>JAWDHB010000113.1:0-25637 GCA_033439405.1 Fusarium sp. NFCCI 5145
TAAAACTTATTATATTATTCTAGCTATATAACCCTAATTTTATTATAAGAAAATTATATTTTAATAAAAATAAATTAAATAAATACTTATATATATTTATAAAATTATTAAATATAAAAAAGAAAATAAATACTTAGAAGGCAAGAATAAATTCTTATTAAATTAATAATTTTAAAGTATTTCTGCTTTTTACCTTGCTTTTCTTATTTTTTTTTAGTGCTAGTATGGCGCTAGCGTCTCTTAGCATAGGCAAGGACTTTTAAAGGCTGCCTCTGTAATTCCAAATTTAAATTCAATGGATGTCAACCACTATTCGACCTGCGCCTCAACAAAGCCGTTGCGATTGTGCCTGGCTTTACAGTGTGATCCAGTATTGATTCTAGAAAACCCAATAGTTCCTGTATGTGGTAGATCAGCTAACCAGTGCTATCTAATCGCAGCGTATCTGGGCGTATGCTATACATGACAATTGCAGCATAGCCCATGCCTGATCCACCGTCAGCCCCAAGGCAGAGTTGTGAAGCTGCAATGGCTTGACTTTCAAGTCACATTCCTCGCTCGCTTTATCTCATAGCAGTAATCACTGGGCTGTGTCTATCATAACTGCTCTTGTGTCGGTCAATTTATCCCGTCTCCGCCGGGGTACGGCGACATGCAACGGCCCATACGTCCAGATCTAAGTGACTAAGCCACTATGATGAAGTCACCTTCGCAGCGGGGGGATGATCGGCTACGCGGCTCTGTGAGGGAGGCATACGAATGCAAAAGTTAAGGTAGAAGCCGAGGGCGCACAAGTACAAAGGGAAGCCCTCCCCGGAGTTGGAATTGGAGTTGGAGTTAATAGATGACGCCACTCTAACGAAGTCTCTGACCTCACAACTTGCCTACCTTGCCTTTTACAGTACTTGAATAATCCTTGACTCTTGACGTCTTGTAAACTGTCTTGATACTGTAAAGTTAACCACGACCTCACCAACTTCGCTTGATCGAGTAACTCCAGCAACGCTTTTGAAAAACCAACTGCTACTGCGATGGCAACTAGCGATAATATCGACGACAACAACGGTTTCTCCTTCAGTTCTCAACCCTTTGCATGGGTTCTCATCCCTCTATTCGTCATATTCGTCCTCGGTTTGACCGCAACCATCATCCAAGTCAGGCGCCGTCGCCGCCGTCGCGCAAACCAATGGCCCGGCCAAAATCCTCGAGCTTCAGCAAATACGGGACTTCGAGGGGGGCGCAGAACGACAAATCGTGGATCGCCATGGAATGGCACCAGGTCTCAAGAGGGTCTCAATGAACTGGGTCAAGCACCGCCACCGTATGATGGCAAGAAGGAGACGCAGGATCCGTTGGAACTGCGTGATCTCGAAGCTGGAAATAGGCCACCTGAGTATCCTGCTGAGCCGCCGGCGGCTGTGGTGACGGATGGTCGGAGGAACTGATTTCGTGATATTTTGATACCTTTTCTTCTTGAACACTTCATGGACTGTCTTGTATATGCTTCCGCTTTTTGTACGGAGTTACACGGACTGGGCTGGTTGGTAGTGAGTTCTATCTGGAGAATTGTATGATTGGGAACGAAATTACGGGTTAAATCTTATTGCCCTTTGTTTTATCTACCTACTAGACACCGGAAATGTGTCGATGTCGAGTTCAAAATGTTGATATCCGTGATTCTAGTCAAGGATGGCCCATTGGCGAAGACTTATCGGATATGCCAATGTGTTACATATGAGGTCATTTATCTTTAGAGACTCGGGTGCAAGTGATCAATATACTGACGAGTACATATACTTACGCGGCTTATTATGTCAGGCCACATACTGTTTGTTCCCTCCTGCTTCTTCTCTCCATACAAATTTTGTGTTGACAAAGGTATGACTATGTGGTGTTGGCAGCTGTATTTCCATGAAGGAGCTTGATACAATATAGTTGGTTTACATACGACGGAGAAATTCTCTTGCAAACAGGGAACAGTACTATACGAGATCGTCTGCGTGTGACATGAGCGGCCTCAGAAGACCCGGTTGGCTGCATGCATCGAGGACGGTGCCACGACTGATGCCGTGATAGCCCTTCAAAAGAGTGATCAGAACCGATAGGACGTTGTTCTCTTCTTGTCGCCCTTATTATGTGTTGCGAGAATAACTGTGATGGAGGGTCTGAAAAACAATCCTAGTACTAGTGGCCAGAAAACCACAAGTTTAACAAGGTAAAATCCAACACATACTGGTCATAGATAAAATGATTGGCGTATTTCCTATCCTCGGCTGTTGCCGCCTGCTTGCCTTGGCTTGCTGCAAGAATAAGGGGCAGGAATATGTTTGTTCTTGAGAACCTTGGTTCCGAAGAAAAAGTGAGAGAGGCAAACTTGACGCTGTCTTGGACAAAATCTTCAAGGGTGTCCCCTGTCTTTTTGATGTGTCTCGCATGAGTGAGGGGATCTTGACTGCAGGATCCACAGAGCAGTTTGCACGATATTGATCTTTACCCAGTATCTACCAAAGTTCAGTTCGTCTCATACTGACAAACATTCGATTGTGGTGAAATGAGTCGAATCAGAATGATTCAATGCCATAATAGGAGGTGAAGAGGTGGTTGGAAGGATATAGGAGGCGCCAGTTAGGCAAATATACGGAATCAAGGTTTTGTTGTGCGAAAATGGAGAGGCTGGACTTGTCTGTGGTTGAACATGGTCAGCAAAGCGAATATTCTGAATTGAGGTATGGTCTGAGCAGTCGGGACAAGTCTGGTCAGTGGCTACCTAGGTAGTAAGGCACGGTAGAACTGGTTGTTGAAGGTGATTTTCGAGAACATACCATCCATCCTATCAATTTGGTGGTGGTGTTGAGCGACAGGGCAGGACGCTAGATCAGACCGGGAACACTCTCAAACCACACACGTTTGAGACTGTCGATTTTACCGACACATGCATACTTCCAGAATGTCGCATTATCAGCAAACCACTTATTAGGAATGGAGAAGTTTTGTAGTAGAGGTGTTGTCATTTAGGGTCTTCATCTCTAAGGCTTTCAGCCCTACAACCCACTCAGAGGAGCGAAATGAGTGTTCATGGGTTCGAGTGGAGGTGAGGCTGGGACTCTGGTGATCTTCTCGATAAAATAGTTAACTAATATCGCCAATCTTGAGCCCTTCATGAAGCGACTTGCGCAGCTTGTGAGGCGCTGATAGTCAACAAATGCAACGCTCATCACGGGGTTTAGACTCAGCGGACACAATCTCTAGACTGTGTAGGTAGTTAATAGGTAGTCAAACAAATGAGGCTCACTCCGTTCCGTCTCCCAGACACGGCCGCCCAGCCGCACTTTTCCCATCCTGGCTGGAAGCTGGGGCTGTGGCGTTGGCCAAAGATTAATTGGCGGACCAGGGGTTTGAGTGATTGACGAGGATGATCAGAGGACGAGAGGCTGGGGGAGTACAGTATTTGTTTGGAGTGCGACGATTGCCGGGACCTGATTCGAAGGGAAAACTGAAGATTAATCGTTTTATGACAGGGGTTTTGTCGTTGCAGGAGCCCAACGTTTGTCTCTCGTGGGTTGACACTGGTGAGTAAAGAGGCTGGTTCTGGTCGTGGCAACTGGCAACGCAACAACGTCGAGACCGCTAGTTAGGTACAATATCCTGTTTTGATAGTCACGGAGGATGCTTATTCGATACTAACAAGGAGTGGATGGGATGAGCGTGGTCATCACATCACACACAGCAAATCACACATCACACACATGGAGCGTTACGACGAACTCGTCGGGCCTCGCTATTCTCTGCTCTGCATGTTTCTGCACGTTTGATGCATATCTCATTCTTCTCGTGTCCTTGGAAGATCGTCCATTGGCAGAGGAACCACGGCATAGCATGTTGGGCTAGGTAAGATCCCGGCGGGCCGGCGCTATTGGACAGCCTAGGTGCCAGAGACAACTCATCCATACACTAGCCTGAAAATCTCAAGGGCCCAGCCGCTGGGCGGATACAGTAAGGATATGGGCGGATCCAATGTGATGGCGAGAATTCAAGGACAAGGGCAATGGGTTATGTTGCTCAGACGTAGACGGAGTATCAGTCCACAGCTCTGGTGTTTATGTTTAGAGAAATATGGATACAGCTGAAGATGATCAAATGAACTTTGGTTGGAGGGAGATAGATATTCATAGTTGATAATACCTAAAGCCTCAAAAGCTTCTAGGTTCCACTCTGCTTAGGTGCTGACTCTCCCAAACATCCAACATTTGGACGCATACGAATTCATACATCATCGACAATTAAACCTCGTTTACTCCGTATTAAGGCTTTACATAGCCTTTAGCGCGTGTAGTGAGTTCACTGCCTACTCCATTTCCTGGCGATCCCAAAGGCAGAAAAAAACGGCCAGCCCATTCTGCATCAACTCAACCCGTTTTCCCCAGCCTCCAAATCTTGCCCCCAACCTCCTCTGTTTCCCTTTCTCGGCAGCACCTAAATTGAATGTCCTGCTCCTTCTTCTCCCTAATCAGCATAGATCCGACCTTATACCCTTCCTTTGTTTCTGTTTCGGCTCTCTTCCGCTCCGTCTGACCCTGACATCTGGTGGTTTTGGTATTCAGTTCCTTGTTAATTGCTCTTGTTCTGGTTGCTGCGGGCAACTTTGCTGGCCCATTCTTTTTTCTTAGCCCCCCAGGCCCCTTGCCAGTTAGCCTGCCCCCCCGCCGAGCTGCCTGACCTTACCTTACGGGATCCACATCCCATGAGCCTTCACACCATCCATTACCATCCACCGCGCCGCACGTCGCATCCTAAACCCTTCCCCCAAATCTTTCTCCTTCTCGAATTCCCCACGGAACCTGAAGGCTTCTAAGGCCAGGTTACTTAGAGTCGAGTCGAGTTGAGTCGCCGGCTCTAGTAGGTATTGTCATCGACTGTCCCGTCCGTTGGGTAGTTGGTCGACGTTCTAAGTTAATTTCCTTTTTTTAATCTGGTCGTTCGTGTGTAAGTCTCTCATCTTTCCCTTGACCGTCGCTTTACCCTTCTCCGCTTCATGAGTCGAGTCGAGTCGCTTCAACGTCGGTGGCGATTCGCTACTCCATATAATTGGTCCTCACCGTTATTTCTCCTCCGTTTGGCTCTACGATTTACTGACATACCCTCCTAGACAATCTTTGTTGCGTCTTGATTCCGCATGTCTTGATATCAAACTATTAATCAACCAACCCCTCGTCTCCCACCGGTGTTTCTCTGCATCCGCTCCGGATCGCAGCCCTGGGAAGAAAGGGCCCCGAAACACCTCCACTTAAGAGCCTCACCAGATTTACGATGGGTGTATCTTCCAGAAAATCTCTTCCACTTCCCGCCCCTACCGAAACCGAGACTAATACCACCCCCACCGACCTCACAACTACGGTGGATGGGGTGAATCCCGGCGACGAGAAGTCCTCCTACTCCATTCCCGAAGACGGAACACCCGTCACCATTCCCACCCGTGGACACAAGGCTAGCAAATCTCAGACCTCATTGCTCATCGAGTACTTCGAAGGCGGCAAGTCAGCTGTCGGTTCAACAGGCGAGCGACGTCCTAGTGTCCGTGTCCGCCTGACACCATCCAAGAGAGGCCGTTCCGATCACCATCTCCAAGTTACAGAAACGAAAGGCGCCCGCAATACCTCTGTAACTCGACGGATTCCCTTGGGTGACTCTGAATACTTGGACGGGGACGACGGCAACAGCATGACTTCTTACGCCTCTGCTACCGAGGAATCCAACGTTTCGAGAAATCCAATTGACATTGAGATCGATCGTAGCCACACAGGACGACGACGACGACCAGCCAGTCCATTGATTCCTTCGGAGACTTACAACGTAAACGCTTCAGATATCTCCGCCATCCCATCCGACAGCTTCCTTGACGGTGACGCCAAGGGCGACAGCCCATCAGCAACCCGGGAGATGGTTGCGGCAGCCGGTGCTGGTGCACTTGCAGGTGCAGCAGCAGACGAGTTGAAGAACCGCAAGAGTCGAACCAGAGATAGGTCAAAGGTGTCGGAGACAAAATCGTCGAGGGAAAAGTCAACATCGGAAAGAAAACGTCGACCAAAGAGCAGGACCAGCAGCGTTTCTGAGAGGATAGAGGAGCCTATTAAATCTCATCGCCGTCGCTCCAGTAGAAGCCAACAGGAATCTAATGTGTCAGGTCTTGACTCGAATGTCTCAGGAACTCATTTGGCTCCCAGCCATCGCACCCACGCAACACATTCCTCGCGCTCAGATGTCTCCAAATCATCAATCAACAACCCTAAGCTGCTCGAGACAGTCGAAGACGCCATTCGCCGCTTGATTCTCCCCGAGCTCAATGCTCTCAAGCGAGAGACTAGCAAGAGGGAGAGCCGTCGTGATTCCTTTACCTCATCCGCCACATCAATATCAAAGGATGAGTTGACCCCCGACCGCCGGCGGTCGTCAGGTCAACGGAGCGAACCAAAGGATAGACGTAATAGAGAGGCTCGTCATGTCCTCGAAGCCAACTCTGATGTGAGCCATGATTCTATCGACGATGACTATCAATACGACAATGAGAACGTCACACCTAAGCGAAGTGGTGGTGATATGCTCAAGGCAGCCGCAGCTGGCGCTGCAGCCGCAGGTATTGGGTCATCGCTCCTCTCTGATAGCACACAAGGCGACCGAAAGCCGAGGGAAAGACGGCGTCGTCGAGCCGAATCTACTCACAGCCGGGGCCTGAGCCGCGACCAATATGCGGATCAATACGAGGATGATCATGTGGTTCCTCAACCACCTATGCCTCTCATGAGCGAAATCAACCCCTCAGAAATGACCAGGACCTCTATTCGATCTGCCGATACTGATAGACCTCATTCTGCTAGCGAGGAAACCACACCTGTTAAGAACATTCCCGGTGGATACATCTCTGGAACCTCGACACCAACACCATCAGCAACTCCTCTAAATCTCGAAAACACATTATCCACCCAGCACGCCAATGTATCTCACGGTGACTTGACTGCTCTTCCGCGCGGTCAGAAGGACTACGTCGAAGAGTACGAACCCGATGAGTTCGGCCAGAAGCATCCTCTTGAACGTCAAGCTCAATATGAAGAGGATGACATTTCAGACAACGATTATCCCGAGGGTGGATATGATAACTCCTATTTCGCGACTCAGGATGTTCCTCCTCCACTGAAGTATGTTCCCTACCAGGCAGGTGCCCGAGGCTTGAGCCCTATCCCTAGTGTCTCTGGTTACACGGAGGGTGGCAGCGAGTACCACCCTCGCAACTCGAGGAGCATGCACTCCACAAGCGATGCTTACTATGAACGATCTGGGGAGCGTCGTAACAGCCAATCTACTCCTTCTCTGAACTCCCTTCGAGAAAGAGAAATAGATCAGATGTCGCCTCAAAGCTCCGGAGTTGGCTATCGCAATACTACTTACACGGATGATAGCGAGCTGGAGAAGGTCGCGTCCGGACAAGCTGTGCGTGGTGTTGGTGCCAACCCCAACCTCGTTCACCCCCCTATGGGTCCCGAATCAGCAGTTGCTTCCCTCGTCGAGGGCTCAATGCTTGACCAGTCTATGTTGAGCGGCTCCTACAGCGACTATCCTGGCCCTCGTGACTCAACCCTCTCCTACGATGACCAGTCAAGGACTTACAGCAGCCGTGGTGCAAGCCCTGACAAACACTACATGGATGGCAGCGAGTTGGAACCCGAGAGGCATGCTACACCCAGCGCCAGATCTCAAAACAAGTCACAAGAGTTCACTGAGTATGATCTCGATGAACACGGCCGCAAGGTGCCCCGGACAAGATCTCCCACCGCTTCGGAAGTGGCTATTGCGACTGGCGCTGTTGCAGCTCTTAAGGCGGCGCAAGGCAAGAAACAGACACCTGTAGAGGAATCTGGAGAGTACCAAGGCGCTGGGGTCTTCCGAAATAAGTCTTTCAAGGAGCGTACCTTGGAGGGCCATGAGCCTCGCAACACTCCCGCTCACAGCATCGACCGCCTTTCTTACGATGAGTCACCCAAAATGACTGCAAGTGGCATGCCCGACTTCAACAACCCTATGCCCGAGTTTGGCTATATTGATGATGATGCTCGTACCAACCCTTCAGTCGTCGAAGAACGCCTCGATGGCGAGCACCACGATAATATTTCCGAAGGCCGAGCAACACCTACCCCCCGAAATGTTGCTGAACAACGTGCCGAGAGTGCTGCTAGCAATCAAGGACCAGGTGCCGGTACTGCTGCCTTGGGCGCTGCCGCCAATGTTCACAGTCGTGAGCCCAGCCAAGATCAAGATGAGTGGCAGCGAACCTCTGATGACCGGAAGCGAGATACTCTTGTCACCAACCCTTACGAAGACACCAGCCCCGTTGCCAACCCAGCTCTAAACGACAACCTTTTGGGAGCACGTGGCTTTGGAGCCCCATACCACACTGGAAGTCCTGGTTTTGGCCCCAAATACGATGAAGGCTACATGTCCAATGGCAACAACCGAACTCCCGACCTCCAGCCCAAGGGCAAGGCTCTGCAGCTGGATCTGCCTGGATCTCCCAACGACGCCGGCCAGGATCCCTTTTACGCCCCCAAGGATGCTCGCCACCTGAGTGGCATGTCCCAAGGCATGGCCTCGCCATTCTACGATGCGGCTACTGGTCAAGGGATCGACCGCATTGAGAACAAGGATATTGTTGCTCTCATGCAGCATCTCATGGTTCGCGATGCTCAACGCAGTGCCCGCGACACCGAAATTGTGGCTTTGCTCATGAACTCTGCCTTGGAGATGCGAACTTCATTGAACGAGCTTAGGAATCTCGTCCAGGACACTAGCGACGATGTGATCTTCGCTGGTGCGGAGAACACCGAGAAGCTCCAGAAGGCAATCAACGGCCCTCGCCCGTACCCAGGGGCCCGATCATCTCAAAGTATTTCCCAGATTGACACGTTCAACGAGGCCGCCGCCAAGAAGAACCTGTTCAAGCGGGCTTTCCAAGGTCTCAGCAACAAGGGAACCAGCGACTTCAAGCGCATTGAAGAGATCCTTATGCAAATTCTCGGTGAAGTCGATGAGCTCAAAGTACAAAACACCGTCCCCGCTCTTTCCACCAGCGGTGGTCGCGGCCCCTCTTTCGACAACCTGCAGCCTGAGGGTCACTTCGAGCAAGATCGAGGCTATGAGCCTGAAGGCAATTCGACAATCACACCTAGCCAGTCGGGGCACTTCTCCCTCTCTCACTCCCGATCTCGTCTTGCAAACGAGCGCAAGTTTTCTGATAATCGCATCAGCACTGTTGCGGAGCATGAGGACGAATACGAACACGCTCACCCCAGCCCAACAGGCGAGCGCAGCAACCCTAACATGCTGACACCAGAGCGATCTGCCTTCCAACGCGGCAGCTCTGTCCCTCTTGATACGCCCCCTCAGCCCTCTGGCGTTGCCCAGCCCATGAGCAACGAGAACACCCCTCGCACATCAGACAAGCAAAAGAAGCACAGGTCTGGCCTTTCGGGTTGGTTCCCAAAGATTTCCCGATGGTCTGGAACAACAGCCTCCAGCACTGGCAAGGGCAAGAAGGAAGCCAAGTACGACGACTACCCCCCTTCGCGCTCTGGCTCCAGTCTTGGCGAGTACAACGACGGGGATTACAACCATGCCCCATATGGCGAGGACCAGCTACATACTGGATTCTCGCAGCAGGAGCTCGCATCGGCACCAAATGCTAGCGACGCTATGCCAGCACCTCTCCGCCGCGAAATCAACCACACTCCGGGCAATGCACCCAAGTACCAGGTTCACCGAAATTCACTGAACCTCCAACACCCCCAGCCCCGGCAGGGCCAGACAGAGCGCTTCCGTAATGCTCTGGAGTTTTCAGCTCAAGAGTACAACGTCCCGATGACACCCAGGTCGGCTGACTGGGGTGGCTCAGTTTCTAGCTTGAACCAAATGGCTCAGAACACCAACCGATACAGCCAAGCATCATCCACAGGTGCTCCCCAAGACCCTTCTTACTGGGCTACCTCCCCACCCGGGCCCCCTCGACCTCCCAAGGAACCCATCGAGCCCACGGGTAGCCCTTCAGCTCTATCCCCCCCTAGAAGCAGCCGCATCTCGAAGTTGGCAAAGGGAAGCCCCGCCCCTCACCCTAGTGATGAGAGCGGATATGCAACAATGAGTGGTACTCATGTTAGCCACTTCTCAAGCAGCCCAAAGCCGGAGAACCGCAACCTCAACGCTGCCTTGGGCGTCCCTACTCGACGACCTAGTGGGCCGCGAGCCATGACTCCCAAGAGCCCCGAAGAAGAAGCTCGTCGACGCAAGCGAGGTAGGTTTCTATCTAATTTATGATTGATCGAACTTTTGGCTAACCTAAGTAGATACTTTCGGCAGTGTTGCATCTCATAACACGGATGACACGGAGACCTTTTAGAAAGGGGATCACCGTGACAGCCGTCCATTACCGGGATGCTGACTGATCCCTTGTCACAGAATGACAACAGCGCTTTGCTTTGTTTGACATCGTCCTTCATCCTACCTACGTGGGCATTGACTGCGGGTCAACTGTATGAACTCTTTTTTTTAACGGACATGAAACGGCCTTGGAGCGAATCACTTTGCTATAAGCGGAAGGGGCAGCTATAGACTGAAGGGTTGGCCAGCCGAAACAGCGGCAAGGCAACTTGTTGTGAAGGATTTAATGACGAACAAACAACCAACAAAAGAGAATATCGGTTGTTGAAAAACACGAAAAAAAGAAGAGCCAGAAGAGGGTGAGAAAAAGACGAGAGGAGTGAAGGACATATTTGCATCAAGGGGCTTTTGCTTCAATTCTTGACGACGACATGACATGGCTTTCTTACTGCAGAGCGATACGTCAATGGTTTGATTTGCGAGTGTTGATGTTTATTTGAATTGGATACTATGAGCGTAAAGGGGAGAGTATGATAGGATATGGTGTAACCTGCTCTGAAGCACAAGTTGATATGATTGTGCGTGGATATATTTCTATTTAGATAGGTTTCGTTTAGCTTTGTGAGATAGATGATACCATGCCATATTGGTTGTAATTTGGGGATGGAAAGAATTCAACTGATATGAATCCCACGATGGACATCACCTCAAGTTTTTATGTCTCGCACCCTGGGGCCCTGGGCGAAGTTTCCAATTGTCAGTCAATAGTGGATGCTCACTACCTAGTACCTAGAGTTTAATTGGCAGTTAGGTAAGTAGGTACCTCCGACGTCGGTGGAAGCGTCGGACACGGCAAATAGCGAGCAGTCGATATCTGAGGAAAAAAAAAATGTAGACGTCAGCATTCAACTTTTGAACCGCGGGTTGTTCCAATATCTTGCTCATTTTGAGTGTTTCATATTCGGAGATCAGATCCTATCAGCAACAGTGCTCTTGTTCCAGTAGATAACAAATAGACTCGCCAGAGTCAAATCAGACACACAATGGCTGCGGACGTACAAAGGAAGGACATGCTGAAAGATACAGAGGTTATCAAAGTTCAGGAAGAAAGGACAAAGACAAAGACGATTAGTGGAGGTAGCGGTGCTCATGATTACAAAGGGTTTGTCGCGGGTGTATTCAGTGGTATTGCCAAACTATCAGGTGTGTTTCTCATACCTCACTCATTATCATCATGGCCCTGAAGTTGTTGGATACTGGCTGATGCAATACAGTCGGCCATCCTTTTGACACCATCAAAGTCCGTCTACAAACAACAGACCCAAGTCGGTTCAGTGGTCCCCTACAATGTGTCACACAGACCATTCGCAATGAGGGCTTCCGTGGGCTCTACAAGGGCGCAACGCCGCCTTTGGTCGGATGGATGTTTATGGACTCGGTCATGCTGGGCTCACTTACCGTCTACCGTCGTCTTCTGTCGGAACACGTCTTCAACGTTGAACCTGTAGGAACCGACGTCACAGCATCTTCACCGGGCACAGCGGCACCAAAGGGCCGCACAGCGTTGCCGAGTTTTGGCCACGGCATCGCGGGAATATTGGCTGGCTCGACAGTGAGCTTCATCGCTGCGCCGGTTGAGCACGTCAAAGCGCGATTACAGATTCAGTATGCGGCACAAAAGGCTGATAGATTGTACGCTGGACCAATTGATTGTCTAAGGAAGATTTACCGACACCATGGTATTCAGGGCGTCTACCACGGCCTCTCAGCAACGCTGCTCTTCAGAGGTTTCTTCTTCTTCTGGTGGGGCAGCTACGATATCTTATCGCGACAACTGCGTGAGAGAACAAACCTCAGCGCACCGGCTGTGAATTTTTGGGCAGGTGGGCTCAGCGCGCAGATATTTTGGTTGACGAGTTATCCTAGCGACGTTGTCAAGCAGCGTATCATGACGGATCCGTTGGGTGGGGGACTCGACGATGGACTCAGGAGGTTTCCTCGGTGGAAGGATGCAGCGGTTGCTGTGTACAGGGAGGGGGGTTGGAAGGGATACTGGAGAGGTTTTGTGCCGTGTTTCTTGAGGGCGTTTCCAGCCAATGCCATGGCGTTGGTTGCTTTTGAGGGCGTCATGAGGTCGTTGCCATGAGGTGGCATATGTATGAGAATGATATGATAGTGCGAAACATACCCTTCAGGCCAGTCTTTTTCTTCTTTTTCTCTTACCAGGAATAGGCCAGTTTAAGCAGAAATAGATCACATTAGCCCGTCGAATTCACGAATTCACCATGCAATACAGTCAAAAATAGGATATGGGGAGAGCAAAGATGAACACCACAAAGAGTGCCACACAAATGGCTGGGTCTATTGGCCGAGTCCTTGAAACTTTTTGTTATTCCCTGTCCCAATTCACCAATCCATTCCTGCGCCGTTGCAATGCAATTTGTTTCGTTTACTCGTCGTCCTCGTCAGCCTCGTCATTGACGACGTTGAAGAACTTGAGCTCGTAGACACCTCGAGAGGTAGAGACGACACGGAGCCAGTCACGGAGCTGCTGCTTCTTGAGGAACTTCTTGGTCCTATTGGTTGAGAGTCAGTATCTCATTCTTGCTTCACGTCTCACCCGAACTTCATCGAGCGAAGCGAGGGCCCAACAAAAGAAAACGTACAGGTACTTGAGGTAGCGGCCAGAAAGCTCGTTGTGGGCAGTGATCTCAATTTTGCCCTCACCGGACTGCTTGACAACGACGTTGTCGCCCAGGTTGTTGGTGCGGCCCTCGACCTTGATGCGGTCCTGGAGGAACTTCTCGAAGGCAGCGACGTCGAAGATCTTGTCGCTGGCAGGCTGAGAAGCATCGATGATGTACTGGAGCATAAGTCAGCGCATGTGATCTCCTTGTCGCATAGGATAGATCGTCATCGTATCGTCGCTATCGTCGAGTTCGAATCGGTGGTTTGGTTCGGGTATCGCGTACCTTCTTGGTCTGCTTCTGGGCCTTGCCCGACTTCTTCTGTTGAAAATGACCTTAGCCTACTGCATTCTTTTGCGGCGCCTCTCCTCTATGGGGGAAGGCCTAACAGCATAGCGATGTCATGTTGTACGTACTGCCTGAGGAGCCATTGCGAGTGGAATGGATTTATGTGTCTGAAAAGGGACTGTGATGTTTGTCGCAAAGAAGTCTAATCCTGCGCTTGAAGAGGAGAGAGGAATAAGTGAAAGTTCGCAGCGGCGAGCCGTAGTCAATATTCTGTGGGTGCAAAAATTAGGGCTCTGCACGGATTATTTTGGGTGCGGGTGGGGTGGAGCGGCTTGCCCAAGGACATCGCATCACATGACCAACCTCCATAAGGCGTCCAATTGTTACTCGATCAACTGAGAATTCAAAGCAAAGAGCTTACCTTTGGATTTACTCGTAGTTTATATTAATCCGGTGTATCTATGGAGTATGCAACCTTGATCCCTTAATCCCCCATCTTACACGATCGATGAACACTTCTTTACCCGGCCACTGTCTCTTCATCCGATGGCTTTCTTCTTTGGGTGAGAAAAAAAAAGGATGCAGTAATCCGAAACAATCGCAGATAAAAGACAATACTTATAACAGCCTAAACGCGGATTTGTTTAAAGGTGGGATTTAAAATCGATGTGATGGGCCTATATTTTAATCGACGAAGACTCCGATTGGTCGTTTAATTAACTCTGTAGCTACTAACCTAGGTACCTATCTATCAAGCCTTAACCTTCATACAGCCCTGGTCTCATCACTAACCAGGTACCTATCTCAGTTGGCCTTCTGGTGATCATCATGAAGAATAGGATCGAGCTTCTCCTGCCACTTGGGGAGAAGCATGTAGCGATAGCCCATGTAGAGTCTGTTCAATCGCTTGCGCTGCTCCTTCTCGTCGCCATTCTTGTGCTGCTCAGCCATCTCCTTGTCCTCGGGGAACTTATCATCCTTGAGGATGGGATCGAGCTGCTTCTGGATGGCCTCGACGAGCATAGCGCGGTATTGCATGTACAGCTGACAGAGTCGCCTATGTTGCTCGCCTTCGTTGCCGCCAGCAAGCAACTCATTTTCTTCTTCCCTCAATTCCTCCTTCACCTCTTCCTTCACGACTTGCTTCACGCCCTCCTTCCTCTCGGCGTCCTCCTTTGCCTCGATTTCTTTGACTTTCCCTACTTTGCCTTCTGCGCTATCCTTGTACTTGCAGCCATCCACCTTGTCACACTTGTAAACCTTAACCTCATTGGTGAAAAAGTAGAAGGGCTTGTCCTCTTTCTCAGTAGCTATGGGCTCGCCCTCCTCCTTGGTAGTGATGGGTTGGATTTGGTTTCTGAAAGTATTTTCGATCTGGTGTCCGATCTTTTCATAGAATATGTCTTCGTACTCCTCCTGGGAGGACTTTCCACTGACCTCTTTGATAGCACTGGTTTCCTTCTCGTGTTCCTCGTAGCCTTTGGGTTTGTAATATTCTACCTGTTTCTCGTGCTTGTCCCCCTTCTGGTGCTTGTCTCCGGTTTTTTTGTGCCCCTCCTCCTTCTTATATTCTTCGTGTTTTCTGGGTTCTGAACGCTTGTTGTGACTTGATGCATGTTTCCCAAAGTTCTCGTTCTTCAGAATCTCCTCATGACTCTGGTTCTGCACTTCATCCTTCGCCTTACTCCTTCGCAGCTTCTCAAGCTCTTTCTTTGCCTCTTCCAAGTGGCGCTGTTGTGTGCGTGCATAAGTAAAAGCTTGGTCGATCACTGGCTTGACGCGCGAAATAGCGAGCCTCTCCTCGTCAAGTCTCTTCAACGTCTTACTGAGTGAATTGACTTTCTTCTTGAGCCTCTTTAATTTCTTCTCGTATTTCCCGACAAAGTCTTTAAATTCTTTGTCCAATTCGTGTGCTGTATCCCAGAGCTTCTGGCTGTGTTTCCTATGTTGCTGCACTGACATCTCCTTTTCTGCTAGCAGTGACCCTTTGTCTTTCGCTTGACTCTGACCAGGCTGCAGCTTCGAATTTTCTGTCTCATGATCGTAAGGGGCTTCAATGGTGAATGCAGAGTAAGCCTCAGACACTGATGTTGAGGGTGAGGGTGAGGGTGAGGGGAAAGCGAACTCGGTGACAAACGTGGTGATCGTTGTCACGCGGGGAGTTCTAGTTGAAGAACCTGCAGAAGTAGAACCGCTGTTTGCATTAGTGTTGGTGGAAGGGGCAGTAGATGTAGCAGCGGCTGCAGTTGATGTTGACGCGGTGACAGCAGGCTCGGCGGAGACTGGAGAGGTGGTTGATGCAGAAGTAGCTGATGCAGTAATGACACTGGTAGGAAATGCGACAGCTCCGGGGGGGATAGTTCCTCCGCCACGGTAGATGGTGGGCAAATCAGCGAGCACACTGTTCAGTCTGGTAGATGCAGATGACCATGACCTCCGGAAACTATGATAGGCCTTCATCCCACCACAAGGAACTGCGGCCGAAGGCCCAGCAAGGGCAGCCAAAAAAATGATATCAAGACGCATCTCAATGACGAAAATGAATTGGTAAGTCAAGTTGACCGGTTGTTGTATCAGGTGGGAGGCTAGCCGGCCAGCCTCAAGACCAAGTGCGCTTTATATAGACCGAAGAGCAGGCATCTGTCTGATAGAAGTTCTGTCAGAGAGTTTTGGGTCAACTCTCGTGTGCAGAATTCAATTCAAGAACGATCGTCCAATAACACCACCAGCATCAATATCGCCGTGGCGATCCCATCAATTGCTCATAGTTGAGGGGTAACGCAGCCTCGATAATCGAACCACGTAAACGCACAACAAGGCCAAGTTTAACGATAATTGCCAATGAAACACAAACATACTAGATTAAAGTCCACTTGGCAATATCCTACTCAGGTTCCCCTCACATCAACAAACCCAAATAAAGGGAGGGGACGTAGATGCTACGGAAACAAAAGCCGAACGAGGGAGGCATCTTTCATAAACGAAATCATAAATTGTCGTCAATCTATGGAGATGATTGTGGCGTGCATAAGAAAACATATCTGTCGTAATTCCAGAATAAAAAAATCATCATATCAGCAAACCCAAAATTCGTCCCTATCGTCACATACATGTCAAAGCAATTCATCAAAAATACAAAACCGAAGTAAAGACAATCTGTCCACCCTCTCTTTATTGGTCGCTCAAGATTTGCTGAACAGCTTCTTGAACGCACCCTTGATGCCTGATGGCTTCTTATCTTCCTCCTTCATTTGTGCTCTGCGTCGTTCTTCGTGTCGTGCTTTGCGTCGGGAATCTTCTGTGTCCATTCTGACGTGTTTGGTAGGTCGAGGCTCCTGTTCTCTGTCTTTCGTTCTGTCCTTCTCCCTTGTCCTCTCCCTATCCTTGTCTCTGTCTCGAGGTGGGTCAGGGGCGGGTTCATCACGTGGGCGACGTGAAGATCGAGGCCGCGGTTCATCAGCAGATGGGCGAGTGCGTCTGTGGCGCGTCGAGGATCGCTTAGGTGAACCCTCTAGAGGGGCTTCCCTTGTTCGTTCCCTAACAGGCTCTGCGATCGCAGGCTCTTCCCGTGGTGGCGTGGTGCTGCCCAAGACGCCTTCAGAGTTCTTGACGGCGAAGAACTTCTTTTCAGGCGCAGGCGCAGGCGGAATGGATTCCTCTCGAGGGCGGTCCCTGGGTTCTTCATATCGAGGTCTACCAGAATGGCTATACCGACGCGAGCGGCGATGTCGTCGATCCGGCTCCGGTTCAGGTTGAGGCTCGGGCTCTGGTTCTGGTTCACGTACAGGCTCTTTGCCCTTGCTTTGCCTTTCCTCTCGGTATCGCGAGGGCTCATGTCTTCCGTCAGCGTCTTCTCTTGCTCGCCGTTCTGCCCTCTCTGCTTTTCGTTTGTCATGAGCAGCTTGCTCTTCCGCCGTTCGACGTTTGCGGCCAGAGCTTCCAGAACTATTATCGGCAGAAAAGCCACTATCTCGCCTGGGCGTTCTGGGAGGCGTGCCTGGAGGCCCCGATTCGATTGTATCAGATCGATGGCGTCGATAAGGGTGAGTACCAGAAGATCGCCTCCTGCGCTCTCGGCCGTCGGTTTCCTGGGGAAGGCCACGTGAAGTGGACTCTTCTTCTACCTTGCGGGGTTCGCGTGGCCGCAGGTCCTCGTCACGGCGGTACCCTCTAGTTCTTGTCTCTTCAGATCCGCGAGAACTTCTTGGCCTAACATCAGCCTCACCGCGTGTGTCACGGGACTGTGTTTCTTCGTCATCACGGTGGTGACGATGTCGGGATTCGTCTTCGCGGTGAGACTGCCGGCGGCGGCGGCCCTCATCTTCATCTCGTGATCGATGAGCCCGCTTCTCGTCATCGTCGCGATACCTGCGTTCTCGGTCCTCTTCACCGCGGCTTCCGCCGGAACGGTGCGAGTGATGAGAGTGTCGGCGCCTACGAGGTCTGTTTCTGTCTCTATCGCTGCGAGACGAGTCAGATTCTCTGCTCCTGTCGTCTGCAAACAAGTCAGCATTAGACTTGTGAAGTTCTTCGAGCTCATCCTCAAAGCTCCTCCGTGGTGTAGAAACAACTGGTAAGTCGTAATCATTGGGCTCCATATCCATCTGATGTTCCAGATTGGGCAGATTCCTGTTTCTATAGTGTTCGAAAGGCGAGGGGCTGCCGGGGGGGCTGAGGGCCTCTGCAGTAGCATATATGACCACAGCCGCAGCTAGTGTATCCTCGGCACGTCGAATTGACGTCTTTCGTGTGCGCCGCAAGGTACGGGCTCGCTGTAGGTCAATCATGTCTGCATCTGGAATCACGATACCAGGGCTCGATGATCTTTGTGTTTCAGCCTCAGTAGTTGAGCAAGCTGAGGGTGGAGCTTGATATGCAGCATCTCTGAGCCCCTCCATGGCAACTGTTGGGTGCCTGAGATCATGCCTCAAATGAGCCTTCGACGACTCGCCTTCAGCCTGGAAAGAACGAGGTCTGGGGGCTATTTCACTCCGCGCCGCTGTCTTTGAAGATTCACCCTGTATCTCCAAGGAACGGTGCGCGAGCGGCGGGCGCACTGGTACTTTGGCGGGCTCACTTTCAGTACGGGGAGGCTCAGGCCGTTGAACAGGCTTGGTGTCGACTGGCCGGCTCGCGGCAGGGACAAAAATGGGATCCTTGGTATAGACTTCTGTCACTGGACGAACCCTGAGCGACCTCCGCGGTCTTTGTTGTTGGGTCAGGAACGTTCGAGGTGGCTCTGCGCGGGAGGAGCGTGTTGATCGTGAGGTAGAGTTAGATCTCTTTGGACTCTCTGGCATACTAACAACTGCCTTGCCTTTGTCGCGCGACGGGATATCGACAACCTTGACAGCCATGTGCTCAGATCGGACAAGTCCCAGCGGCTTCACCTCAGCGGCTTGCGCGGGCTGCGGCTCTGAACTTTGAGTATCGTCCGTGTCGGGAGTTTTGACTTCATGCAACATGGTATCGGCCATGTCATTCTGAGGTCTCTCCAATGATGGTAGACGTCTGTCTTGAGGAATGCCAATCACGGCATGGCCATCGGTTGGCTCACTATCCTCAAAAGCATGGGGCTCATCCCTGCATGCTTTTGCTGCCTCTGATGATGTTGCAGGATCAAGAACAGCTGGCGGTCCTTCAAACTTGGTATCATGCGCTGTTTGGGCCTGATGAGAGTCGTCCTCGGTCCACTCGGGAACTTGAGAAACGATCCTTTGAGTTCTCAGCTCTTCGGTCCCAACTGGCAGCGTTGCTTCAGAATCAGTGCCTATCATAGTATCCCTGATTTGACATGGTTCTCTAGTTTCCATTGTTTTATCTACTGCTTCATCAGTGGCGACTGGAGAAGTCACTGGTTCGGGCTTGCGTGGTGCCGAAATTCTGTCAATGCCAATAGGAGAGACTTCCCTCGAAGCAGGGAAATCATCGTCACTCTCATCATCAGTTACAGCTGTCTCTGGAATCCTTCGATCCACTTCATCACTTGTGGAATCGGCGATGTATTTGTTTCCGATTTGCAGTCCAATGTTGGACACAGCTGGCAGCTCATCGTCCGACTCATCTTCAGAGGATTTTGGCCCGCTTAGGATTGTATTGTCTTGGGCTGCACTGGGAGCTTCCGCCAGCCTCTCAGGTGAAAAGCCGCCATGGCTTAGCTGGGCACCAAATACAGCAGCAGATAGCCCGGCGTGCTCCGACTCATCATCAGCAGCAGAATCGGAATCATCAGCCGGGTTAGGAACAAAATGTGGTGAGAATGAAACTTGGGTATGCGCTTCCTTGTCTGCTCCTTCGACCTGAGGCTCGTTATCTGCATCAGGGAGCTCACGCGGTTCATGAGGGGCTGTAACATCATCGAGGTGTTTGTCAATAACAGGCTCGGGCGATGAAGATCTAGAAGGATCATCGGATGCTTCAGACTTGGGCGAGGCTTCACTTTGGCCTGCAGGAGATAACTCTGAAAGAGTAGCTTCGGGCTCTGGGTTTGAAATACCAGGACTTGGGGAGCGGGAGGGAGTCTGGCCGAGCGAAGTTGCTCTCCCTTGGATATCTCCGACGATCGACGCTGATGAGGAAGAATCAGACAGATCCAACTCCTTAGTTTGAACCATGGCATCATCTGCGTTGTCTGGGGGTTCTTGCTGAGGGGCAACTGCCGCATCCGGTTTTGCAGGTTCAGGTAGTACAGGCGGTCCCTTGTCACTTGACTGAGATTCACGACAAGCCTCGGTGGCTTGTAAGATAGCAGTTGGCTCGGGCCCTGGTGAGCTGGCCTTCTCGGGAATGTGAGTTTGATCTACACCAGATTCGTCTTCGCTGTCGTCTTCGTCTTCATCAAGTGCAAGTGCAGGCGCTCCTACATGTAAATCTTCCCTGTTGATGCTCGGCGACGCATGCTCTGGGTCGGTATCATTTCCATCGGAATCAGAAACGTCTTCCTTGATAGGAGCTGGTGAGACAATGGCTGATGGTGTTGGTTTTCTACCAATGAATGGTTCTTTCACATCCCGAATCGCGTCATCTGGCATAATGGCGCCAGTTGCTGACTGAAGTTCAGATTCATGGCCGGCTTCAGAATGCTCATCGCCCGAGTCGTCCTCGGAAGCGGAGTCATCAAGGTCACCTATATCTTTACTGGCCTCTTCTGTTTTCAATGCTGGTTCCGAGAGCATTACGACAATGGGTTTGTCTGCCTTTGGAGATACATGATCTTCATCAACGTGTTGACCCTGGCGAGCTTCGAGGGTGGATACCTGGTCTGACGATTGAGGTCCAGAGGCAACACTCTGTCGGTCAAGACTGTCGATATCGTCATCCAAATCCTCATTAGAATCATCATCTGAAGCAATGTCTTTTTGATGAACATCAACAAGTTCAGCATTTGTAGGAGAGGATGGCTGGTCGACAAATCCAGACTCGCCATCTTTAGCCCTGTCTGGTGAACTGGATCGTGAGATAGTATCAAATTTGTCCAGCTCCCCAGTTGGTGTTTTTTCCGTTGGGTCAGGCTTGTCAGATTGGGGATCGTCGCTTCGGATTTCGAGGCTTTCTTGAGCCTCATTTCCTCGAGCTTCAATGGGCTCGGTGACCTCTGGTAGCTCCGATTCTTGGGTATGACTTGGGGTTGCAGATTGTTCCACATGCTTCTCCAATGTCGACTCCTCATGGTCACTGGATTCAGCATCTGAAAGGTCAGACTCCTCGTCTTGCTCATTTGACTTTGCACTTCTCATGCTGAGGTCCTGCGTCAATTCTCGCGACGTTTGCAACACGTTCTCAAAGTCAGTTTCGAGAATTCCGCGGTCCCCAGAGGTTTCATCTGTTGTAGGGATAGGTTGCAATAGCCCTGGAGATAGATGGTCGTTCTCTACTTCAGCGTGGCTGACACTGTCCTTGATGTCGAGAGGTTGTCTTTGGAGTTCCTCAGCGGCGGTGTGTGAAGGCGCGGAAGTTTCTGAATCGTCATCAGGGAGGTTCGAGGTTGCTAGTGATGATGCTGTGCTGCGTGCAACTGTGATTGGCAAGTCTGACTCCATTCTCTCATATTTCTCATTGTCATCATGAGTGTCTTGGGCTGGCTTCGGCTCTGATTCTTGAATGTGCTTCTCAGTCCTAGTCTCAGGCTGCTGAGGCTGGGGCTGGGCAATCATAGTTGGGCGTTGGAGACCATTATTCACAGGTCCCTCAGCGACAATTTCTTTGACGGCGCGTTGTGATTGGTTTGCAGTGCCCTGTTCGTGTGGAGCGACAGGTGTGGAGATTTTAGTATTGTCGTGGGCCTGGGGGGCTGGGGGCTTCGCGATCAGATCGGTAGCATCGGTACCATCCAGATCTATGGGCAAGGACCATTGTTCTTGGACTTGGATATCGTCTAGAAACTCGGCTTTTGATTCTAGGGGTGCTAGATCGTCCTCTGCTGCTGCATTGCTCGTCCTTTGGCCCTGGCTAGGCACCTGTGACCCTGGCATCGTGATTTCTGTGACAGTTTGGTTTCTCTGATCGCTTGATGCCTCAGCAACAGGTAGCTGACTCGGGTTGCGTGTGATTCTTTCGAGTGCTGTGTTTTCCTCGTTGGATGGTATTTCTTGATGTTCCTGGATATCGTTTGAATGTAACTCCAAAACGCCATTGTCCACCTCTTCATTTAACTCCGTGGAAACTCCCAGGTTTTGTGTAAAATCAAAAGGGGTATCTTGTAATGAACCATGTTCCTCACCTTTTTTTGCCTGCCTCTTATTGTTCGGAATTGGCCCGAGAGTGTCTTTGCTCTCTTCGTCTTCCTTCGCCTTGGCATCTTCCTCGACAGCGGCCTTAGCTGGTTCGTCGTCCTTCTTTTCTGCTTCGGCAGCAAGCGTATCAGCTGGCTCATCTGGCGACTTAACCGTGACATCTTCGGATTCCGGAGCTGCTTCTTCTTCAGCGGGCTTCACATCTTCTTCTGGTACAGGAGGCTCCTGTATTTGTTGCTTTGCTTCTTCTTCAGATATCTTATTGTCGTCAGCTGGCTTTTCATCAGTAGAAGCTGCATCTCCAGCTGGTGCAGGAACTGTTTCTTGGGTTGGCGCCTCTTCGGTAGTTCCTTCGGTCGCAGCGATGTCTTTGGATTCCTCCTGTACAGCTGTGGGTGGTGTCTGGTCAGGCTCGTCTTTGGCTGTGGCTATAGCAGCGGCAGCGTCAGTGGGGGCAAGGTCGGGTGGTTCTTCTGCTGGTTTGACATCTTCATTAGGCTTGTCCTCAGAGGTCGCAGGGTCTTCGAGCTGCTTGTTTTCGGTGGGTATGGCCTCTTCCTCTGGTTTGGTGTCAGCGGGTTCTGAACCTTTCTCTGGCTCCTCCTGAGTTGCTGGTGCATCCTCGGCCAGTTTCTCGTCAACTGGCTTAGCCCCTTCCTCTACTTCTGCCTCGAGTTTGATCTCTTGTGGAGGAACGTCTGCGGCTGGCTTGTCATCAGAGGGTTCAGCTTGTTCTTTTAACGCATCATCTGCAGCTTCAGTGTCAGATGGTTGTGCAGCCTCCACTGGCTTGTCACCAGTCGCGGAGGCATCTACAGCTGGCTTCTCTTCGGAAGTGTTAGCTTCTTCCTTGGGTTCAGCATCAGCCGCAGGAACTCCAGTGCCTGGTTTCTCATCAGAGGGCTCTGTCACCACTTGTTCTGACTCGCCATTAATATCCGTCGCCGCTCCATCAAGTTTATCTTCGGTGGTCTCAGCTGCTGCGTCGGGTGCAGAACCTGAGAGCTCGTTCTTATCACCTGGATCAGCGCCAGCTGTAGGTTTTTGCTCTGAAGTACCGGAAGCTTCTTCCAGGCTCTCGTAAGCTGCCACATCCTCCTCCGACTTTCCACCAAGCGCCGGTATTTCCTCTGCTGCTGCCACTTCCGCTGGCCTCTCGTCAGAATCTTTCGCTGCTTCCTCCGTTCCATTGCTAGCTGCAAGTGTTTCCAGAACCGGCTTTTCCTCTGAGGTCATATCTCTCGTTTCTTCTGGCTTACTTGGCACAGGTTCGTCTATTGTCTCTGGCTTCCCATCGGCGAGGGGTGTTTCTTCCACAGGATCCTTCTCAGGGGGTGTGGCGTCCTCGTCTGCTTTCTGTGCAGGCTGTGGCACATCTGGCTCTTCTTCATTCGAAACAGGTCCATCGCCGTTCGGCTTGTTATCAGACGGCGCTGACTCACTCTCGGGTTTCTCGTTTGGGCTGGATGCCTCGTCAACCGATTTGACTTCCTCTTCCACAGCAGTTTCTCCAGATGTTGCTGTCTCTTCCTTAGGAGTTGGGGGGCATTCCTCTGCTTCGTTGTCCCCTTCTGTCGAAGCTACTGATTCTTGAATCCTCTCGCCGTTCGCGTCTGGCGTAGTTCTGCCAGTGCTCTCGGCTTCCTTAGTAGGTCCGAGATCACTTGATGGTGAATCTTGTGTGTTATCTTCGGCATCCTCTTTTGCAATAGATTCTACATCAGGGCCAGGACTCTCAGCATCCTCACTGTTAGCTTCAGCTTTTGTCTCGTCAACAGCAGAAACATCAGGAGTGGTGGGGTCTTGAGAATCCTCCGGGGGGTCATCCTTGAGCTCAGTATTCTCTTGTGGTGTGTCTGGCTCGGCAGCTTTGTCTGCGACAGACTCAGTCGTATCACAAGCTCCAGGCTTGAGACCAGTCTCAGCATAAATATCTTCCTCGGGGGTGTTTGGTCCTTTTGTCTTCTCTTCAGTAGAGTCTGAGTTGACTTCAGGTGCCTCTGGGTTTTCGTCGACTGGCTCTAATGCCTTTTCAACGATTAGATCAGCCATTTTCTTTCCTTCTGCATCATCTGTTGACTTTTCTGCTGGCACTGGCTCAACTATGTCATCAGTAGTAGTCGCCGGCTCATCGATTTTCCCTGCAGAGATTTCGGAAGGTGAAGGCTCATCCTTTTCTTTTTCCATTGACTCCGTACTGGCCGGTCCAGAGGCCTCTTCTCCTTCTTCTTCTTCTGTCGTCGCCGCTGGCTTATCTGTCTCGACGGGAGCCGGTTCTTGCGTGGCAGTCTCCACAAGCGAGTCATTACCTGCACCTGTGTCGTTCTCAGATGGCTGTGTTTCACTTTCGGGGGTGTGACCATCAGACGTTGCTTTAGGCTCACTCATCTCCGCCGTGTTCTCATCCTTGGCCTCTGCAGCTGTGGTATCGGGCTTAGGGTTCTTCACTGCACTGTCTTGCTCGGACTCAACGGTTGGCGCAGGTGCTTTGGCCTCTGCCGGTGTTTCTCGAGGCGTGTCTGGTTCTTCGTCCTCTTTTCCCGAGGATTTGGGCGAGTCTTCCTTGGTTTCATCAACCTCACCGTTCTCTGACTTGGCAAGGTCCGTTGGGATATCAGGAACCTTGTCGCTAGAGTTTGCAGGTTCTGGTGTTGCTTCAGCCTGGTCGGCTGTGAGGTCCTCGGCACTCTGTGCAGAACTCTTCGTCTTGTCGGAAGTACCGTCTTGCAAAGATTCGACTGGGTTGTGCTCAGCAACAGGCTCGTTTTTAAGTTTTGCTTCATCAGCAGTTGAAGGATGATTGGTAGATTCGCTCTCCTTGTTCTCGGTATCTGAAGTGTCGGGGTCCTTATTGCTGGAGTCCTCTGCGGTTGCCTCCTTAATGGACTCGTGGCCAGGCTCGGCTTTTTGAAGTTCTCCTTTTGCAGGAGCATCTTCATCATCAGGAGCAACCACAGAGTCGGGCTCCACGTCACTATCAGCTTTGATAGTAGCTTCAGTAGCCTCCTCGCCCCCTTCTTCCTGAGGGGGGCTACCACTGGCTTCAATCTCAGTCGTCCCTTCCTCTGCAGAATCCATTGGTTTCACAACTTTTGACTCGGTTCCACCTTCTACCTCAGTAGCCTTGCTGTTGGCCTCGGGATTCTCAACAGACTTGACCTCATCGGCTGGCGATTCCTGTGCAGTAGTTTCAGGCTCGACCTCCTTGCCAGAAGTGGTCTCAGGAGACTCAGAATCAGACTCAGCAGCAGGCTCGGCAGCAGGCTCAGGCTCGGCAGCAGGCTCAGGCTCGGCAGCAGGCTCAGGCTCAGCAGCAGGCTCAGGCTCGGCAGCAGGCTCAGGCTCAGCAGCAGGCTCAGGCTCAACTTCCTTCTCTATAGCAGGCTCAGCAACAGGCTCGGCAGCAGGCTCAGGCTCAGCTTCCTTCTCTGCGGCAGGCTCAGCAACAGGCTCAGCAACAGGCTCAGCAACAGGCTCAGCAACAGGCTCAGCAACAGGCTCAGCAACAGGC
>JAWDHB010000116.1:0-138364 GCA_033439405.1 Fusarium sp. NFCCI 5145
AAAATACCTAATTACTTATTTTATACCTATATTATATTTATTTTATTAATAGGCCTAGTTAAATCTTAAATAAGTACTTATAAGTAGTAGCTTTTACCTATATTATAAAATAAGTAGTCTTATTATAACTTCTTTATAGGTACCCATAGGTATTTTAAACACTACCTGAACTAGTTTCCTTTTCTTATCTACTAATCACCACACAGGATCTCTAAAACTCGCCTACTCCACCTTGCAGGTAATTCTATATAGGGCGGTCCTTCTAAAGCTGGAGAGATTGGGGTTAGATCTGAACCCAGTTCTACAGAAAGCTTTCACGGCGTCTTCAACTGCTGTATCGCTAGTCAACAATCTCACTGTGAGCCAAATGTCAGCCTTGTGGTGGCCATGTAAGTACGACCTATCCTCTCGACACACAGATAGATCTCTGCCAAGATATACATGTTGATCTATACTAATGGTCTAGTCTCCCACGCCTCTTTTTCAATTATTGGAAGTTTTATCTTGAGCAGGATCTTATCTTCGACGCAGGTCGAGGGGTTGGAAGAATGGACAGCACAGTTCTCAGAATATCATAAGCTGTTGCAAGTATATGCCCAGAGGTTCCCAGTTCTTAGATACGCGGAGTCGAGTATGACAGCTTTGGCGGATTAAAGAAGAATACATAGACCTGCTTCCCTGCTTGTCTTTAGACTCGGGCTCTAATAAATCGCAGTCTTTATTTGAGAGCATAAGCCTCAACAACATCTGAAGTATGAATTCCTTGCGATAATTCGGTCGGAGATGGGGATCTTCGAATCAACTACCCGAGTCAGCTAGATTATAATCCTTCAGGATCGGCACCCAATGGAAAAGCGCTCATTCGAAGTAGCGCTTTGACTAAAGCCTGGGCAAGAGAGGAGTAGTATTAAAATGAGATCATTCCTGCTATACTCAGCGTCCTGTCTCTTAATGAACAATTACCTTTGTGCCGTTCTTTCAAGACAGCTATTATGTTGTTCTCTCATTTACTCACCCTTCTGGGTAGTTCTTTAGCAGCAGCAATCCCAACATCAACATCCAACCAGCAGTCCACTGAAAAGCAGGGCGACGTAGTATACAACGTCTACCACCATGCACCAACACGCTCCAAACTATCATTCATCAAAAATTCCGGAATATGCGAAACTACACCCGGAGTTAACCAGTATTCAGGTTACCTGTCTGTCGGTGAAGATGCGAATATGTGGTTCTGGTTCTTTGAGGCAAGAAACAACCCTCATACAGCACCTCTGGTGAGTTGGTTTGGTGGCGGACCAGGTAACTCAGCGCAGTATGGCATGTTCACTCAACACGGACCTTGTGAAATTCTGCCCAACCACACTGAGCCCTCTTTGAGAGAGTACAGTTTGAACACCCACGCCAACGTACTTTACATCGATCAACCGGTTGGCTCTGGTTTCTCCTTCGGCGATGGTGGAAAGGTCAATTCGACCAAGGACTGCTCTCCCTATGTCTGGACCTTTCTCCAGTTGTGGTTTGAAGCGTTTGCAGAGTACGAAAATCGAGAGCTTTCTGTATTTACTGAATCCTACGGTGGACATACGGGCCCAGAGATTGTTGACTACATCCTTGACAAGAACCTTCAGATCCAGGCTGGGAAGAGCAGCGGCGATGTGATTCATGTCAAGGCATTGGGCGTTAGTAATGGCTGGTTCGATGCACGAATACAAGAAAAGGCGAATCTCGATTTCTCCCTCAACAACTCATACAGATCTCTTATCAACGAGTCTCTGTACCAAGAGCTTTTAGCGAAGTACAAGACTGAAGTCGTGCCAAGTCTAGAGAAGTGTGATGAGACCGGGACAACTAAGGATTGTTATGCTGCTTATCGGGGCTATCTGGACAGAGTTGAGCAGCCTATCTGGGCATCCGCATTCGATAAATACCCTGACTGGGTCATGGCCGATATTCAACTAGGCGGTGTCCGCCCTCCTACAGACTACGAGGAGTATCTACAAAGGGCTGATGTGAAGAAGGCAATCGGCGCCAGAGTAAACTTCACAGAGAGTGGGGGCGCATTCGGGATTCTTGAATCGGGTGATGGTAAGTCCATTCATAGCATGTGTTGGGGTTTGGTTGATTGACTGCTGGATCAGATGCAAAATCATTTCTCGGTGAACTCTCGCGCATTGTCCAAGATGGTGTTCAAGTTCTCATATGGGCCGGTGACTCTGACTATGTCTGCAACTGGGTTGGGACGAAGAGAGTCGCGGATGCAGTGAGCTGGCCCCAGAAGGAGATGTTTTCTCAAAAGAGGCTACAGCCGTATAAGGTTCATGGTGTCAAGAAGGCGAGCTTCAAGTCTGTGGAAAATCTACACTTTGTGAGGGTCTTTGATGCTGGCCATAACGTCTGGTGGTACCGTAAGTACAAAGCCCGCATAACCAGAGGCCTTTCTAACTTTGAACAGAGCCTGAGACATCACTGCAGATCATCACGCAGTTTCTTTCAGGCAAGGGCCTTTCTTCGACGTGAGTAACAAGCCGCTACTAAGTCTTCAAAAGCATATTCTTCGGGGGTAATGTCAACCCGGAATCATCAGAAGCATGGGAGCGGTAGCTTTGATGCTTAGCATGAAGTAATACCCTAACTAGAATAATGACTCGGGGCGTGCAAAGTGTATTTGCTGGGAGCGAATGAGACGTATACTATCAAGATGAGTCTGAAGATAGCTGATACTTCTTCTGAAGCTCTTTGGCAGCTTGAATAGCTTCCTCTGCCTGCTTGGTGTATTTGAACCGCTCAGCCGCCTGCTTCTTGAATGTTTCCTGAAACTTCTCAACCATGAATGGCTTCAGCACTGCCCTCTTTCGAGTCGTGTAATCGTAGATGACAGTATCATCGAAACACCTTGCTGCCAACCGACGGTTCTTTTCAGACAAGACCCATGCTTCCATTTTGAGTGATGTTGACTCGTTGGTTGGCGCTTCGAGAAGTTTGTACAGAACGGTGACATGGTCTGGAAACTCTAGGGGCTGGATTGTGGTAGCTAGTAAGTCTCTGATTCTCGATTGCAGCAATCAAGGTGGTCTTACAAACTTATACTCAGTGGTGATGCTCCTGAGAATAAGGCCGAGGTTGCGGGGTGTGGGTAGGTCGTCCCATTGCCGCTTCTCATCCGGTGTTGCATCTTGACTATGGTTACGGATAAAATGAACCCGTCCAGTCTCGACGTATCGGTTGTACATGATATTGTTGACATGTCCTGTAATGCGTGAGAAAACGAATGTTTAGCAGAAAGTAGTAGTTAACATACCCTAGCAAAATTAGATTCATCAACGTGAGAGAAGAAGGGGCTACTTACCATACTATCCTAGATATCGAGCATGGTTAGAAACAACAGATACGTGGAGGGGAAGCTTAGTTACCATGTCGCCCCAGAGGATGTGATGCTTGTAGAGACCTGGCCATTCGATACCGGTGAGAAACCCCTGCGAGCCAGCCAGAAGCTGCCGCCAGGACTTCGTATTCTTCGAGTACTGTCTCTTAGCTTCTTCCACACACTCGCTCGGATACTTGGCGCTCCTCAATTCCCTCAATTGACGTTGCATCTCAAAAAACCACGTAGGAGGAAGTTTCGAAGGCGGCTGCACCTCAGAGGACACGGCCTTTGTGGCGAGGCCAATTGACTGCCTGAAAGAATTCATACGAGACGGAAACATGGTTAATGCTGGTAGCGTAGGGAGGCTTCGGTGATCAAAATTGGGACGGTGGGAACAGGCTGGCTGACCAAAATAAAAGCCCCGAGGATCGGCCTCGGTATTCGGCCAAGATTTTCCGTGTCTCGGAAGATTAAACCTGCGGAAGCCGAATCTAGATAAAACTAGCCAAGCTGCTTGCCGAAAGCTAGAATACTGGACAGAACCAACACTGTGATTTATAAAAAGCTTTTAAGTTACTGTAGATTAAAAATAGACAACAACTTTCCCCATATAATTAAAAAAGAAAGTCTAGAGCCTCTGGGGCTGATGAAAACGTTTTTTTTTTGTCTCTGGCTTGAGAATTGGAGGATTTGATTCGTGCTTATCGTGGCATTCAGCTCTGACCCATGAGTGTCTATCTCTAGCAGCATATTTTTTTGTTCGATTAATTAGAAAGACATAACATAAC
This sequence comes from Fusarium sp. NFCCI 5145, assembly GCA_033439405.1. NCBI lineage: Eukaryota > Fungi > Ascomycota > Sordariomycetes > Hypocreales > Nectriaceae > Fusarium > Fusarium sp. NFCCI 5145. Next base: position 4,153 of record JAWDHB010000116.1, read on the forward strand.
GTAACTATGAAAATACAGAGACAAATTAAAGAACATTGCTTGGCTATAACTGACATTGAATTACTTTTATATGTAAGCAATTTATAGGAATATTTGTTGCGACAAGATCGAGACTTTGGTCTAAGCAGGTAAATACAAGTGATTCAGGGTAGCGCCCGAATAAGAATGATACAAGAGCTGATAGCACGGAAAAAGCACTAAATAATTAGAAGATAAACTTTTGGGTCTAAACTAATATATTTAATTTTTTAAATAATAATATTCCTTTTGCAATTGCAGCTCTGAAAAACAATTTGCTGTCCTCAGCTGCCGCATGCTTTGATTGGAGAAACTAAAACTCCCTATCCATGTGTACAATAGCTTACTTCATGCATAGAAAGTAAAGGCAAGAGATTAAAACAGGCCTGCCTGTTTATCGGCAAATCTGCGCTTCTCTCTACAAATCCCAACTAGGGAATCAAGGCTCTTTATCTTCCTGCCTAGTCCATGTTTTTGACACAAATGGCAATATGAGGACAGCTCAAACTAAAAACCCATTTATTGTGTTGGTTGACAACTTGTGTTAATACAGGTCAGATATCAATTATTCACAGGGATCTTACTCAGTATCTGTCGATTTAGCTGCATATCCACGCACAGAGCAACGTCGGCGGGAACTAATGTGAGTCTTAAGGCTGTAAGCAGTGTACTCGTAATGGCATCATCCCTTTTTTCCCCATCGCCCAAGACCCTTAGCCCACGGACGTGCCGCCGGAGTAGCATTGCAGGCTTCGTATTCCACTGATAAAGTGCTTGGCCAAGTCTTGGCGTGGGTCCCAGGAGCCTGGTTTGGCTTAGCTGGGCGTGTCAGGTACCGGTAGCTCCACTGGAAAAGGGATCGCGGCCCTATAATTCCATCCATACAGCCAGGGTTGACGGGTCTAAACTTAGACACAGCTGAGATCGTGGATGCAGGGTTTGTTGAGGCAGCCTTTAAGCTTGAAACATAAAGGCTTCGTCTGGTCTTCTTTTTTGCACTGACATCAGACAGGACCCTTCCTCTCTGCACTCTTTTTTGAGTGGTCTTTCTTTTTTGTTTCGTTTATCCAGACACTCGTTTCTCTGCAGCTGAATCGTCATTCGTTTATCGTCAATGAACTAATAACATAATTCGATCCATCCAAAGTCTTTCGTTTACTATTCGCTTTCAGCACCAAACACTCATTGTCAACTCACCAATAATACTACAAACTATTCCATAATCAGCATGGTTCAACTTCCTTTCTTGGCTCTAGGAGCCCTACTATTTACTCCATTAACCTCCGCCGCTCTGACCCAATGCCCATCGAAAGAAGCAACTTGGACCTCCAACACTGGCGTCGAATACACCATTTGCCGCAACACAGATTACAAATACGGAGGAGCCAGTCTCAAGGTTGTCCAAAAGGTGCAATCTACAAATGCCTGTGCCGATATCTGCAACAAGGATCCACGATGCGTCAAAGCCGTATACGATAAGCGAGGTCGCGTCTGTCACGTCAAGGACAATGCCAACCAGGCTCAGATGAACTGGGCCACCGACGCCAAATTCGATACCATTCGTGTCAAGAATGTGGATGAGGGAGTTTTCATTTCTCGTTGCCCTAACCCAACCAACAACTACCGCTCCAAGAAAACTGGCACGACATACAATGTCTGCCACAACACTGACTACGTTGGCGCCTCGGCCAAGATGATCAAGAACTGCGCTTCTCTTGCTGCTTGTGCTGACCTCTGCGCTGGGGCCAAGACATGCAAGAAGGCTGTGTATGACAAGCAGGAGAAGGTTTGCCATCTCAAAGAGGCCGAGCCCAAGGCATCGCTCTTTTGGGTCCAGAGCAAGCGATACAGCGTCGTCCATGTTCCCACCCAGTCCAAGCCCGCCAGCCAAGGGAAATGGTCTGACCTCATTCGTCTTCCTGTTATTCCCGTCGCTGCCTATGTTGTTCCCCAGTTCCCCCAGTCGCAGCAGCTCCTGTTCTTCTCATCTTGGGGTAAGGACGCTTTCGGCGGTGCCTCTGGCCGCACCCAGTTCGGAGCCCTGGATCTTCCCACCATGGCCGTCGGAGAACGCGAGGTTGCTGATACTCACCACGATATGTTCTGCCCTGGAATGAGTCAGCTTGCCGACGGTCGCATTATTATCCAGGGCGGTTCTGATGCCGAGGCCGTGACTTTCTACCATCCCAAGACCAACTCCTTCACCCGAGGACCCAACATGAAGGTGGCCCGTGGATACCAAACCTCTACAATTCTGTCCGACGGTAGAGTTTTCACCATTGGAGGAGCTTACTCGGGTCCTCGCCAGGGAAAGAATGGTGAAGTCTACGACCCCAAGACCAACAAGTGGACTATGCTTGCTGGAGCTGATGTCAAGCCAATGCTCACCAAGGATCGCGAAGGTATCTGGCGTGAAGACAACCACGCTTGGCTCTTTGGTTGGAAAGACGGCAGTGTCTTCCAAGCTGGCCCTAGCAAGGATCAACACTGGTATAGCACCAAGAATGGAGGGTCCGTGCGCAAATCCGGCCGACGAGATAACGTTGATGCCATGTGCGGTATCTTTGTCATGTACGATGCTGTAGCTGGTAAGATTCTGTCAGCTGGAGGTGCTCAGGACTACACTGGAACCGATGCCAACAATCGAGCCCATATCACCACTCTTGGACAAGCATACAAACCTGCTTCAGTGAAGCGAGTGGCTGATATGGCTTTCCCCCGTGGTTTCGGCAATGCTGTCGTGCTGCCTGACGGAACTGTCCTCGTGACAGGAGGTCAGCGTAAGGCATTGGTATTCACCAACACCGAGGGCATTCTCGTTCCTGAGCTGTACAACCCCGCCACCAACAAATGGACTCAACTTGCACCTCACGCCGTGCCTCGCAATTACCACTCTGTCTCCATCTTGCTCCCCGACGCCACTGTCTTCATCGGCGGTGGTGGCCTCTGCTACGTTGCCAAGATTGGTGGTTCAACTGCTGGTTGCGACAAGACAGCCGACCATGCCGACGGAGAGATCTTCCAGCCTCCTTACCTGTTCAACAAGGATGGTTCCCTCGCTAAGCGTCCTATTATCCAGAACCTTGCCCAGAAGCCTGTCAAGGCTGGTAGCACCATCAAGTTCAGCGTCACCAACATTTCTGGCAAAGCCAAGATCTCTCTTGTCCGCATGGGAAGCGCTACACACTCTGTCAACAGTGACCAGCGACGTGTTCCTCTCACCGACTTCCAGGTCAAGGGTAGCCAATACACTGTCAAGCTTCCCAAGGACACTGGCGTACTTCTTCCTGGATACTACTACCTGTTTGTCATGTCAGCACAGGGTACACCAAGCATGTCCAAGACCGTCCAGATCACCCAGTAATTGGAGATGCCGTGTTCCGACACTCTCAATATGATAGAATATGTATTTGAATGTATTAAAAAGTATTCTACGCGCAACTTCCGTAAGATGGTTCCTGTGATGTCGTCTATGTACACAGACTCATTAGTTACATGAAGTCTGTAAAAGTAAGTTAGTCTTTGGCGTCGCAGCTATTTCCGCTTTGATGCCCAAATTTGATAAGAAGTGTTAAAGTGCGGAAGCCAGTGGTTCGCCAGTCACCGCCTGTTGCCTGATTGATACCCCGCCGTCCCAAGATAAAACCAACAGTCTCTCCCTTCTTGATCCAATTTTTCTCCATTTTCATTTAATCCTACTTTCCCTTCACTGCGCTGAGTATATTCAGTACGCCGTAAACTTTGCTTTACCTCATGCCAGGCTAACATAAGAGTTCTGACCGAAATGAACGACTCCACCGATATGCACGCCGTCGAGGATATCTTCCTCGACATTTCTATCCATCTGGCCCAGACCCAGACAATGGTGACATATGTCGAACCATGGAAGACCATGTATATCGAGTCGATCCGCGAGCATCGATATGGCGACGCTATCTGGGCTCGAGTCTGCATAGAGGGAGGTGTAGAAGATGGTGTCATTCGTGGTATAGGGCCGAATCACGACATGACCGTGCTGGATGATGTTAAGGACACTGCACTTGAGGCGAAGATGAGTGACCCGGAATTCTATACAGAGGCCATTCAGTTCTACAAAAAGACGAGTAGTATGGATGGACACCCAGAGATCATTGAGCTTATTTTTGAAGTTGACAGGATGGAGGTTCCTGAAAGAGAGGCTGAAACTGAAGACGAGGGAGACGAAGAGGAAGAAGAAGATGAATTACAGTCTAGGCTGTGAGATAGATGCAGTATTTGAAGACGAGCTTGATTGCACTAGTCCTTTCACCCAAACTTAGGTAGAAACCTGGGGGAGTGGGTTAGGCTAACCGCATAGCCCGGGTGGCATTTTGAGGGGAGAACCTATTGTGTAAGAAATCAACCAAGAAGCAATTTGTAGTCTATATACCACTGCTTAGTTTTCTCGCCATAGAAAAGAAAGAATTTGATTACTTTCGAGTTTTGGAACTTAAAAGTTTGGACGAACACTGTCATATCATTAAAGCGGGATAGCTAGAAAGACAGTCCTTCGGCAATATCGGCATGTAACGGTAGAGTGCTGCTCATCTGGCCAATGAGACAAGCGAGTGATAGGACTGGGAGCTAGTAGGGAAGAAGAAAGTTAATTCATCTAAAGATTCTAATGGTAGAGAATTGAAAGAACTCTCTGCGGAATAACCCAATATTAGAAATAGAGTATGAGACAGTTGGGAAAACTACGGCGGATCTAGAAAATGGCAGAAGCTCAGATTTAAAAGCAACTTAAGACCATTCCAAATTATAGAAATGAGTAGCTAATTCAGTTACCACTCTTCAATTAACCCTCAAGTCTTTAGTTAGCATAAGAAGCTTGTTTGTCAATTAACATTCCCATATTCCCATATTCCCATTCGCTTTGATCCCTCTTGCTGCTATCCATCAGAGCTGAACTGCCGAGTTGCCCGTCCGCCGTTCGGAGACTAAGTTGAGAGGCGAATGCAAGCTTTCAGCTACAGGTCTTAGCTGCAAATAGCGCATAATGCACAAGTTCCTAGTAAGTAATAATTATCTTATTTGCTACATGCCGAATGCTTAAATAGCAAGTTCAATAAAGTATAGAAGTCTTTCATCTTAAATATATAGGTCTTGGCTCTTTAATCGCGGTTGAAACTGCTTGTCTGTCAAGTAACTATATTGCATTTACTGTTTGCTTGAACTCTTACTAGCCTATTGACGTCACATAGTTCAGTCATAATTAGCAAAGAAAAAAACGGACCCTAGAAATGGATTCAGTCTCTTGAAGCTGATTTCGACCCATAAATATCAGAGATTTAAATGAACCAATTTATCAGTAACCAGGGGGGTCCATTTCTAAGACGATCTATTTCCATTTCCCCCTGCGCTGACTTGCTTAATCTAACAAATTCTTCACCTAGTGAGAGACATTTTTATTCACCCATCATTTGACTTCATGCAATTACAGCACGTATCCTGGCCTGGTGCCATCGTCTAAACCATAGCTGATTTAGCGTTCGAATTAGCCACCGAGCGGTCGTTTAGTCTGCGTGCCCCTGCAAACTCTCAAGCTCGTCAGTTTATAAGAAGCCGGCAGTTCTTGCGTATTTGTTGTTTCATTATATTCACAAAATGTCTTTCCACCTCACAACTGCGTGTCGACGGAAACTAGTCATGGCTAACAAGACAAATGAGTACAGCATTGTCAGAGACTGCGGTCCATCGTATGTCCCCTGATATAAAAACCTGCCATCAAAAACTGATCATTTAGAGAACGCATGTTCACGGCCTGGCATGAACTCGGCCTCTACTTCCGCGTCTCAAACACAGCTACTCTGAGGATCCCACGCGCCAAACTCAGCAATGGCTCCGTGTCCCATCTCATTCGCACAGCTGTCGCCCAGGTCATGCTTAAACAACCAGCCATGCGCGTCGGCATTATCGGGGAAGATTCGAAACGACCGCAGTTGGTTGCATTGCCGTCTATTGATTTATCTCAACAAGTCGAAGACGCCCAAGCAGCATCGTTTGATGACGTGGCCAAAAGCTTGGAGAAGCTTCTCATGCAGCCGTGGCCTGAGCTTTCTAAACGCCCGGGCTGGTACGTGCGGGTCTTCAATGAGCCCGAGTCTGCCGAAGGAGAGTTTTACAGGGTACGAGTTTGCTTGACGGTCCACCACGCTATCTCTGACGGAATTAGCACTGCTATGTTCCAGAAATATCTGATTGAAGCGCTGAATAGCCCTGACCCGGCCGTTGTGCTCATGGTAGACAAGAGTCCGTTCATTGAGTTAACAGACGATCTATCCGACTATCCGCCATCACAGGACAAGCTTATGAAGTTTACAGCAGACATAAACTGGATGCTATCTAATCTATGGAACTATAGTGTTCCGCAAATTTTCAAGCCTTTTTCTCCGGACAAATGGGCGGGTGGACCGTATGATCCCAATATCAAAGCCGTACATCTTCGGCATCTGGTCATAACCTCGACAACTACTAGGACAATAGTCGAGAAATGTCGTGAGAAAGAAACCACCATCACCAGCCTTCTAAACGCACTTTGCATTGTCTCATTTGCGAGGCGTGCACCCACAACTACGCGGCATGGATTCGAAAACAGCACGTCAATCAGCCTGCGACCGTGGATTTCTGAAGGAGTACCTTTCGATAAAAGCCATATGTGCCTAAGCGCGACAGGGTATAACCAAGAATACGGACCCGATATCCTAGCAAAAGCCCGACACGGCAGGGATAACGACGTATGGGAACTTGCTGTCCAATTCCGGCGAGATATGAAGCAAAAGACAGATGTAATGCCACACAACGACTTTTCGTATCTGGTTCCTTATATCGGAAACTTCCGCCAAGCATGTGAGGCTAGGTATGGGAAGCCGAGGAGAGAGCTATGGGGTTTGAGTAACCTTGGGTTGATTGCCGGTCCATCGGAGAAGGGCCCGTGGGAGCTGGAGAATATCATGTTTGCCCAAATCTATCCCCTTATATCTTCTGCACTTGCTGTCAATGTTGCAACTGTTGATGGTGGAGACATGATCATATCGCTTGTGTGGCAAGATGGAGTCCTAGAGACGGGATTTGTAGAAGATTCCAGACATGATTTGGAGAGGTGGCTGATGAAGTTGGGGCAGGACGGCTCTTTAGGAGTCTGATGAATAATGAACTCATCAAGGCTTGCTCCTTTAGAGTTAAAAATACGAAATATTGCTCTGTGTACATTATCTAGTGCCCTCAACAAAGTGTTTAGCAGAGCGTAGATAAGGAGATAGGTGATTATATGATATGTCTAACTAACATAGTCTTCCAACAGATAAATGAATAGCTCGACTCTATAACAGGATTAAACTCAAGCATCTGACACGGAAACAACATTATTAAACTCGAAAGTCACTCCAAATAGCCCATAAATCCAACCCCCCTCCCCCCTAGCAAACTTGCTTAGGTCTGACCGAGAACCTCGCTAAAAGCAGCTATCATCTGCTGAGCCCCATCATCATTATACATCCAAGTTTCCATATCGATACTGCTTTGAATATGGTCATAAGCGCGAGGTCGCATCTCCTTCTCATATGCAACAATCGCCCGCTCCAAAGCTTCTGCATCGGCCTTTTGGTCATAATTTCCTTCTTGAACGGTACCGAGTTCGGAAATAATCTGATCAAATAGGACAAGCGAGTCATACATGGCTTGGTTCACACCTTCGCCGTTTGGAGTGGAGAGATGCGCTGCGTCGCCGAGTAGAACAACCCCAGGGGCGCGACTCCAGCGATACTGACTATCGTTCGCTTCTGAAGAGAAGAGGGCCTTGTTAAGACGGTAAAGCGGCCAGGGGCGCCATGGTCCTTCAGCAGCCTCGATCAAACGCCTCAAATCTTCTGTCCAGGATTCATAAAAGCCTCCAGGGCCGAGCATTGTCTTTCGTGCTTTGTCCATGTCATTTGGGTCGGCATCGCCGCCAGGAAGCGTCAAAGACTCAGGTGCCAAAACGCCCATGTACATTCGGTATGATGCATCGGACATTTGCTGTACTGCAAGGGTGGACCTGGCGCTCATGGCCATGGCGGTTCCTTTACCAGCTATTTGTTCCGCCAACTTGTATTGTGGATTGCTAGGGGAGACCCGGCCTTCTATGAATGACTTGCCAGAATACTCGGGCTTGGCGTCGGTGATCTATAGATGTAATTAGTTAACTGATTCTGCAATAATGAAAGACATTTGAAACTTACAAGAGGCCGTACTTTGCTCCATGCACCGTCTGCTCCCACAATGAGTCGAAAGCCGGTTTCAGTCGATCCGTCGCGGAATTTGAGAGTCCAGTCATTGGCACTTTGTCCATTCTCGTTTTTCTTTCGCTCAATTTTATCCATTACCTTACCCCAAAGGACGCGTTCAGGGGGAACGGAGTCGAGTAGAATTTGTCGCAGCTGCTGGCGGTCAATCTCTGGTCTTTCGCTAGCATCCGCACCAGAATCATCTCCCAATGAGGCCCGGAACTCGCCACGGGAGTCCATCAAGGTCGTTGTGACTTCATCATATCGAGCTAGAGACTTGAACTGATCGTGAAGTCCAGCGCGACGAAGGGCCTCTTGACCCGTTGCAGTGTGGATGTCGAGAGTGCCGCCTTGTCCTCTGACGGCTGATGTTGGCGAGGCGTCACGCTCGAAGACAATATAGTTGATAGCTGCCGTTTCGAGCAGACGGGCCAGCGTTAGCCCGCATGGACCACCGCCAATGATTGCAATCGGTGCAACCTTGGAAGTCATATTGAATTTGAACGTAATAGTGCACAATGGCTAAGAGGTGAAATACGAAGGCAGTGGGAGTTTCTCTTGTTCAAGAGGAGTCGACTTGTGCTTGATGAGCGAGTTGATGAGTTGAGATCTAAAAAACAAGTCAAGAATGAATCTTGGGTATTTAAACTTACTGTGAGTTGACAGCTACGGTCTTTGATTCTTTTCCTTTTTGTCCGTGGAAATAGTCTCGGCTCTTACTTCGTAGTCACAGGTCTAGCACAAAGACATAATTGGCCAAGCATGAGCTATGGACCGTAGCTCGGGGGACAGTAAAGCCCGAAATTACGGGGCCAAGTTTTGCAGGACATAAATTCCGGCGCTAGCTCGGGACTTTCTATAACCCGGCGAAGATCTGCTAAGGTCATTCAGATTTAGTAGCAAGACAAGCTTTCAGCCACGGGATCCAACTTCAAATAATCCATCTCTCGTAAAGTCAAGCATTTGGATTCGTGAATATTTCGACAATGAGTCGACACGCGAAGTACTGGCTTATTGCCAACATAGCCTTCAACCGGCTGATAGCTACTGTAGCTGCCGAGTTGAAGAATGACGGTAATTGAATTGCTGCCACTGCTACTTACCTTGGCTGCGTAGTCACCCGGTTCTCCAGCTTCCGATCTCGACATCACATGGAAAAGTGTATCGCAGGCGAAGTCCATGTCATGCAGACCGCAGGCATGAACAAAAGCTTATCCTGCGTGAACTCCAAGGGGGAAACAATGCCGCGGTAACAAGATAATATCAGAAAGAGGAAATAGGTGAGAGTCTTTACTAAAGCATAATCTACCCCAAGCTTGTCAGATGACGCAGTCTCTGCGGGTGGCATAATAAGCGGCATACCCGGAAACCCTCTTCACGCCACGTTAGATACCTATCTCTTCAAGTGGCACAAGACTGCAACAGGTCACCCGACCCATCCTAGCTCATGTACAAGAGAGCTATAAATGGCTTGCTATATGATGGATGTGACTTCTCTATAACTGACTCAATTGGACTGGCCAACTTGCTGTGACGGCATCACAGTCTGTCCTACATGTCTTAAAGAGATACCTCGCCTGCCGACCAAGGCCCTCGTCAGCCCTATTTTCAAGATAATCAAGCCACCAACAGCACACACCCACTTGTCTGCAGCCGGTCAGCATAACAATCAATACAATCTGGACAAGAATCATGAGAACTACATACAATTGTTCCGGATCAGCCTGGTTTCTCTTTCAGCTGAGGGGAAATGTCATGAAATCGCCGTATCACCTTCTTTGGAAAAAGCCTCAATTCAGCCATTTCAACCAGGCTCAGAGGCTGACATGCCAATACCAATCGACATGCCGAGTTCGAGATGTGCCCCCCTTCTATTTAATTGCCAGGCCAGGCATGTGCTTAGGAATAGTACTGTTATTACCAATTCAAACATTTCAAGACCAGCAACCGTACACAAAATCTACTACCAGAATCTAAGTTCCGCCTTCAAAAAATGAATTTTACTATCAAGGCCCCCAAGGGAACTACAAACCATGGCAATCCGTAGCTCATGTGCACGCCCCCACAAGTGATTGATTGTATCATTTTCTTCTTTACAAACTATTTCGCACATGCGGCTTCTATCTTGCTCGATCCGGGCCAAAGCACCAAGAGCACTGTATTCTTTATCGTTATGGCTTTGGTTCTTCTGGGAAGTGGCATACCTAGAGCATTGTGTGTAATTCTGTGTCGTGCCTCCTTACAACGCAATGATCCTATACAGAGAGCAGCCCGAGCTGGGGCGCTGTGCATGATCGTACAGAGGCCTCCTGGCAAGGGGGGCCTTCGGCGACCATGGCAGGTCGGAATTTGTAGACCGACTTCAGAAAACTACGAGCCTTTAGTATATGAAGAATGGTTAGTTATTAATGCTTTATATTAACATTTCTAATATTCATCAAAATTGAAACTGACCTTCTCTCTACTTAGTTTAAAAATTCCTGATAGTCGCATTTATTTACCAACGCTCCAAGGAACTTCTATTCACGGCGAACGACATTTAACAAAACAATTCCATAAAAACTTCTATATCGGCCTCGTACCCCGTCTTACAAACTTAACACTTGCGCCTGCATCACCTTCCGGTCCCGGACCATACAATCTGGAAGTCAATCTTGCTTCATCACAAAACCTCATCAGGCCACTTATTGGATTTATTCAGATTGGATGGGGAGCGACTACACTATACCGTGCAAGAGGAAACCAAATCCAGGAATAAGGGTATGCTGCCTTTGGACTGACAGTGGCACCATGTGTTATAATGTCTGGTATTAATGCACTAGCAAACATACTAACTCCTGTCTATCCTTCTATGCTTCTTATCAGAACAAAACTACTGGATGAAGTGCAAGATAACATGAAGATAGCAACTTTCACCGGGGTTGTCACTGTCAACCTCGAACCCACGCAGCAAGATACTCGTTGTCCCTGGATTTATTCGATTGTGGCTGCGCTCGACATTGGCTTTTTAGAGATTGGCCATTACAGTCAGCATATTGGCAGCTATTATCTAATGTACCTTTCGTTCTTCGTTAGCCTATTACCGCTTGCTATCATTGGGGGAATCTCAGGCTTCAAAACGGGAAACAGTACGCAACTTGAGAGAGGCTTTACAGTATCCTGGCTTATTGTGGAGAGTTTGTACGGGGCAGGTTATGGGTGTGGAATCTTCAGACAAATTCTGATCAGAGACATAGAAAATCCTACACACTCTACAGTAGATTCGGCCATTACGTACTTTACATTCTTTCTAGTAATTGGTGTTCCCACAGTTGGTGGCCTGGTTATGGTAGGGAAAATGATTGGAGAATTTGGTATTTGTACTTTGATTAGCTAGTAACTAGATATTATAAAGTATATAACCCCAAGTATAAAGCTTCCTACAGTTCCCTTCTCTCAAATTGCCATATTCTAGTTATTACGCTCCTCAATAATCCATAATAAGCTGAATGGTAATTCAGCTTTACTAATTAGGTCGGGATAAAATAAACTAGTGGGCAATATGCATTGTTACTTGTAAGCCGATTCACTTTCAACGACCATAATGCATGACTCTCCTGAGAGTATATTTTATGGGGCAAAACACAACCCTTCCTGGCTTACTAGAACTTCCTTTCTAAGTGTTACACCCGCAGTCGGGAACTACTGAAGTTCCCTATGAGCTTCTTGATAGGCTGAGGGCGTTTCGGATAGTAGTCATGCCGCAGCTTGCTTGACTCACAGACCTGCCGTCAATAAGTACTTGCCCAGTCAGATACATAAAGAACAATAGAAATGATCAACAAGGAATCAAGAGGTTGCTGTCTAAGTATCGCATGTTTACATACCCTGGCTCTACTCCGATACTGTGGAGCAACTTTACGCACCCTATGTATCTTTCTCGGTGCTTGAAGATCGCCAGCATCTCCACCAACAAACCTAGACGTCGATCTTGCCAACTCGTATGGCTATGTAGATAAAAACAGCTGTCCCCATATCAAATCATCCATAATTCTTTCTGAAACATGATGTATTATGCTCTGTATATGTTTTCATGTAAAAGTCTTAGGTAATGCTTAAGTATAGCCGTGTGACAGTACCTGAATTGAAGCTTAATGTTACATTACCTCGTATTGAAGTCAGATCGAAAACAGACTCTCGTTTCATGATGGGAATCCCGAAGGCTGTCACACCGTTTCGTAATGGGTATCTCAGCTGTAAAAACCGCAATTTTAACAGCCGAGATATCACATGCATTTTGATGTAGGATTGCCACAACGGCAAAGTCAAGGATTGAATGGCACGAATGATATGATAACTTTTCACACAGAAACTACCATGAGAACTGCGATACTCAACCTCAAAATAACAAATAGGATGACTATATGTCTTGTCCAAGGTCCAATACGTCCATAGAACTCAACTGGCCCAGCTCTCGGCCAAGATGACTACTGTAGTCTATTTTGCAAGGTATTTACTGGAGTGGTCGCGTGCCTGCCTAACGTTATGTAAGAATTCTACCTAACCAAACAACACACAGTAATTGTCACATATGATATCATCTCACCTGATGCTAAGGCTGCGAGTGAACTGACTTAATTTCGAGCGGTCGTTTGATTGCTAGATAGCCGACGGGAACCTTGTCAGACAGGGGGCGGGACCTTCGGCCTCTTCCGCGCTGAAACACAGGGCTCAGTGTCGGGCCGACAAGCTCAGCTCAAAACAATAAGGAGCTTTGCTTCATGACAGAACATTTAAAAGACTGAGGAAACATCATGATACAATGTTTATTTCCGAACAAGCTAGCGTATTCTCAATGTGATCTTTGTTCAAAGTGCCAATGACCTTTTATTACGATCTGCTTTTTATTATTTGAGATTCGACAGTCTGCTGAAACTATCAAGAATGGCAATCGACATTCATGTGGCGATCTCATCCGTCACTCTGGCAGGAAGTGTCATGTCATTCTTTGCAACCACAAGTGTTCTTATCTCATTTGCTATTTATCGCCATCACATCCGAACTTTTAGGCATATGCTTATTCTCGAGTTAATGCTCTTTGGTAGGTGATATGTCCCCCCTCGCTGCTGTTCTGTTTACTAATCTCAAGCCACCATTACCAGAGTTTGCAAACAATCTGAACAACTCCACATCTGGAATTTGGCATCTCAAGAATGGAGACCTTAGCCTTGGAAGACTTTGTACTGTCAACGGTTTTATAGGCCAGTTCTCAGCTCAAGGGGTTGACCTTTCGATACTAGCCATCGCTCTTGTTACTCTCTTTACCGTAACGCGCCGTATTTACATGCCGGCTGTGTCCATGACAAAGAGGTTATGCATTTGCCTGTCTATTTGCATCCTTCCTCTGGCTACAAGCATCATACCAACAATCATGGGTGAGATGCAGCCAGTAGGCGGTAACTGGTGTTGGATATCCTCGAACCGCCCTGATTTACGCTATTCAATGGCACATGGCTGGCGTATATTCGTCATATTCAGTACAATTGCTATTTATCTCTACATCTGGATTTATTTGAGAAGACGACTACGTTCCAAGGTTGACGAGACCAATCAACTGGGACATGAAGTACCAACAAGCAATAAACCTGCTTTCTTTTCACTCACAAGTCCGAAAAGAAGTGGATTCCAGGTCGTCAACCATGAGGAATTTGAGCTTGACCCTTTCGAGCGGGGACAGCCAAACAAAAATGCGACCATATCTACGGTTCTTCTTGACCAACATCAACCTCCCCAGTCATATAAGCATGATGCAATCAAGGAGATAAATCTGGAGCTAGGAGAAAGAACCCCAGCTGGTCCTAGTAGTACCAAGGGAGGAGTCATGCGCCATCGGCCGACATCATCAAAAGTCGGAGGAGACTTGGAAATACTCAAAGAATCCAACAATTTGTCTACCGACGCATCTGGAACGAGGCAATCTCAGCATGGGGAACAGTCTCAAATCAATGTCTTGCAAACCAACGCAAGCGAATTCCACATGCGCCCAAATACCCATCAAGTCGAACTCGAGATCAAAAGAATGCTGTTACTCAACGCATACCCCTTCATGTATGTTCTCCTCTGGACACCAGGACTGGTCAATCGACTCATGGAGGCATCGGGCAACCCCAATTCGATAACAATCAATGTTGCTCTTCAAGCCCCTACACAGTTTATTGGGCTCGCAAATGCATTGACTTATGGCTTCAATCATTATCTAAGAGATAGGCTGAATGACTTATACTTCAGGCCCATGGTTGCAAGGATAAAAGATCGGATTGGACTCTACTGACCTTTCAACGATGCAAGTAGCTGAGTTTACATGTATATTAGACCTTACACAGCGGTAGATACCTGTCGCAAATAATTATCTGATCATTGGGATTCCTTGCACAGGAGCCTTTCATTTATTGAACTCTTTCACATGCCGCCTTATGGTGTTTCATGAGCCTTCCCTCCCATATTGCTTTGATCGACTGCTAGGACAAGGCCTTTAGCTTCCTTATTAAATCCGAATTATGTCCTGAGCTCCAGCCTCACTTCGCCTCTAACTTACCCTTGCTGAAATTAACTAAACTCTATATAATCGACTAAACCTAAAATTATTTTCTCCATAATTAGTATGGCCTCTCTGCTCCCTCCCGCCTCAAACAACCGAAGTGACTTATGGAGCTGTGTTTCATATTAGGTAACCTGGATAAGAATAGAGCTTTGCTGGGATCACACTCTGCCGTCTTTGCCAAGCCCATCAGGAGAAGCAGCTAAGAACCCTTCCACAGCGTCTTGATATCCACAAAAAACCCTCTATCCCTCCTCCGCCAACCTTCTAGAATATCAAAAATGTGAGACCACTGGGGCAAGTGATGTTACAATGCGTGCGCCAAGGTCTTGGAAAGGGGTAGCAAAACAAATCAGGCCACTCTTGCATGCCTTACTTTGAAGGTGTTTTTAAACCGTATTCTCTGTGAATAGTTCAACTCAGGGTTTGCTTCTTCTGTCTATTCCATGACAGAGCTATCCCTGCTTGCGAAAACAAAATGCGGCCTACAGCCAGCAAGGTCCAATAGTCACCAGGCTTAATATTTCTAGTAAAGGTCAGAAATAAACAAACCTTGCCGAAGCTTGAGTCTGCCACCTACCCTAAGTCGGAAGACGAATTTTCTCTTGTAAACCACGAGGCCCAAAAAGAAAGAATTCCACACCCAACCCCTGTGTTGGAAGTCGTCCCGGCCCTAGCGCCATCCGCAGAACAATGGCTTGTCAAAACTTATCGAGGAGATATCACAGCAAACAAGGTAATACATGCAACGAATGGATATGCTTGATTCCTTCTCCCAGAATTGGCAGGACGCGTCACTCCCTTGAAGGGGCATGTTGTGGCTACAGCACCTCCACCAGAGTATGGCTCGAAGACCTTGGAGACCCCCTTCAAAGTCTGCAAACCCACAAAGCCCTGATGGTGGCTTCGGTGACTGCAATGGTTCAACCGTAACTTCAGATGTTCTAGCCCAGATGCGTGGCTCACCTGGACGAACATTCCATGGCTAGAACAACAGTGAGTCTAGGACTGACTTTCAATGGAGCGGGATCATGGGCATTAGTAAAGACACCTGCAATTCCTGGGTCACGTGCCTGGCAAGCCGGGTCAATACATTATTGCAGGCTATTATGGACATGGTATGTAAAGTTTTGCACTGTAGCCTTCTTGAGCTAACAAGAAACGTCTTCTAGGTATGGCACGGATCTTTCTCTCAGTGAAAAGGTTTTGCCAGTTCTTCCGAGGCGAATAGATTGACCCACGGGTTCCGTCTGTCTACTTTGACACAGAGACAAGACTTAAAGATCCTATTGATCTTGATATCGTTGATGGTATTGATCAATAGACTTGGAGATAGTCCTTTGTAACATCAAGAAAATGAGTTTTACAGGTGTTATTCTTCTCTTTCTGACTTGTTGCATGTGAGATGCTGCTAATTTCGTGTCAGATTGTAATAGACTTATACTATTACCTACAGCCAGATTCCCATTCGCAACAACTATAGCTAGTACACTCTTCTGGTGTTCGGAGTATGTACATTATTTGTTATTTTTCCCTTAGGCTTTGATATTGTAGGTAATATTCATGTGACTTGGACCGCTTTCTAAGTCTGGGGTTACCAAGCCATATTCATTTTATTTAAGAAGAATAAAATATTGTGTGCTAGAAACGGCTTCGCCTTGGTCGAGAATTGATTTCCCCAAAATGAAACTATTGGATATGGCTGCCTTAGCGCTTGTCTAACGAGCCTAGCAAATATCCATAGTGAGACTAAAGAGGCCTAGCGATCCGACATTCACCTGTCGTCGCCTTTTAGTGTCCATAAGCAAGAATAGTAAGCAGCGGAGCCCCCCTTTCACAGAGCCTTTTATAGTGCATCAAAACCCGCAATCTTGTTCCCACTTCGCTCGTTATTTATCCTTCAAGTACACTCGTTTTCGCCGATTTATCTCGCTACACTCGTTTATTAATCTATCGCCCTATTTTCACAATGATTTCCAAGACGTTGATGGTCGCTTTTATGGCGAGCTTTATGTCTGGCTCAAGTGCCGGCCCTTGCAAAGTCAGTTCCAGGTCCACTGAAATTTCAACCGGGTCTGACACTACGGCCTCCTCCACCGAGGCACCTACTTCCACTGAGTCACCTACTACTACCTTGGAAACTTCAATGACCACCGAGACCGCCCTCTCTTCTACTTTGCTTTCGTCAACAGAGGACAGCACTATTACCGTAACTCAATCTGAGAGCAGCACTGAGGCTACCACGACCACAATTGCTGCTCCTTCGATCACCCAACCTACCACCGATATCGATTGCTCAACAAACGCAGACTGCGTTGCGGCACTTGGAGCTAATGCTCTGGGGCTATATGCTTGTGTCGATCTGATTTGCCAAAAGGTTAACACAGCGCCATAATAGACATGAACGAGCAAACAGACCACGTCAACTTGGATCACTTCTGCATGGGGCCAGGAAGGCAGAAGGCCTGAATCTGTACACGGCTAAGGATATTAAATAAGACCGAGGGATTTGTGCTTTTTGTAGACTTTTGACTTGCATCTGAGGTTTCTCGAGTCTAAATACATAATTTATTGCTGAGCTGGTTATTGGTAACATTGCCTCGTCCCGCACTTTTGACGATCATGTCTAAACATGACACTTTAATAAGGGAACCTTAGACTATTAATCTTCATATTTTCTGTTTTCGGCTATTGCTCTAAACCGTTAATAGTGCCTTTTCTTCCCAAGAAATATTCTTCAACAAGTAGAACGTTAACGTAACCACCCTTTTAGAGCCATATGGCCATCGCAACAACAACCAAACCTAACACAGCCCTCCCGGGGCCCAGACTATGTGAGCCATTTGTGATCTGTCCCTTATCCTCCATATCCTTCTTTTTTTCCCTATCCTCAAGAGAACCAAGCCCCCCTGTAGACCCCTTGATGCAGGTACCATTTCCCCAGATAGCCTGTTTAGCCGATTTCCAGACGGTTTCTGGATGGACGATATTTTCAAGAGTATAGTAAAGACGACAATCAGCAGCTTGATAGGCGAACTGAAGTGGAAGATCATCGTTTCCCTCTAGGTAGGAATTCATGAAATTGACAGCTCCGTCTGAGAGTGTTATAGGGAAGTCTTTGAGAGGGATGGGTGAAATATCTGAGAACCTCTCCATTTCACTCTTTGAGAAAAGCTTCTTGTACTTTTCAGGCGATTCTTTCATGACTGCTTCTGCGCTGCGCGTTATGTTGCTGATCTTTTCGAAGCTGAAGACCTGTCCCCCGCGGACGCCGCCTATGACTTGCATAGGCTTCCCGTTAGGCCTACCACCAATGGACAAGGATCGAACGCCGCCAGCATTTGTCATCAGGCTGACGAAAAGATGGCAAGTTGAAGCACAGATGCCATCACTGACGATGAGAATGTCTTCTGCCTTGAATGGCTGCTTCTTGAGCAAGGGGAGGCCGCCATATCCACGCATGGGTAGATTCTCATCCGACCACATGGTAAAATTGTAGACGGCGGCGAGGGAAGTAACTGGTGTTCCAAGCTCGGTCTTGTTACCGAGGAAATCTTGATATGACTCAAAATCGCCTTCCTGGTCGGGTGTCACCTGTATCTTGTAGCCAAACGGGTCAACTTCAGTCCCCGCAAACGTATCGTTAACAACTGAAAACGTTTTTGCTAGAGCCTCGGAAACTTCGTGGCGGCGGAATCTAGTGGCAGAATAGGGGAACTTGTCTGGGAAGAAGAGCCTAAAAAGATTATAGGCCCTATCTACATCTCCGCCACCGTTATTTGTGACGTCGATGATGATTTTGCGACCCTCCTTCAGAGCCTTCTTGACGATTATTTCAGCATAGTGGGAGAATCCAAGCGAGGCAGTAGAAGGGAGACCGTCATCAGTCGAAAATGAAGGGATCAACATGACCATAGTATCGTCGTCCAGATAATATCCATTCATCTGGAAGTAAGGATCATGGAAAGGAGAATTGGGGTATCCCGGAGGACCTGAACCCGATGAACGCCGTTTCAAATGTCGTGGCTTGGACCGTGGCTTCAAAGAACGCTTTGTGGAGTTGGATGCTGATTCAGGGCGACAATATAAGTCGTATATTTCTTTGCCATTCTCGAACTGAAAACTAGTATCCTTGACCTGTGCCACATTTGAAATACTGAAAGTGGATCCGTTGCGAAATTGGTAAGTGGTAGTGTTGACATATTCATCGCGCTGAAGATATGAGCCGCTTGACGACTCGTCTACAAGACGGACATTGTTGAAAAATATAGAATTGTATCGTGCATCCGGGTCCTGAGATGTCTGTGACGTATTGGAAATCTTTTCGAGATAAGTTTCAGCGTCTTCACCATTGATAGAGACGATAGGTGAGATTTTGGCACGCGTGTTGTTGATAAGCCGTGAATCTGAAAGCGTGTATATTTCAGGTTTACTGAGACCATCATTGGAAACAGACACCAAAGGCTCGCGATCGCCAGCCATGAATGAGAAAATTCCCAATGTACACAATCTGATATACAAATGATCATCGTGGGCGCTGGTAAGGAGAGAATTAATTGCTTGATCAAACGCCCACTGGCTAGAGTACTTTGTCTTGCTGATCTTCTCCAGGCCGCCCATAAGATCAACCGCATCAGACGTATAGGTATTGGGAGGGTTCTTGAGTGTCTCGAGCGTCGATTGCCATTGGATGTATTTTGTGAGTTCCTCGATGAACTTAGTGGCCTTCTTTCGGTAGAACGGTATCGACTGTAAACATTCTTCAGCGGCCTGCGCGGGAATGTAGACAGGCATTGTGCTGTTTTTCCTCTCCCCTTGCTTGATGTATTTGCTGACAAGAGAACATGGTTCGATAGAGGAAGCTCCCACGAGCGGCAACGATAGTGCCAGTAGGGAGAGGAAAGGTATCATGACAGGAACGAGACTTTGAGAAAAAGACGCAGCTGATTTGAAATGCGCACAAAGACGGGAACTGACCTAGCGGTGTATCGTGATTTATATCTCCTCAAGTCACTAAAAGTACAGCCTGCCACGTACTGATCGGTAACCCCATATTTTTTGTATAAGCCCCAGGACTCTTGAAGTCGTTCCACTTATAAATCAGCCTGGCTGATTCCATTTGCTGAAAGCTGTTATGGTTGTTTAGGCGAGATTAGGCCACGGCTTATATCAGCGCTAAATCTGCCAAGGATGAAAGATATTACCCGATACGGACCCAAGTTGCATATAGACACTGAAAATAGAACTTCTGCATCTCTGCCGAGACTTGATTGATGGCCTTGGAGTTGGGTTTTATGTTGTTAGGAGGTCTGCCGCGTTTCGGACCATTGATATGCTGGCCTCTGTCCATGACTGGCGCTGGCTTGGTATGTGGAACTGGGGCTCGTGGTGTTTTTATCTTTTGATACCATGTGTCTGATCCCATGTGAGAACAAAATCCTTCGACTTGACGAGATGACACCGCCTTTCCATTTTCGGGCATATTTTTGCTACGGCATGCAATATGTGATTTCATCGCTCTGTCACTGTGTGCGGGTGTTTGAAGTTAAATATGCTATTCTTTCCTGACCTTGTCAACCTGACCTTTCTTCAATGCTGCTCTTCCCAGTAAGCTGGAGGGATGAATGACTTGTTGAATTCCACCCTGAGATCACCTTTATTTGGTTATCTATTTATGCATCCCTGGAGTTTCCATTATATCAGCGCTCTTGCTGATTTCGAATCCTACCTACATCGTGCCAGTGGACTTGAACGCTGAGAGATCCTTGATTTTATCTGCCCAACATAAGTATATTAAATATCATACCGGACAAAGCACTAACTCAATCAAGACCTTGTTGAAAGGATCGACCCTGTATAGCTCAAATTGGCACCCTAAGCGAAAGGATTGGGCATAGCCAGCCCAGCCCTAACTACCTCCACCATATCTTCCTTAGGGAGATCCAGCTCCTCATTTACCAGCTTCTTAAATGCCGAGAAACGATTGTGGTAGCCTTTTCCGGTACAGACTACCAAGGCGAGACCAACATAGCCCCCCTGGAACTGACCAGCTGCCATCTTAGCCTGAGAGTCCTTAAGAATGGTCTCTCCGTCAACGTGCGTAACCGTCCATCCTTCGGAACCAGTGACCTCCTTGAAAGCATTCAGCCAGTCAAGCATGCTGGCCTCGAAAGACGCAACGTAGATGATGTCATTCTTCATCCTCGCAGGTTCTCGTGCAAGAGATCGAGCTACAGCACGTCCAACTTGCTCACGAGTAGTGCAAGTAAACACGTTCTGCCCATCATCCACCAGCTCAGCCGTCTTGGCAACAGGATCAATATTCCAAGCACGAGCGGCAACAGAACTACGTATAGTTAGAACAGGAGTCAAAACAAACTTGATGAATTGAGCTTACAGCTCAGGCCAAGGGCCACAAGAAACTGCGGTCCACGACCAGGTGTCTTGTCCTTTCTGCAGCTCTCGCAACTCGTCCACAGCCTGACGATGAGGGACCGAGGCAGGAAATAAAGCGTAGTTGGGATCTTCCAAATTCGCGGCGTAAGTTGACGCAACAAACCATCTATTGCCAGCCGCGATGGAAGCCTCAGCAAATCGTTTAGTCTGGCCAAGCATCTCGAAACTCAGAGACAAGACGACAGCATCGTGCCCTTTGAACGCAGCAACCAACTCATCGTCGCCGTACTCATCAGAAACACGAATTACTTTCTGCTCAGAGGGAAAGATGGCAGTGGAGGCCTTTCTGAGGATAGCTGTTACTGAAAAGCCTTGGGCCAGCAAAGCTTGATGGAGGAAGGGGCCCAGTTTTCCTGTTGGCTGTATTACCAATTTGACTTGATATCACACTTGTCAAGGAGAGAGGTTATACCGAGCAAAGTG
Source organism: Fusarium sp. NFCCI 5145 (assembly GCA_033439405.1). Lineage (NCBI taxonomy): Eukaryota > Fungi > Ascomycota > Sordariomycetes > Hypocreales > Nectriaceae > Fusarium > Fusarium sp. NFCCI 5145. Next base: position 25,909 of record JAWDHB010000116.1, read on the forward strand.
CTACTGTTTTGATTGGTACGGCCATTGTATCGAATGCTTTGGTTATTGATGAGACAATGATGAGACTGGATTGTAGTGTAGGACTGAATGTTATTTGTTTCCTCCATTGCAAAGCTTGCGAGCATTCACTCGTTCTTATACCAAGTTCGACAAACGAGTATCTGTATCTGGATTGCATTGAAGCTGCACACCTCGGCTTTAGCATCAAAGTGTTGACGCGAAATGCACCAACCGTACGTGGAGTAAAAGTCAATGTTCGGAGTTAAAGGCTTTGAAGTCACGAACACGCAGAGATATAACTGATTATCAAGCATCCGTTAACAGTTATTTTGAACGATTTCAGAATCTATTACACGCTTAATTAGTAATTGGAGGCTGGTGATCGCGTACGTATTCTAATGCCTGCCTTCATCCTTCTGCGCTTGCTGTATTCAGTTCTAGCTCACACTTTGAGATTCGCACGAATCACAATAGAGAGATTGCTAGGCAAACCTACCAATGCAGTAACTCCTTCTAGTAATTATAGACTATGACGTTGATTATTCTATCAAAATCTCTTAATCTGGCTTAGATCCATACGATAGATCCGACCACATGACATCCACTTAACTATTTTCGCTATAGTTTGAACAATGGACTGAGATAGCTAAACTGAACCAAAAATGCGAGACATTTTAATTCAATATAGTCAGGGAGAAGTGTTCATCCCTCAACGCGGATGCAAGGACGGTTAAGAGGTTTTGCTTTGAGGTTTGGTGTCGAAAGAGGTTCAGTACTACTCCGTACATCCACTATTTTATCACCAAGGAGGTGCACAATGGTTTTATTGCAAGCTTCCTTGTTTTGATACTTAAAAATGGTCAAAATATTCTACGAATAGATTTACTTAATTATCTCGGAATTGACTATTAATTATTACACTGATTCGCATTATTTTCTGTATATAAAAAGGCTCTTGGCTGGTAGGTTAAACCTCTTAGCATAAGGAATAAATGACCTATAAAGTCTAATTCAGAGCCGTTTGGTCAGCATCGCGAGTCGCTGTTCGGCTTTAACATAACGCGAGATTCGTGAGCGCGAGTTGATCTTGAGGGTTAGCTGAAACACGGACGTATAATAAAGGCGAATTTGTCAGCTTGCCGTATTTAAGCCTCTATTATGCCTTGTATATTTGCAATTGTTCGATCGATTTCGACTCTTAGGGTCAAACATAGAAATAATCATGGCTGCTCAACCTGAGATGGACGTTTCCGCTGACTTCCCATTCACACTTGAAAGCGTCAGTATTGCTGGATCAGAGATGCGCTACATCGACACGACAGCCTCTAAATCATCATCAACTCCCACGTTACTGTTCTTGCATGGAAATACCTCCTCATCATATGTCTGGCGGAACATAATCCCGTCTATGTCCCAATTCCGATGTGTAGCCCCAGATCTCATCGGTATGGGAGCATCTGCCAAGCCAGTCCATCTCTCTTACAGCTTCAACGACCACTACACCTTCGTCTCGGCATTCATCAAAGCAGTTATTCCTGATGGGCCTATTGTTATAGTCGCACACGACTGGGGCACTGCCCTCGGTCTACACTGGGCCTATCAGCATCAGGATAGAGTTGCCGGTCTTGCTCTCATGGAGTTCGTCCGTCCGTTTCCCGAATGGGAGGATTTTGGTGATGACGAGACCCGCAAGAATTGGCAGCTGTTTCGAGATCCCGTTCAAGGACGAAAACTCATCGTGGACCAAAACATCATCTTGGATAAGATGCTTGTGCACGGTGCCAAGCGTGGTCTCTCAGACGTCGAGCTCAAATATTACCGCGAGCCATTCCTTGAGGTTAGCACACGTGAACCTATCTGGAAGTGGACGACTCAGATCCCTATTGCTGGCGAGCCCACTGATGTTTTTGACATCGCTACTCGGTACGAGACCTGGCTGATCAATTCTGATGTTCCCAAGTTACTGTTTTACTACGAAGATGCTCCATTGGTAAATGGCGATAAGATGCGTTGGTACGTGAGTCAAATGTCTCATGTTGTAAGCGTTGATGTAGGGGTGGCTGGGCATTTTCTTCAAGAGGACCATCCAAGACGTGTTTCCCAGGAAATTCTAGCTTGGCTTGGAAGCACACTGGTTAGCGTCTGAGGAGATAGGGCCTTGCACATTTGAAGAGGCTACTATCAAGCCGACTGCTAAAGACATGGATGGTGATGGCAAAGATTATGCCTTCCCTTTAATTACTCTCGCTTACTTTTAGCCTCAAGTCCCTCAGGTCCCTATCTAACTGTTATTTCCATTGACTCTTCTTCCTCATGCAGCTCGACCTCTGGTTCCTGACTGCAAAGATCGTCCAGTATAGCTTGTAGCTGCTCTAATATAAGTATGTCAGATAAGAACTACCTAAATCTAAACTCAACTTTACCTCAACTTTACCCAAATCACTATGTAACTTTAGGTTCTCTTGAACAGATATTTTCCTGTTCCTATCCAGTCTAAGGCCGTGGCGAAAATTTGGACCACGGGTGGAATGGCCGCCAATTAGAAACTGACACATCGAGATCCATATTATCAAGTTGATTTGCGTGCCTAGACCTTATAATAATCTGCAAGGCCACCCGGCGGTCTAGCGTCTCTTAACGAAGAGAATAATAAGCTAGTGAGAGCCCCCACCTCTTGATGAGAGCAATCCAGACTTGCGATCACCCGTTCAACCTGGCTCATTACCAGTCCACCGACTGAGGGCCTTAGACAATCCAAGCCTTCTGCACTAAAGGTTGAATACGCACAATTCACGCTGAAACCCTGATACGTTCACCATTACAGACGAACTCGTTCTGCCCCGGGGTTCGCATAAAGACATTTCAGCATTGACATTAGGCTTGAATGCTTGTATCGGCAGTATCCAGAAACCAAAGGTAGTTTGACAGACTTCTTGCCGTAATTTTAACCACGATTGCCCGTAACGGCGGTGGTATTCGGTCATTCTGTCGCCTGTCCCTATCCAGTCTAAAGCCGTGGCGATATTATGGACCACGGGTGGAACTTTCATCTCGCGAGTCAAGATGCAACGGTGGTCAATGTCGGCTGCTATCTTTAACCTGTATAGCATTCTGTACCAAGCCTCGATTTCTCCTCGGGGATCCCTGGTTCCTAGCCAGATTCTCTCCAGATCTGGAAACCTTGGGTCTTGTGATAACCGCGAGAAGGAATTTGCATAGATCATGACGGGATGTGGTCTTATGCATTTTATGAGTCCAGTAGCAGTAGGTTCAGACTCCTCGGTGTGTAATTTGAAGGACATACTCACGGAGGAGACAAAATAGACACGTTTGAGGCTCTGTATAGTATCTCGAAGTAGGTGAGTGGTGTGCTCCTGGGTAAGGAGTTCTTCGAGTCCCGCGTCACCCCGTGGGCAGATCATTTCAAGAGCAAGATTGACAATTCCAATATTCCGTCGGTCATTGAGCCAAACTTGATGGGCAAATTGTGCAAAGTGTTCAGGAGCACTCTGACGCATCTGCGCCCAGTCCTTCCTGAATCTTTCCGTATCGAGTTTGAGGATATCTAGCTCGGGATGAAAATAGAACGTCCCGTTAGCGTCACCTGTGTGCCAACGATACACGCAGGGTAGTTGAATGCGATAAAAGCTCTGGGCGACATCTCTCGACTCTCGAGTAATACGGAATAGCTTGCTTATCGGGTGACGCCCAATCAAGACTAATGTATATTCGGTTTTCCTTTCTTTGCTGGCATCATAGTTATCGATGGAAAAATGGTGGAACAGTTTGATATGAAGAAGTCGCTCACGAATGAGAGACTGTTTCCAAATGGCGCAACGTATTTCCACAGGAAGGCGTGAAAAAGGCCAGAAGACTTCGTCTGTCTTGCTTGGCGCTGGGTTGTAAAGAAGCTGACTCTGACTCATTGTTTCCGATTCCATAAGGGAGATGGTTCGTGGAAGAATCAACAAAGTCGATACGAAAGAGTCTACTGCCTGGCTTGGCGGGCGCTGTGAGCTTTTATAATAGATAAAAGGATCACATGGTATGAGTCACTCATGGGAGAACTAAAATTAGGTTTCGAACTCTACATTTTCTGTACAAGCTTTATCGTTACATATGCAGGTTAGCAGAAGCTTAATATAATTACACTGCAATATTCAATAGCTGCAGTCTGGATTTAGATTTGCACTTTATTTTCCTTTTTATCTTTATTCGCAGCCTAATTTTGCTCCCCAGACTCATGTGAGCATAATTATTTTCGGGGCCGGGAGCCTTTGTGGTTGATAGGCTAATGGTGGTTAATTACTACTCATTATTGAGAATTAGAAGCAGTCCGCGATGAAGGACTTTGAAATAATCCGAGGAGCTATATCATTGTCTATAATTTCATTCTTTGAAATAGGGATTGCCTCTGACGAAACGATCCTTTCTTCTAGTTAATCTTATCTTCGAAGATCATGATCTAAAATCTATAATGTAACACAATAAAAAGAACTATATCCTTAATACACTTTAGGTATTATGTATGATACCTTCACAAGTAATCCTCTCAGTTGCCACACAATAAAACTTACAAAATGGCTGGGCAACCAGAAATGAAGTGGCAACAGGCGAAGACTTCATAGCCGTAGAAACACAGTCAAAACTACATTAAGTTCCCTCCAAGAGTTAGCAACTGTTGAGGCATTGTGGTATAATGTCTAAATGGTGGGTTTGAAGTGTTATTTGCAGTTGAGACCTGTGGCTGAAAGCTTCTCTTTCCCACCAAACTTAGTTCCCTCCAAGAGGGCTGACCACACGATATTATACCACGCGATCTGCAGCTTAGAAAGACTTGCAATCAATATGATGAGTTCGTTGAAGGTTGACTCGACGGATAAGCGACAAGTTTATAAAAGAAAAGGTATTATCAGGCAATATAATAAACAAACTTGGACATCTTGTTCGACACTCGGCTGACAATCGTTGCGTCTGACGAGTCCGAAAGACTACTCCGTGCTGTCTCTCCAGAACGCCTTCGGGATTGCATTTCCTTGACGAACTTGGGCCATGTATTGGTCAAAACGAGATACTTGATATGTTGCTCAATCGAATCAAAGACAGTAGGTCCAAATTCATCGGGAACAGGTCCCATATGGTAGGGTCTGTGCATAGCAGAGGCAGGTCCTGACTCGAGAGAGGTCGTAGTTTCAAAGGGTACAGCTGGATGCACATTTGTCTGTCCCAATACCTCTCGTGCAGCTGATTCGAAAATTCCTTCCACGTACTTGAGATCTGATGATCCAAGATTCAGCGGAAACTCAGCATCGCGTGGACTGATAAAGTTGGTATAAATACCAAGTGCGGCATTATACGCTTCCCGCACGGATTTCTCATCTGGTTCCGCACGCCACGATATCTTCCACCTGGTAACCTCGGTCAAGAAAGAAATATTCTCCCCGGAGAAGTCATTCAGAGCCGAGAAGTCTTGGAGCGGACCGGGATTGCTGTTAAGCGTATAGTTGAAGGCGCTGATGGTTAGGAGAGTATCTTTCATTTCCGGATCTGAAGAATCCAAGAATATTCCCTTGTCGTCTACACGAGAAGCCATTGAGGAACCTCTCCGTAAGAAATCGAGGTCTCGCAGAGTGGATGTCTGGGACGAGTTTTCCCATTCCGTGTTCAGACTTGCGACACGCCTGACAAGAATACGTTGTCTGATGACTTCAAACGCAGGGACAAAAACAGCAAAGATCTCCAAGAGAAATATTGAGACGTGGATCCTGAGATTCGTTAGTAATTAACAGTGCAAGGATTTGTTGACATACCATGAACTTGGAGGGAAGTAGGCGTTGATGGGCGCGAATGCAGGGACATAACTTGCAATCAAGAACATAGGCGTTGCATGCAAACTGTTAATTACTGTCAGTAAAGTGATGAAGGAGGTACTTTGATGTACACATGGATGGGCACTAACTTGGAGAGACAGCAACCAATAGTTTGTGTTCGCCATCCCATAGTATCCCGAATTCCCCATGCCCGCCAGAGAAGAAGTGGTGCAACCTGAGGAGCGAATAGTTAGCCATGGTAACAAAGTCTGTCTTTATCTGCTGAGGGTTCTTACGATCCATGTCCAAACTACCTGCCAGAGCACAGAAGGCCACCACTCCCAACCCTGGCCCAGCTCAACTGTTTGCTCGGGAACAGTCTGGCTCTTGATCTCGGTGCCAGAAATGCCAAACGTCGGATGATACTTGCGACATGCTAACCACATACCAACTGTCAAGACAACCTGCCCATCATAGTCAGCTTTTCACCAGTCTGCGACGAGAGAAGCAAAGATAACCAACCTGAACGACCATGCCGATCCCTGTGAGAACGAGCACTTTTTTTGTATAATCCATGCCACTAAATCCACTCGATCGACCATAATGGAACTGAGTTGAATTAAACTGATCTCTTGAATGATCACTGCTATACTTCTTCTGCAGCTTAGCGACATGAAGAAGTCGGCTGTTGGATGCGTGGAAAAGAGCGATGCCGAGAGGAAACCAAATGCCCATAAAGAAGTATTGTATATCGTATGCGAGAACTATGGGGATAGTAGGTCCGATTGGATACACGATCTGGCCGAGGATCCAATAGAGGTGAAGGAGAAAAATAGCAGAGAATGAAAGACCTAGTCCACGAAGTCTGAGGAGTGGATTGTTGCGATTGATCCAGCAGAATATCATGCCCGAGAGCACAAGAAGGGTCCAGGTGACGCAAAAAGTAATGTAGAAGATTCCGACCCGATCCCACCTGGCCGGACTAGGTGGGAGGTTGTAGATAGTGATGGCTGATGGAGTATCCATGATGTTGTTATTTTCAGGGCATCTTTACAATCAACAACCAAAGTCACAAGCAATTGAGTTTGCAAACCCAGGGCTCTTTTAGTACTAAATATTTGCTTGGGCAGAATGCCACGTCCCTGCACAGACGGACGATCATCAGGTTGACCCCACCCTCCCAAAGTCCCGGGAGTAGTGACCCAAAGTCCGGGAGTGGTGATTCAGATCATAGCGTTTATGGGTAAAACATATGAGATCAGCTGGCTTAACGACGAGGCGAAAAGCCTCCCCTCCCTGCATTATAGAAGGGCTCAGATATTGGTAAAAAGGGTTCTTTAGTAAAATAGATGAGACAAGTCCAAGGCAAAAACCCTCCCTGCATTGTCAAACGGCTTAGATCCTATTCTATTGGACAGAGTGCTCCTCGTCAGATCTTGGATCTGGATCTCATTTAGATCTAATTATGGAGCCTAATCTCGGCACTTTTTTATCCAGGCTCCAAGCACCACACGGACTCACCACTAAGCAGTTAGCCAGTGAATATTATAGCATGTTCTCGCCGCCAAGACCAAGATCGACATAAATGGTGGGGAAGCTCCGATGATTTTCGGCTTGTCCCTGAAAACGAGTCGGTCCTTTTGGGAAATGGGCATCATAGTCACATCGCGCGTCATCACTTTTCAGCCTCAAAGAAAATACATGCCAAGGGACTCGTTATTTCCTATTTCTTATTGACAATAGTTGAAGAGTTGACAGCTAGGTAGCAAGCTATCTGTTGACAGCACCCGGATGAAAGACATATGGCGGCAAGATATTTTTGACAAGAAATAATAGGTAACCCTGCCACGTATAGCGTGAAGAGGCTGTAGCAATTCTAGTATAGTTATTTTGTGCTAAAAGATATGGATTCTCTATAGACGACGGCAGGAAACGGGAAGAAGACACGTTACGTGTCGATCAGAACGTCCTTCACAATAACACGATAAGGTGGGTAGGACGATTTCCACTTGTTGGAGTCCCCGCACTGCTGGAGCTGGACTTTACGATAGGGCAAGTCCGCTACTTTTCGTCTTTCGTTAGTCTTAGATAGCTTGATACAAAGCTACACCACCCTAGGCCGCACTATGAGACCTAGATCTTTATATTCAATCAGGTATTTATTAAACACTATGTATAGACTAATTTAGATATAAGCTCCTTAAGGCGTCCCTTTGTCACTCTTATTCCATGTCTTTCTCTTCCTCAAAATTAGCAAATGAGCTTCTCTTTGCCGCTAGTGCAGCCAGCTCTTCCAAACTCTGGCCACTCATGATATCAAACACGGCAACATCAGAGCCAACTTCCTTCATAAACCACGCTCGCAATTCAACCGCGACAAGTGAGTCAACACCGTAACTATGGAGAGGCTTCGATACATCAATATCCCTTTCGCTCGATGATAGAGCCTTGCATAGCTTCTGAACAATGGCTGCGCTGACGATCTTGGCTGCGTCAGCTAATGACGTCGCCGCCGGGAGTAGTGTTGCACATGAAGTGGCAGAATTCTCTCCATCACCGTCACCTTCAGCGTCACCATCGCCTCGGATCTGGTATAAATGCTTGAAGAGAGGATCCGTCATCCAGGCTGGCTCAGGGATACCCTTGATGCGAAGCGTAGCTGGTGCTTCGAGACCAACCGCGATCTGAGCCAGTGACGACGCCTTCGATTGCTCATTGGCATTGGTATTATACTTGCCCTTTGGATCGCACAGCATGTCAAGCAGGGCGAGAAACTCATCCTCTCGCATTGCGTTGAAACCTTCTTGACGAAGATTGGCCATACTTTCTTGGTTCTCAGCGGCAAAGCCAACAGAAAGAATCATGCCCAAGTCGACGACGGTGCCTGAAAGGCCCAATGCGGCACGATGCCTGGCTAGGGCATCCTGGTAGGTGTTGCCGATGCAGTAGTTGGACTGGCCACGGTTACCGACGACTCCGGAGGCAGATGACAGAAGGATGAAGAAATCCATGTCCTGAGGAAGTAGTTCGTGCAGGTTGCGAGAGGCGACCACCTTGGGACGCACAGCGGTGTAGTAGTCTTCCTCAGACATGTTGGAAAATATGGTATCTTTGAGGACCATGGAACCCTGAATACAGCCCTTGATGACTGGCATTGTCCGAGAGCATTCCTCAAGGACTCCTTCGAGGACTTTCCTATCTGACACGTCACATTGAGGTGCACAAGCCGTCACCCCAGCAGCTGCAAGCTCTTCCATAAGCTCTTGAGCTGCAGGGCGCGTGGTTCCAGAGCGCGAGAGAAGAATCAGGTTCTTGGCGCCACGAGATACCATCCAGCGAGCTGCACTGCGACCAAGACCTCCAAGACCTCCAGAGAGAAGATATGAGGCGTTGGGGTTAAAGGAATATGTCGGCTTTCGGCTGGGCTCGACCTGGGATCAGTTAGTTCTCATTCTTGTGCTTGAACCTTTCTTATTCCAGCTGTTGGGATCGACTTACCATGACAAGATCATTCTGCTGAGGCTCCAAGACAAGCTTTCCAGTGTGGGACCCTGACTGCATGATTCTGAAGGCCTCTTGGATGTCTGAGTAGTGATAAACATGCAGTGGCTGTGGAGGGATGACTGATCCCGTTTCAAGAAGATCCACGACATTCTGAAGAACACGAGCGAAGAGTGGCCCTCTCTCAAGGGAGATGAGACCAATATCAAAGAAAGAAAAGGTAACACTCTTCTTGAACGGTCCCATCGGAAGGCCAGCATTAGCAAAGATGTCAACCTTGCCGATCTCAATAAATCGTCCGTATGGAGCAATGCAATCCCAACTGGCACGCAAGGTCTGCCCGGCGGTAGAATTTAGTATGACATCGACGCCACGTCTGTTGGTGAGTCTCTTGATACCGTGAACAAAGGTCAGATCACGACTGGACAGGATGTGGTCCAGGGGCACACCGTAGTGCTCATGAACAAAGTCTCGCTTCTCGGTTGAGCCTACAGTGACGAAGACTTCGGCTCCCACTGCCTTGGCGAGTTGAATCGCAGCCTGTCCGACACCACCGGCACCCCAGTGGATCAGAATGCTCTCATCGGCTTGTAGACGGGCGAGATCATGAATTGCATAGTATGCGGTGGTGTAGACAACAGGGACCGCTGCAGCCTCGACAAAGTTGATCGTAGAAGGGATCTTGGCAAATTGCCATTGATTCCCTCGTGCAAAGGTCTTGAAGGTTCCCCTCAGGAGACCACATACAGAATCACCAACAGCAACACGCTGGACATTGCTTCCGACACGAGTCACCACGCCAGCGCACTCTTGGCCAAAGGCCTCACCAATGACCTGACCGAGAGCGATCATAACGTCGAGCAGGTTGAGGCCAGTGGCATGAACGCGGACCTCGACGTCATCAGGACCAAGAGGCTTCTCATATAGCGCGTCGTCTTGGAACTGGAGACTATCGAGGAGACCAGGCACAGCACACTGCAGTGTTAAGGCTCTGTCCTTGCTGGCCTCTTCCCATGTCTCGGACCTCGCAGCTTCACCCTTGGTCTTGGCGGCAATAAGATGATTGACCGTGTTGGCCTCGGTAATGCGGGGGATATAAACAGCTCCCTCCTTCTCGTAGAATGTGTTCTCATTACCACCTCCTGAACTCATAATGCGGAATATGGTAGCACTAACGTTGTCCAAAGAGGATAAATCATCGATTGACAAAGTCAAGAAATTTAGTCCGGGGTTTTCAGCTCGCATGCAACGCGCAAAACCAGTCACCATGTCTGCGCCGGGGTTCTTGGGCGACGGGCCACCACCTTGATTAACCCAAAGCAATGTCTTGGTGGATCCAATTAGCTTTTGGAAGGCCTCGTAGTCCACACCATGGACGTTTTCGAGGAAGTTGGACTCTATGTCACCGAGGAAGATGCATCGACTTTGTTGTAGCTCCTTTGGATCGGCTGCGGCTTCATCTAGGTGGACAGTACTAACAGTAATACCGAGGTTGGTAGCATGCTTCTCAATGATTGCAGCAAGGCTCTCCTGGATAGATAGGTTGAAGTCCCTGCCACCCAAGATTATCTTGACTGGTGAAGAAGTATAAGAAGACACCGGCGCAGTATCTCCACTGCCATCCCCAAGAGCTGTGCAGATGAGGACGCTGACCATCTGATGGCGATGATCTGGGAAATCATAGATGTGCAAGTCGATACCACTGAAGCCACTCTTCATGAGAGAGTTTGACCAGTCTTTTGGAGCAGCTAGCGGGGTGAATTGGCGGAAGTCCTCGACAGATAGCCACCAGCCTGGTAACAGTCCAAAGGCAAACCCAGTACGGATCATGCCCGTGTTTGTCATCTCGTACAGGATGAGCTTGCCTCCAGGCTTGAGAAGCTTTCTCACATTAGACAGCGTCGCATCCAGGCTCTTGGTGGCATGGATGACATTAGCAGCGCAGATGACATCGTACTGCTCTCCCGAGAATCCTTGTTCTTCCAAGCTATCCTCGACGTTGAGGGCGCGGAAGCTCATGCGTGCAGCGCTATCCTTGAACATCTCCCTGGCGTTCTCAAAGAAGCCGATCGATATGTCGGTAAAGGCGTAATGACTGAAGCGTGGTGTGCCAGTCTCGCCATTGCCTTGTGTCGTGAGGCACTTGAGGATTGGTCGGGTAGCTCCACCAGTGCCAGCACCGACCTCTAGAACGCGAAGTGCTGGGTTTTTGTGTGCCAGGGCATCGATGTATGCCACCATGCGATCATATCCCAGCTCAGCACCTACACCAGAGCGATAGACATTCTCTACCAGCTTGTCCTTGAAGAGGAGCTCAAGTGCGTCAGATTCGCCAGCTAGAATGGCAGGGAGCTCTCGTCCAACATTAACAACTAGCTTGCCCTCAGCTGAGCCCTCTTCTAGGAGCTTAGTCTCCATCTGGCTGATGTATTCGTCGTTGGCAGCTCGTTCTCTCCATTCAGGCATGGCATGTGGTATAAGACCAGCCTCATACTTGTCGAGTTGGTGTTTGATCCAGGCGATGTATTTCTTGTGATATGGAACCGACTTTGCGTCGCGCTCTTCGTCATAGATTCTATCCCAGAAGCGCTTGATGTATAAAAAGCACATCATCTCGACTTCTTGGATGAGCTGTGCCTGCTGAGATGTAGGGCCATGGACTGCATCAGGTTGGAGTGTCTTGTCTGCAGTGTCTTGTTCCAAAAGAGCTGGGTCTACCCTGTAATCTAGATTGAAACAGAGCCTCCTTGCCGCATCAGAAGATGCTCCTTCGCTACGCGCCACAGTCGTGATGACAAAGTCGTCCACGGTGCAAACCGCCTTGCCCGTAGCCGTGTCTACACCAACTATGCGTGCCTCAGCCTGTCTAATGCCTAGGAACTTCCCTGAGCAGGAGACACGAACTGCGTCGAATTTTGAGACTGAGGGATCAGCAGATACCCATAGATCACCGATCTCAGAAGGAACCATGACCTGGTCAATCTCACGGCCGCCCTTTGTCAAGCTGACAATGATACTCTGGAGAATTCCATCGAGCATCGTCGGATGTATCAAGTGGTCTTGCAGATAGCCGAGGGGCATCAAACTCTCGAGATCTTGTCTCTCCACCGTGGCTACAGCCTCTCCAATACCACCGCAGCGAATGTCGCGGAGAGTCTGGAAAGTAGCACCAAAGTCAAGACCAACGGTGGACAAATGCTCATACAACTGTCGAAACGAAGTGTCGGTCTTGGAAGCCTTTTCCACGCTTTCGAGCTTTTGCTTGCACGCAACTTGGAACTCGACATCTTCTCTTCCACTGTCGACGACAGTATAAGGCTGCTCATACTCGGTGAAGACAAGACCATGGCAGTGCTCACGCCACTCGCCACCCTCGTAGCTGCTAAGGGAGAACTTGCGAACAGTTCTAGCTGCAGTATCAGGGTGATCTCTTGACGGCTGCATGTAAAAGTGTGTTTCGACTCCATTCTGTGTCGCTGGCACGCGTAGAGCAACATTAAAGCGGGCGTCGACAATCCGGAAGCCCTTGACTACACGAGATGTGTCTGCCATCTGCCGGCTAGCCTCGATCGCCATGACAAGCATGCCGGCGGCTGGATAGATTGTGGCTCCTGTGATACGGTGATGCTTCACCCAAGGGTTCTCTGCAAGACGCATGTAGTTTCTCCACACAGCATTGGCGGGGTCCCAATCTGGCACTGGGGCACCGAGTAACTCATGTCTGATAGCGGGACGGAAACGATAGCCTTTGCTAATACGACTCTCATTCCAGTAGGTGTTGGTATGGTTGAATGGATATCCTGGTGCGTTGACTAGGATGGAGCTGTCTTGTGCATTGGGCACATCCACCTCGTAACCACGACACCAAAGCCAATTTGCAGCACCCAGAGCAGTATCAACGGCATTGGCGCCTCGGCGGAGAACTGTCTCATAGCCAACACCATTCACATCTGGAGTCAACTCCATGATCTCACGAATGGGGCCACGCAAGGCTGCATGAGGACCAATTTCAAGGATCTGGGTGATCTTTGGATTTTTGACACTAGATCGAGATCCGAGCTTTTTGACTGTTGTGCTGGTGGTGTTGGAGCACATAAGAGAGAATGCTTTGGAGAATTGAACAGGAGAGATCAGGTTATCGACCCAGTGATCTGAGCTCTGAAGAGCAGAAACTGGCAGAGTGGTACCCGTAAGAGAGGAGTAAAAGATTGGAGGGGTGACTTGTTCTTTCGACGAGGCCTTGCTTCCAGTCTTGAGGCTACCGATCAAGTGTCGATACTCGCCGGCAATCGAAGCCATGAGGGGGGAGTGATAGCCGTTATCAACCTTGAGTATGCGGGCAAAGACACCATCCGCGTCAGCAACAATCTTGATCTTGTGAATGTAGGCCACGCTACCGCTGAGAGTAACGTTTCTAGGGCTGTTGATGCAGGCGACGACAATGTCTCTCCCAGCGGCTTTTCCAACATGTTCTTTGAGATATGTCATAGCATCAGCGGCGCTCATAGCTACCGAGAGCATGGCGCCCTGGGGATGATCAGCAGACTTGGCTAGCCGAGAGGATAGAGCACCACGATGGTAGGCCAATCTCCAGGCTGACTGCTGAGAGATGGCCCCCGTGGCGTATGCAGCAGCAATTTCACCAGATGAATGGCCAACTACAGCAGCGGGCTTGACACCCCAACTGGCAAGTAGGTCAACAAGAGCAACTTGGAGAGCTGTGCAGAGCGGTTGACTGAAAGCAGGGTCGTCAATGCGGGACTTGTCCTCATTCTGAAGTAGTTCGCCAACAAGGGACCACGAGCATCCCAAGCTTCGCAGGTATAGGTCTGCGGCAAATATGGAAGTGCTGAAGATGGGATAGGTAGGCAGTAACTCCCTACCCATTGCATACCACTGCGCACCTTGACCTGTGAAGACAAATCCAAGTTTCGGGTCAGCAGTAGCTCTCACTGGCGAGGGGCTCTGCTTCAACTTGTCTGACAAGGCGGTGATGCTATCAGCAACAACGGAGAAGCGCCAGGGAAAGGTTGTGCGGTGGTTATTGAGGGTGTTGGCCAGGTCATCCAAGAAGCGCTGTTCTTGGTCAGAACCAGCTTCGTTTGCTTTTCTGCTTGAATTGAGAAACTCATGGTATGCTTGAGCCATGCGAGCTGCACCGGCTTCGTCAAAGGTAGAGAAGAGGAATGAGCGGGCGCGAGAAACAGGGCCACAGATGGGTTTGTCAAGGGAGTCTTCATCATCACTAGAAGAATAGGGGGTAGCAGCGAGGGCGGTAGAGTGACCGTTGACACCATTTGCATGGCCGTTGATGCCATTTGCATGACCGTTGATACCGTTCATGATGCCGTTGAATTCCAACTTTGTCTTATCGTCCTCATGAATCTGTGGGAATTCAACGGTTCTGTGTTTGCCAGTCATGCCATGTTCCATGAGATAATGCAACGCATCATCAACAATGATATGAGCGTTACTACCACCGTAGCCAAAGGCATTGACCGATGCTCGTCTAAGTCCTTTCGCAGGCCATAGCTCTGGCTTGGTAGGAAACTTGAGATGCCACTCTTCAACAGGGATCTTGGGGTTTGGGCTCTCAAAGCCCATGTTGGGAGGGATGACGCCCTTTTCAAGGATCAATATAGTCTTGATGAGACCAGCAATTCCGGCTGAACCCTCTAGATGGCCGATGTTTGTCTTCACAGCGCCGACCACCATGGGCTCTTGCTCAGACCGGTATTCAGAGAAAGCACCGCTGATAGCACTCGCTTCGATAGGGTCACCAACAGGAGTGCCTGTGCCGTGGGCCTCAAAGAACCGTGTTTGTCCCTTATCCAGGCCAGCTGAACGGTACGCAGCATTGATCAAGTCGACCTGCGCTTGACGCGTGGGCTGTGTGATACCGGGGGAGTTTCCATCTTGGTTACTGGAGGATCCTCGGACAATGGCACGAATACAATCGCCATCCCGAATAGCATCACTCAATCTCTTTAACACCACCATTCCGAAGCCCTCACCACGAGAGTATCCGTTGGCGCGACTGTCGAAACTGTAGCACCTCCCGTCTGGAGACAAGAAACCGAGGGCTGTAAGTGGAATGATTGTATCAGGGTTGTAGAAAAGATTGCAACCAGCGGCGAGAGCCATGTCGCACTCGCCTAGACGTAGACTGTTGCAGGCAAGGTGACAGGCATTGAGACTGCTGGAGCACGCTGTGTCAAGACTGATGCTAGGTCCGTGAAGATCATAGAAATAGCTCAGCCGATTGGCAAGCATAGTGGTACCAGTGCCGGTGGCGAAGTAGCGCTGCTGTATCTCGGTCTCCTTGAACATGATGGCTTCATATTCACGTGTAAAGCAGCCGATGAAGACACCAGTGTTGGAACCAAGAGCTTTGCTCATGGGACAGCCCGCTGTACTCCAATTAGTCAACGTTATAAATAGGTAACAATAAATAATGACAAAGGTCTCGTACCGTTTTCAAGAGCACGATAAGTATTCTCAAGCAGGCCTCGCTGCTGAGGATCCATGCCACCAGCTTCAGCGGGCGTAATGGAGAAGAAAGGGGCATCAAAGGCAGAGATGTCATCTTTCAAAAAGTGAGCTCTGGTAACATTGAGCTGGAAGGGATGATTGATTAGTCTTCTGTTCAAAACAAAGTGTTGAGCAATACTAACCGAACCCGCACGCTCTGGATCTGGGTGATAGAACGATGACACTTTAAATCGCTCATCAGGAATGTCGGTGAGTGCTGAGCGGCCAGCTACAAGCATGTCCCAGAAGCCATCAGAGTCGGTGGCATCGCCGGGGAACTTGAGGTCAAGACCGATAACAGCGATAGGCTCCATAGCTTGATGTGATTCGAGCTACAAGAGAGCGTAGTAAAATAAACAAATTAATTTCAGGAGATATTGCAGTTGATCAGATAGCTAATAGAAACTAGAGATAAACTTAGAGTTCAGTTGTATTTTATCTCTATAATGTTGTTCCTATCAAAGGTTTAAATCATACTCACGATTCTTTGTATTTTGCCCCCTTGAATAGCTACATCCAACATCTCTTCGACATAGTCCCCATTGTACCAGCCTGGTATCTTGAACATCGTGGGGGTAAACACCAAAACAGGGCCTTCTCATAACCTCGCTTGTTTCAACGTAGCATTTAGATGAGTTGTCAAAGACATGGCAGGATCAAAGCGTTCATCAATTCGTTATCGTGAGTCACATTAACGGCAGAAAGCCTCACTTCTTCTCATCAAGTTGAGAACGTGACCTGCATCAAGTTGAGCAATTCCTTATAATGGAAGTTGAAATCATGGAATAGCTAGTTGCCAAGGCAATATTATGCTGTCAGCGTCTTATTTGCAGAGGTGTCAGACGCGGCTGGAGGCACTTTATTCCCGCGGAAAAGCCTAACATGGCCGTGAGCAAGGAATAAAATAGGTGTGGATGACAGTTTATCTGTTGCCAGTAAGTGACAGTACAAGAGATATCATGCTCCCAATCAATGAATATTCGTACTTGAACATGTCAACCAAGTATCCCGAGCACAGACCTTCCTATTTTCTTGGAGTTTTCTGGATGCATCCCATACAACAAAAGTTCCCTTCCTTCATGAAGTGCCGATCCCGCTGCAGATAAGCATGGAGCCGAAGTGGTGTAGTCCTCTATCTGCCGTTTAGACAAGTTGGTGTCGTTCAGTTGAGTAAAGAGAAAATTATAGTCGTGATCAACATACCCCAGGGTGAGATGTGAGATTCGGGGTTACATGAACTCCCGACTGCTGCCAAGGGGCACAGCTATACCGGTCAATTCACAATGCAACGTGAGCAGATGTCACATCGTTGGCGGTTATCTGTTGATCTTCAGGTCGCCAATCACGAGTCACCACTTAATCACCTTCCTTCACGACAATCCATATTTATCGCCCATTCGTGGATATATGGATTTCCAGGCCTGGCACAGAACTGATAACAGTGATGTCAATCAATCTACCTCAACTTCGTTCTCAAAACCTATTCCTCACTGCATGTGATTGTTGCCACAAGCCAACTCCAGTATATCGAAATCATCATCATTATGTCTCTGCCCAAAGCCAAGATACTCGTTGTTGTCACGGTCGGCGGTTCGACCAACTCAGGTATGAATTACTCAGTTCATATAATTCCAGTATTGATAATGACAAACTAATCTGAAAACAGCACCAATTCTTGAAATATGCTCTGTTCTAGCTGCTCGGGGCCATATCATTGATTTTGCAACCCTCAGTGGAAGGGAAAAGCTGGTGGACAATTATCCATTTGTACACACTGTCCACGTCGTTGGACCAGCCATCTCAGCTGAACAGGATGAGGAGCACTATATCCTGTTCTCACGATGGAACTGGAACACCGTGGCTGGTAAACGGGACATTGTCAGAGGCAAAATGGCGTTTGACGCGTTCTGGCCTTCAACATATCGCGGTTTGAAGGAGGTCATCACGACCACCAAACCAGATTTCATCTTCTCCGACTTCCATGTTGAAGCAGCTTTGGATGTCTGCAAAGAGTTTCGACTTCCTCACGCAGTCATGTGGCCGCAGATGCCGTGGTTGATGATGCCCCAGAAGTATATTCCGGGCCAGCCTGGTATGCAACAGCGATGCTTGACAAGTGAGCACGCCAGCATCTACGACAGGCTGTTTGAGATGACCTTTCTGCTACGCTCTGCACCGTTCTTCCTTCGCTGGGTCTTCTGGGTCAGGGAGATGCGTCGAAAAGAAGGAGTTCCAGCTCGTCCCAAATCTTCCAAGCCAGATTACCTTGTGTTTCTGAATAACTTCTACGGCATGGAGACGCCACGAGATACCCCGCCGTTGGTTCATCCTGTTGGGCCCATCTTGGCTGATTCATATCCAGCCCTTGATGGAGAGGTCAAGGACTTTGTTGAGACTCATAAAAAGGTCGCTTTGGTGGCGTTTGGCACCCACGTCATTCTCGATGACTCGAAGATTTTCAGACTCATCAATGGTCTCGCCGACGCCATTCACTCTGGCGCCATTGATGGTGTTGTCTGGGCACTCAGTGCTCGATCTCAAGGTCGACTGGATACCAGGATCAAAGTTCCTTCGCACCATCTGTCTCATCTGAGCCTCGAGCAACTGTTCGGAAATGAGCATTCAGCGTGGCACTTTTCTGCGTGGGTGCCTCAGCGTTCTCTGCTTGAACACGACTCCACGGTCATATTTGTAACGCACGCTGGACCTTCGTCAGTGAACGAATCCATATTCCACGGTGTTCCCATGGTTGCTATGGGGATATTTGGGGACCAGATGGTGACAAGCTTGCGGATCGAACGGTCCGGTATTTCAGTGCGTCTCGATAAAGAGAGCTTTGATGCGACATCTTTGACAACCGCTATAAGAAGCATCCTGGTTTCTGAAAAAGAGTCGTTCCAAAGAAACGTCAAGCGTATGCAGAGGATTGCAATCATTGGATCGCGGAGAAAGCATTTCGCTGCTGATCTGATAGAGGAGCATCTCTACGATTGGAATGGGAGATTCGAATATTCGGTGCTTGACCGAGAAGAATCTGTAGCCCCGGAGTCTTCGAATTGGGAGGACATATATGGGCGAGGCCAAGAGCTGCGCCCAATGCATCTTCAGACACCTGATGTGCGTATGTCTTGGGTCAAGCTCAACAATATCGATATTGCACTTCTGTCTCTTGGTACACTGGGGTCTGTTGCTGCGCTCATCTACGTAGCCATCAGCCAAAGTTGATAGAGTCAATCACCTCAAATAGCTCAATTTACTACCTCGTATCTACTGACCGATCGCTGCTTTGGTGACAACTTTCTCTACCGCTCGTGCCATATCATCCACAATCTCCACGGGCACTCTAGGAATCTCATGCCCAGCGCCATGGTCCAGCACTACCCTGCCCCATGGCTGGCACAACTCAGCCAATGCTTTACCATAACTAACATCAGGATCCTTTTTGCCAAAGATATTAGCTGTGGGAACATGAATAACTGGGCCCTCAGTGTCCTTGGCCCTTAGAAACTTCAGCTCTCCAGAGCTCAAAGCCTTTTCGCAGTACGGGAGCCCTGCGCAGAAGAAAATGGCAAACTGAAATGGGGCAGGGTTGGAGTGACGGGCTCGGGCAATGATCATGGCCGCTAGGGAAGCGCCTTGCGAAAAGCCCAAGACACCATCGAAGGGGCCTTCTTCAGCGATGTACTCCGACAGGTCGTTGATTGCTGTTAAGACACTCTCAGCTGACTTTGGGTTGTAGTAGGCAAAGCTATCATCTGGGCTAATGAAAGACTCTAGTCCTAGTTTGAAAGTAAGTGTGATATCCTCGTGGTAAAGCAAGTACATGGATGGAGTAGTACTCACCTGGTGCTGGCCTGTTAGGCTCTGCTCCATCAACATATTCGTACTTGTGCGATTGCGAATGGCCAAGCTGATGCCGGAGTGCCGCTGCAACCAAATCAGTAGGTAGTCCCAAAGTCGTGTGAATGGAGGGCATGTACATGTCTGCATCTCCAGCACCTATACACCAAGTCAACTCCGTCCTGGTAGCATGTGAGGGTTACGTACCTTGCTATTGGTGCCCATTCCATGAAGACAGAGGATACGCATTGCGAGAAGATGATATTGTTTAGGAGCCTTCGAGTCTGTGATTGTCTTGATTCAGTTCGAGATTGATATGCTGCCAGAAGTAATCA
Organism: Fusarium sp. NFCCI 5145; assembly: GCA_033439405.1. Classification (NCBI taxonomy): domain Eukaryota; kingdom Fungi; phylum Ascomycota; class Sordariomycetes; order Hypocreales; family Nectriaceae; genus Fusarium; species Fusarium sp. NFCCI 5145. The sequence continues at coordinate 45,926 of JAWDHB010000116.1, forward strand.
GTTCCACAGCCGGCGTTAACGTATTAAAATACTCAGAATACAGACCAGATTAGATATTCGTAATTACATAGGTTCAGTACAGATCTGCAGGATTCCATGCACATGACAAGGTGTGATAAGCTTATCTCATGAATTCCTGACAGTGCAACACAACTATCTGTTTGCTTATCAAGGGCAATACATTTCCCGACGTTGTATTGTGTAAGCCGCAGATGCGGTCATCAGCGGGATGGGATCTCCCGCCGTCGTATCCCATGACCTCCATAAAGATAACCTTAAACACTGGCAGAATGACGTGGTCTTTGCTCTCTTGTATGGCCTCAAGCTGGTTTCTTTATAGTAAGCTGCAGACACGGCCAACAGTATGATATCTCTCGCCGTTGTGGTCGCATTCTGCAAGTTACAAATGCGGTTATCATCATCCTCCAGGGTCCTGTCCCGCCGTAGCACCCTGGAAGCTGCATATGCAGGTATTGTCCTTCTCCAGGACCCTGAGCGCCTGTTCTACACTTGGCCAACCCCAGGGGTCAGTCAAAGTAACATGTTCGTAATTCAAGAAAGGTTATTCCTGGAATCTTGGAAGTCGACAATTGTATCGAGTCAACTTGAGGCGGAATTGATTGTTTGAGATGGAATTGACCATGGCAAGATAAAAAGTGGTAGTAATCCCGAGAATAAACATCTCGTATGAAGACTTGGACGGAACCTAAGAAGACACCGTTTTTTAATTGCTCTTTGTAACTCACAAGCTATTCGAGATTTATATCAAGGTGGAAACCTCTCAGTTCACACTTGAAAGCCAACAACGCAAACTACCTGGATTATCGCACCTGTTATCACCAAAGTCCCGCTAAGAGAACATTTCAGTATGCCTAATTACGAAAAGGCCTTTCGCAACGGTATCAACAGAGACGTAAAAGCGGACAAAAATGGCTGCATCAGCTCCCACAGTGACAGTGTTGGCATCATTGGTGGAGGATGGTATGGCTGTCACATTGCACTATCTCTTCGCGCCCTTGGCTTTCGCGTCAAGCTGTTTGAGCAGCATAAGCGCCTCCTGCACGAAGCATCGGGCAACAACCAGTTTCGGCTCCATATGGGCTTCCACTATGCTCGACACAGCGGCACTCGTGTCCAGTCACGGGATGGCTTTGTACGGTTTGTCGACCGTTATCCTGAATTGAGTCGCAGTGTTCCTTGCAACATCTACGCCGTACCGAAGCAGGACTCGCTACTGGACTACAATACCTACAGGACAATCATGGCAGCCAGTGGGGTACAGTTCACTGAAGGGGGAGCACCTCCAGGCATTCAGTTGGCCAATGTCGACGGCATCATGTGCGTCCCAGAGAGGGTATTGCTGCTGACCAAGGCGCGTACCTATTTCGAAAAAGAACTCAAAGGCGCGCTTGAACTCGGCCGAAAGGTTTCGCTTATCCAAGATGGCAACGACAGCGTGTTGATCGACGGAGAACGCTTTGACTATGCGGTAGATGCCACCTGGGGCCACTACCACGAGTTGGACTTTCAGGTGATATACGAACCCACCTTGCTGCTCTACTACGAGGGCCCTCCTGATTTTCCAGCGGTGACATTGGTCGACGGCCCTCTCGCATCAGTGTATCCCACCGAAGTGCCGGGGTTGTTCACCCTGTCTAGCGTCCCCCACACGCCACTCGGGCAATTCAGATGTGCAGCCGAGGCGCGGGCGGTACGGGACGAGGTCAGCGCCGCAACGATACTTGAGAAGCGGGAACTTATGGAGCAGCAAATCACGCACTACATACCCATGTTTCGGCAGATGTTCCGCTACGTGGGCCCGCAGCTCGCTATCAAGACCAAGCCTCTCGGTGCCTATGATGACCGCAGCTGTCGAGTGTCGCGTCGCGGGAGGGTTTTGTCGGTCATGTCAGGCAAGATCGACACCATCTTCTTTGCCCATGAGAAGATCCTCTCGCTCATTGACGAGTCGCGAGGGCCCAAGGTGCAATGTTGTCATCCGAGCTAGTTTAGTTCATGCATCAAGGTGTTTCGATTTGTCTTCCCCGACGGTTACACAGGTTGTCAAAGCGGCATGTAACAAGGAGCACGCGGTTACGCAAACAACAAAGAGTGCAATTCTCTGTCATATTTTTAAGCTTATCCATAGCTTCTATGTAAGCGCTAGTCTGTAAAAGATTACATACAGAGTATCCTGGCTGCACATCAGGAATTGCTTAGTGGAGCTGGCACCCAGCTACCCTAGATCTACATTATTCTCGACATGATATTTAACATATTAGTCTAAACCACAGTTAAACACGAGCTCTAACATTGAATTATAATTGGTCCTGTATTTTTCAATCTTGATAAGATTGCATCACCCTACACTTAGGCTAAGAAGTATTTCCAATATCATGAGGAAGGTAGTATTGAGATCGCAATGGAACGATGCATGCCCAGCAGCAGCCAACAGAACAGAAACTCGCTCAGTTGATGCACTGGGTATTGTACCCGAACTACCATTCCAAAAGGGCAATCCGGTAGCAACCAACATACAGATACAGATACAGATATCACATATGTAGCCTTAATTTCGCATGGGAAACAAACAATGAACCATCCGTACCAATCACCAACCCTCACATCACACCCCCATGATAGATAGCTGCACACCGCCCACGCGTCAGACTCAGAATGTCTTATCCCCCACTTAATAGGCCAGCCCCTTTTGGGCTGAAGGCGGGGAGCCGGGAATAACAATTAAACCCCTGTAGCTGAAAATTACTGTGTTGGTTGATTCTGATTCATCCCTAAACCTGGCCACAAACCAAACCAACCCAATTTCTGTTCTGCCTTCTGCGTAATCTCTCTTGCTCATCCTCCCAAGTCTCCAACCCTCGACTGCACGATAGCACTCGGTGAGCTTTCCTAACCATCCGGCGCAATCTATCTCGCTCTTCTCTTCCCACCATGTCGTCGGCGTCAGCTTTGCCGCTGAAGCACCTCCCGGACTCCTCGGGTAGGGCTCGCAACGAGACCGAGACGAAGAACGAGAGTGACGAGGCTCCCGCTGATGGAACACCTGGACGCTCCGATCCTGCGACTGAGACCGCTACCGATACTGCTGTCCCACTACCCGGTGACAACAACAGCAATGTTGAGGAGGCAGTTGCCTCGTCTGGCAACACCAAACAAAAGGTCTACCATACTGGCTGGAGGCTTCATGCCTTGACCGCGGCGTAGGTTTGCTTCTTCTCCATAGCTATCAAACTTCTGAAAATGAGTCTGATTGATCTTCACGAAACTAGCCTCTGCTTGAGCCTGTTGTTGTCGACACTGGAGACTACAATTGTTAGCACGTCTCTGGTTTCTATCGTCGATGCCCTCCAGGGCTTCAACATGGCCGGCTGGGTTGTCACGTCCTACCTGGTAACATACACTGGTAGGTAAACCCTTTGACTCTACTCTGCTACCAAAGCCTGGTATACTAGCTGAAGAACCATAGGTTTCCTTATTATTTACTCGAAGCTCAGTGATATCTTTGGCTGTAAACTTATGCTATTATTCGCGATCACTATATTCACCGTCTTCTCCATGGCGTGTGGTGCTTCCAACTCCATGGCACCTTTGTACGTAACTACCCTTCCGACTCTGGTGCCGTCTCAGACAGTGCAAATCCTCACCGCTCATGTTTCAACTCCAGGATCGTATTTCGTGCCTTCCAGGGCGTGGGAGGCTCCGGCATCTACTCGCTGTCGACAATCATGGTACCGCTCATGGTTCCTCCAGAAAAGTACGCGACCTATATTGCCATTATGTCGTCTACATTCGTTATCTCGAGTGTCCTTGGCCCAATCCTTGGAGGAGCAATCACGGACAACACTACATGGCGTTGGGTCTTCTACTTCAAGTCAGTCAAGTCAAACTTGATTCATCTTATGAAGAACCTTTGTTGACAAGCTCATCTTTTGTTCATAGTGGTCCTGGAGGAGCACTTGCGGCGGCCCTCCTTGCCTTCTCGATTCCATTCAACTTCCCCTACGGCGAATCGAACGAATTCTTTCACTCTCTCGCATCGAAGCAAACATGGAAACGCGTTGACTTCTTGGGTATGGTCATGTCATTAGCTGCTTCCATCCTCATCGTCTTCGCCTTAGAACAGGGTGGCGTGGCCTACCCGTGGAATGGCGGCGCCATCATATCAACCTTTGTCCTCTCTGGCATCTTGTGGGTTGGCTTTGTTCTGTGGGAGCGAATGCTTTCAAAACGGGATGGAATGTGCGAGCCCATGTTTCCATGGAGTCTTGTACGCAATAGATTTGTCATGGGGTTGCTTCTGTAAGTCAACTAACGAACTCTAAGGATCCCAAGTCTTTCGTCCACTAATTTCGGGTATCGCAAAGTAATGGCTTCTTTACGGGATTTCCCTTCATGGCTGCTCTTATCAACATCCCACAGAGATTCCAAACAGTCAACATGACATCGGCCATCAACGCTGGCATCCGAACACTGCCATTGCTTCTCCTGTCTCCTATTGCAACTGCTCTCAATGGAGTGCTGGTGTCCAAGCTGAGAGTTCCTCCTCTTTACACGCTTTTCCTCGGAGGTTCCCTCCAGACAATAGGGGTTGGTCTATTCAGCTCCCTAGAATCATCGACATCAATTGCCGCCGCTCAATATGGGTATGAGGCTATCATGGGCCTCGGCTTTGGCTTCAACCTCAGCACAATCCTGATGATGGTGCCATTAGTCGTTACCGAGAAGGATCTAGGTACGGTCTATCAAGTCTTCTCTTTCTCTACTTTTAATTAACTGCTTCCCCCACTAACATGGCTTCAGCTGTTACAATGGGGTCCGTGACACAAGTACGAGTGTTGGGAGGTACCGTCGGGCTCGCTGCCTGCTCCGCCTTGCTGATTAATCACATCAAGAGGGAATCCGCCAAGTTCCTGACAGCAGAGCAAGCGGCACAGATACTCCTATCTTCAGAGAGCATTCGTCTACTGCCTTCTGAGATACAAACCAAGACAAGAATCCTGTATGCAGATGCCTACTCTGAACAGATGAGAGTCATGCTTTACTTCTCAATTGCATCTGTCTTGTCACTTGGGCTACTTCTTGAGAGATCGCCAAGAAAGGCACCCACCAAGGCTGTGGGGACAGAAGAATCCCGCTAGTATCACATTACATTCCGCTTATGACTGTTATTGAAGCGCTAGAAGGCGGACTGGGTTGTTGGTATTTCTATTACGGGGGAGGTACACTGCTCACATCCTCACATAGTACAATTATGCTCAGCTCCTCAATCGTCATATAATCAAGAGTGTATACGTGACCTGTCCGACCAGTTCATAAACAGAGCCCAGAATCTCTATTTATGTCGCTATACACCTAAGAACTCTGCGTTCAATCCTCAAACTTGCTAACCTTGACCAAAACATTGCTTTTTGCTGACTCCAGCAAAGCTTGAAGAAGTACAAGGTCATTGAGGGCTTCCAAAGGGGTTTGACGTGGATCTGGGCATCCAGTCGCGACGGCTTTACCGAATGCCTCGAATTCGGCTTTCACACCGTTGTTGTACACAAATTCCTTGGTCTCGTTGATTGACTCCCCAGAGTCTTGTCTAGCAATTGCTTTAACACTGACAGGAGTCCAAACAACAACCCCATTAGTTGTGATAATCTCGATCTCCAACGTGGTCTTGTGCTTTACTCCAAAAGAGATGCAAACCGTTCCATTTCGAGAGTCAGTCGTAGATATAATAGCATGGATGGTATCGACAGGTTGAAGGTGCTCCTCAAGCAAGTCGGAAAAGGCCACAAGCGTCTCAACATCTTGCCCAACTGCACTGAGAAGGAGCCTAAGGCTAGCAATGAAGTGAATCCCACTATCTAGGATGAATCCACCTTGGAACTCTGGAGCTTTGCGCCCTACAAGCATGTGTATCAGCATCTCTCTCACCAGGCTAAACGCGGCAGCTCACATACACTCCGTGTTGAAGTATTTGCTGCCCTCGCTCACTAATCCATAGTAACTTAGGCGGCAGGATCTAAGTTGCCCCCCCGTCTCGCGGACTTGACTTTCTGCATACCTGAGACTGTCGTTGAACCGGAAGTTCTCAGCAACGGCCCATATCGGGACGTTGGGCTGACTCTCGTACCATTTGATAAGCTCCGTGGCAATCTCTGTACTTTGGGCTATCGGCTTCTCACTCAGCACATGCTTCCCGGCTCTCAGGGCTCTCATGATAAGCCGAGGCTGGGCCAAAATGGTGACACACGATGACACGGCCGCTATGTCAGATCGTGCGAGTAGGTCGTCAAGCGACCTTCCACTTGTGGCGGGATCATCAAAGTAGATGTCAACTTTACATCTTGCATGTTGTGCGAGAGAAGTAGCTGCCTCTTTGGATCGTGAGTAAACAGCCTTTAGTTCAAAGCAGTCTATGGCTTCAATGGCTGGCAAGTGTTCTGCAGGATATCAGTACAACTGTAAGCGGTCTCGATGTCAGGTTAGGAAATAATTGACGTACGTTCTCGTGCGAAGATCCCGGCACCGAGCAAAGCTATGCCGACCATGATGCAATACGTTGATGATAGACGTGGGGAGTATCAATTGGAGAGACATTACAACTGAGGGGAAACCTGACAAGATATCGACGATTACTTGCGCTAATACAACCACACAGGGGTGCTCGGGCCGGGCCACGAGCTATCAGTCGGTCCGAGTCCCACGTAAGACGGGATGTAACTGTACAGCCCTCAGGCGGTGCAAATGCTACCTCAGTCAGTGAATGTTACCTCAGTAAGTAGCCAATCCTTTCTCGATTGATTGAAGATCAGCCGAATATTATCCTCATCTATATACGAAGTCTATCATATCTCATTGGCCTCTCAAAATCCGCGATAGCAAAAGTCCCTACAAGTTCCCCGAAATATACATTTGCAACTCCTGCGGACTGGAGGCTATGTTTCAAAATATTTCGTCATTCTGCTGATGCATCCGGCTCGTTCGGATGTTCTTTGCTGGTCTTAACGGAGGCTCAGGAGCTCCGAGATTATACAATGCTGATATTGAGCTTTGTGTGATTATGTGTTGTCTTTCCATGCATTTATATAGCTATTTAAAGATGAAATCTCCAGATACCTAAATTATAGTTAAGACATAGTATTCTCTTCTTTTAGTTGTGCACCTTGGTAGGTCTAAGATCGCGATCTCAGATCAGTCCAGGTTAACCAGACGAGAGCATCTCTAGAGTCTAACATCTCACTACATCTCACTCTCCGAAGTCACAATGTCTCTTCCCGGTGAAAATTCATGGAAAGGGAAAGGAGATAATATCCCCCTCACATGGAAGATTTTAGCTACCCTCCTGGCAGCCTACACTGTCTATGTCATATTATCTCGCATTAGCACAAACCGAGCAAGACATAGGTTCCGTGCTGAAAATGGTTGCTTTCCAGTGACTTCTCAACTCCCACTGAGAGACCCATTCTTTGGCGTCGACTTCATCCTGAAGCTCATAAGAGTATTCAACGAGAAGCGGCTCTTGGATACATTCGCCAACGACCTTTACAAGACACTTGGTACTACATTCCTTGTTGAGCGAGGTACTCAGCAAACCATCTTTACCATCGACCCAGAAAACATAAAGACTGTTCTTGCAGTCAACTTCAAGGACTATGGCTTGTCCTTTCGTGCTCCCTTGTTCAGTCCTGTTACTGGTGGGGGCATGTTTGTTTCCGATGGTGAAGAATGGGCACATTCACGTGCTTTGCTGCGTCCAACCTTCGCTCGAGAGCAAGTAGCGGACCTCGGACTTACGAACAAACATGTCTCCAATCTTGTGTCAAAGATTCCCCGCGATACAAAGTTCAATCTACAGGAGTTCCTCTTTGACTTCACCATGGACACTGGCACAGAATTTCTGTTTGGCAACTCAACTGAGACGCTGTGTAACCCTACCAAGGAAAGTCAAGAGTTCTCCAAGGCATTTGATGCCACGCTCAAGGATGTTGCCTTCCAGGCCAGACTGGGTCCTCTTAAGCGCTTCCAATGGTCTCGAAGAAAGGCGCATCATGATTACCAGGTGTGCCGGTCCTACGTGGAGAAATACGTGGATCAGGCTCTGGCCCTTCGTACATCATCGTCGCAGGACACAAAGATGCCAACCGCAGAGAACTACGAAGACAAAAGTAGGCATGGTAGTCTGCTTAGACAACTTGCCAGTTCGGGTGTATCTAGAGAGAAGATACGTGCAGAACTACTAAGCGTTTTGATAGCCGCAAGAGATACCACGTCGAATTTGCTGGGCAACTTGTTTTTTGTTCTTGCACGGAGACCAGACATTTGGACCAAAATCCGAGCCGAAGTCAAGCAGTTAGACAAGGATCTGCCTACTTATGAGCAGCTTCGTGGGCTTAAATACGCCAGATATTGCATTAATGAATGTAGGGATAATATGACATTACAGTTGAGATCTTTGCTGATATATCATTCTCTAGCGTTGCGGCTTCATCCTCCAGTTCCCAGTAACGGACGCATGGCATATCGTGACACGATCCTGCCTCGAGGTGGTGGGCCGGGTGGGGATCAACCTATTCATGTTCCAAAAGGTTCAATGGTGAACTATACTGTCTATGCCATGCACAGGCGTAAGGATCTGTACGGGGAAGATGCTGAAAAGTTTCGTCCCGAGAGATGGGAGTCTCTCAAACCGTCGTGGGTAAGTTGAATACTTGATTGTACTTTGATACGGCATTGACACAATACTGATACTAATAGTTCTTTTTACCTTTCAACGGGGGTCCGCGTATATGTCTCGGTCAGCAATATGCTATCACCGAATCTCTACTTGTCATCGTACGGTTTGCTCAAGAGTTTGTTTCCATTGAATCCAAAGACAACAAGCCCTGGACCGAGGAGATAGCATTGGGATGTGGTAACGCCAATGGTGTCTTGTTGGCATTCAAGTCAGAAAATTAGGAACAGGTGTATTGGAGAAAATGGATAATCTACGGGTTCATCAACAGTTCATTGTCTAAGCATGTTAAAGAAATAGATGATTTAAATAGTCCCAAATCGCTCACCATAACCCTGCAAACAGTACACCGCCAGCTACCAAAGCAACAACCAATGAACCTGTCACACGAGAACCCGAGGAACCATCCACAGCCTCTGGCTCATCGTCATTCTTATCTTCTCCTTCCCCACCCTTGTCTTCATTCTCATTCTCAGTCGAAGTCCCAGTAATCTTGGCCTTGAGAGTGCTACACGCATCAGGTCCAACAGGGACAAGATCAGTGATAGCGGGATCATCACTACAAGCTTCCCATACGACACGATATTCGGAAATGTGTTCGGCCTGCCAGCTTGTCCATTCAGAAGCCCACTCTGAAAACTCCTCGGCCGATGATCCAGTAACGATGGGAAGTTGGCAAGGGTCTTGTGTGTTGTAAAGACTTCCGAGGGCGAAGGAAACGCCCAGCTCGGACATGTCCATGGGAGGTGGTGGAGCACCGGTAATTGGAAGGGAGTCAACGAGAGCCCAGCATGACGGTGTCGTGAGAGAAGGGCGTGAAAGGGTCGTCGTTGGTGCTGGTGTTGGTGTTTGAGCAGCAACATGCCAAGCGCTCAGAGCGGCGGGAAGGATGGCTTTGGAGATATGCATGTTTGGTTTTGTATTTACTACTGTCGCAGTCAAGAGTCTTGGGAACAGTAAAATAAATTCTTCTTAGGTGGCCTCTGTAGCGCCCTATTTATCTTTAAACTTATAATCAGCAGAGGCCTCCAGATAGAAGTCGGTACCTGAAATGTTTGTGATTTCTTGAAATTTGGAGTTTGGGACTTGGCAAGGAGGCTCAGCATCTCTTGATTTGTCTGACAGGCTGGGCGCATTGGTTGTTGTATCTTAGGCTAAACTTGAGAGGGCAGCTGACTTGATTTATGCTTAATCTAAGCCACAATACTCCCATGAAACCTGCTTAGCAGTCAGGATTTGAGGTAATCAAAAGAATGCTTGGTATAGGCTAACGCAATCCATTGTGTATTAGGCTAGCTACACTACAGTGCAGTTTTATATGTCGGTAGCCTGGTTACGGAGGTGGCTGAGTCGTATGCTTGTGAGCCTTAGATACAGAGGCATGAAATAAACTTGCGCCTGGTCTTTGTTAAAAAGTAGAAAAAGAAGGGAAAAGAAGATATATAACATACCACGTTAGCTATGTTATTTCCCTATTCTATTTCGGATTATAACCTTTGGCCTGTCCCCTTTTCTGTGTCGACAAGTCTGAGGATTAATTGATCCGATGAACTCGTAGAGTACCTTCGTGAGCTAGATTGAGTAATGATGCGTATGGGGAAGGATGCAAGCCATTGAAATATGTACTTTAGGCTATCACCAAGACGGTCGCGTATAAGGAAACGGAAATTACATGGCCCTTTCTTTTTAAGCCCGGGACCATACTACCCCAGACCCAAGTCAGCGGACCACCAGATTCTATCAAAAGAGGTGGACCTTTAGGGCTTAGAACATTACAAGAGCCTTGTTCTTTCCAGTAACGCAGTTTCAGTAAAGCAAGCACGAGAGCCCCCTATCTATTGTGGATATCTCATCTATCAATCGGATTGAGTTGCTCTGAAAATTGGTCCAGATGCAGGGTATTGGTTCGTTCGTCCTTCTTGTTTATCTTCAAGGCCCCCTTTTCGACGTGTCAGCCCTGACAATTTTTCTTTTTGCTCTTCAGCTTTGATTAACTACCTTCCAAAGTTGGGAGATTAGCGTTTCAGAGGGTTTCAATCCCTGGTCGATTGACTGTGCTTAATGTGACCTTCTGTTGGTTGTTGTGTTGTTGGCCGCCTCTAGTCCCACTTCTATATGCACCTAGGCAAATCAGGACGCCTACCATAAGAAAAGAGAAAGGGGGGCTGGAATAAAGCTTGGGCATCTTAACTGAACTCGAAATAGTTGCTTTGGGTTGAGAAGATAAAAGCTCATAAGGGTGGTGTATGTGGTTAGTTCAAGCCAATAGATTGTTATGGCAAGGAGGAAGAAATCTGGTTTTGTTGGTCTGCATTCAGTCGCTGGCCTCCAAGTCAGATCATCACTTGACCCCAGTTCATTAGTTTAAGACAAGGGCCAGAACTAGACTTGTTCTGGAGTCCAGCTACGTGAGGACCGGGTACATAATCATCCTGCCTAATTTAAAGACCTTTCGCCTCACCCAGGCAGGTACTATTGATGTAATTTATGTATGGGACCTAGCCCTACACTTGTCCGATCGGCCAACTTCTTCTCCCATAGTCTCGGACCATGGTCGCAGTCGAATATAAACTTTGAAAACCAGCCAGTCTCAACAATCGAGAGCACTCAATATCCGCTTTTGTCAGCCTCCTTGGCCATTCTGGGGCTGGTTTTCCTTCAATATGGTGTCTTTAGTCACGATCCTCGGTCTTGGACTTGCTTTCTTCCCCAGGTCAACATTATGTGACAGCAAATTTATCCGTCCCCCTGAGGTTGACGGTGAGAAACAATACGATTTCGATTTTCAAAATAACAGACGATACATTGTCGGGGATAAGGTACAGATCCTTTGGGAATCCGATCTCGACAATACTGAGCTCTGGTTGGTACAAACCACAGGACCCATAAAAAGTGATCATTGGTCGTTGTTAGATGGTAAGATAGACTTGATCTCTGGTGCTGCACTCACTTTGCTGACAAAAGCGTTCAGCAACTCGTACGGAGTGGGAAGCCGAATACGATATCAGAGAAATGTCGGAGGGCGAGGACTCCGTCTACTTTTTCGCGATAAAGGCGGGTGAAATTGTGGCCCAATCCCAGTTCTTTAACGTCAGCACCCCGAAGCCCGAAGAGACGCAGACCCGTACTGTCGTTCAAATAACGACTGTTATACCGGAGGAATCATCCGCTACTCAAACCACGGCAGTTCCCACTGCCGAACCCTCGACGACGGCAATCCGCACGAGCGAAGACACTAGCACAAGTTCGGATTCTGGGCTATCTCGGGGCGAGACGGCCGGTGCAGCTGCCGGTGCAGTAATTGGAGCGCTCCTAATCTTTGGGGGCCTTGGATGGCTCCTATGGAAAAAGGTGGCAAGACACAAAGAGGATCACAGCATATCCGAAGGATCTCAGGTTCAACAACAACAGCTACAATTCTCAGAACCCAAGGCTGAATTACCAGGAGATCATGGACAACAGGTTTCCGACTTCGCAAGAAGCTCCACAGGGATATATGAAGCCCCTTGATCGAAGACCAGAAGGGCTTATAGTAACAGGAAACATCCTATGGATGGTGGAAATTTAGTGTCATAGTATATCATTTACTGCCGTTCCACACTTGCGGGCTGTGTTTATTGGCAATAAGGAAAAGAGTGGCTAAGTTTGGAAGCAGGGTTTCATGATGTAGTTCTTGATATATGTCGCCGTAAATAGTGGTAATAGCTCTCATGAAGTTAAGATCATGCTTATTGAGGTAACAGCGACTTGCCTCTTTCGATCTCTCGTAAAGAAAACAGGCTTTGTCAACAGGACGCATTCCATCAGAGATGACGTTGAATGGGAAATTTACAGATAGGCCTTTGGAGACTTAAGTGGCAGCGGGTGAGTCAATGAGCTTATATATTTACTCCCATTCCTGCTTTGTTCCTGTAGTTGCTATATCATAGGTTTGTTGATTTAGGTCAGTTTGACAAACCGCTGCTTATGAGACTTGAAAAGTTTGGATCGATCCAAAAGCTCCCCAGTGGCCGAGCGGATAAAATCAACTTGCAAGTTATTAGCATCCTGAAATCGAATAGTGGCATAACTAAAATCATCCGCATAGGCAAATGCATTCTCGGCTCCCTTCTTTCCAACAGCGTTCAACCCTTCAATATTGCCAGCTCCTCCAGCAACGATGTACATGGGCGCCTTGGGATCTTGCTGTCCTGCCGGGTCGACAGTTCCGTTGTATACAGGATAGAAGCGTTGAGAATTATGGACATGGCCGAAAACTCCCAGATCAACTCCGTATTTATAGAATAGCCCTTCAAAAGCCTTTTGACAGGGTTTGCATCCTTCACCTCCGGTGCTGTACCATGGACGATGGCCTGCGACGATAACCCAGGGTGTAACGCTTCTGTCAACTGATGCCAGATCAGCCTCAAGAAACTGTAACTGTTGGTTTGGCCTGCCGAATGGTCCGCTGTTGAGTTTTGCTGAGCCACCCGGCGCATCAGGTGCATCAGGAAAGTCGGTTTCGGTATCGATCATAACCACATGCGCCATCCCATAGTCGAAGGAAAACCAGAATGGGGGGTTTGCAAGCTGCTTCGCTTTGTTGGCATTCACTCTGGCTGTATCATCCGAGGATGTTGATGCGAACGGCAGAGGCATGATATTCCCGAACCTAATCATGAAATCCGTAAAGTTCTTCTGTCCTTCGGGACAGAGGTGGTTTAGGACTGGAATCTCTTCACATGAAGCCTCGTGGTTTCCAGGGGAGACCATGTAAGGCTTTCGACCCGATATCGGGGCAAGTTGATCGTAGAAAGTCTCTAGGATGGCTTGATAAGCTTCTTGCCCGTGGAGCAGATTCTTGGGTTTCAGGAGCCAATCGTCGGCGTATGCAAGATCACCGGGGTGAATAATGAATTCGTAATCATTGGCTGTCGTGGCAAGCCTGCCGATAGTTGTATGATTCAAAGATGGCTGGACAGTTGGAATCACATATCGCTTGGACTGATCCATCTTGATGGTGAAGCCATCCTGACCGTACACGCCAAGGTCAATGATGGCATTGATAGCAAATGGCGTTTTATCTCCGGCTGGACGAGGACTCAGAAAGTGATCGATAGTTGAGTTCTTTGAGACAATCTTGTAGTAGTATGTTGTTGCTGGCGACAGATTGTCAAGAGTGACGGAATTTGCCCACGTGCGTGAAGTCGGATATGTCACCGAAATATCGGAACATGCTTGTTTATTTAGTGCCTTTTCAGAGGTGCCATATTGAACGCATGGTTTCGCTTGCTTCGCGTAAGTGTTCCAACCGATAGTGACACCTGAAATTCGTATTAGAAATATTAATTGATCATTTCTAATGGAGGAACAAACTGTCGGGTCCACCCAGAGCAATACGTTGCTGAACTGGGGTTGAGAGGTCTGAGGGGAGAGGTGCAAAGCTAACTCCAGCCTCGACCCCAGCTCTCAGAAATGACAAGATGGTAATTAAAGTTCGCATGGAAGCCATGTTGTCATATAGGTCTCTGAACCAGGCTGGAGTTATCTACTGTTGAATAGGCCAAGTGGGGGGGGAGTCTACGTTTTTAAGCTTTTTTATTATATTAAGGATCTTCCCGGTCAATCAATCTCCTTCCACCTCCATGTGCCGCATAGCCGGTAATTTAACTCAGTTTCACGAAATATCCTTAAGGATATGCTCCGAGCCAATTAATATGGTCAGTCCGGCGGTCAGACATTTTGCTTGTCAATATCAAACACCCTCGTGTTTATTCAGCATCATTTCATTGGTAGAACGGGTCGGTGACCCGAAATGGAAATTGATTGGCCTTTTGTAGCGCTGCTACCTCAACCACTCATTACCGAGGTATTTCCAACATATTTGATATAAAATACTGTAGCCAAATACATTCACCAATTATGATTGTAAAAAGAGTCCCTCCCCTTCTTCTTGGGCGGCGCATTATCCACCTGCCCTTTTCGCCGGGTAATGGCTGCAAAAGTTATACAGCACCTACCTAATCAAATATCTAGTCAAAAACCTGATCGTGACTCTCAAGGCGGATGGTCCGGACCCAGGCTGTATTGAGGTCAAGCTGTGTTCCACAGTCTTTTGACGCTGCGCTGTTGAGACATTCGAAGAATGTGCTTCTTGGAGAACAAAGAATACATCCTTTGGAGGCAGAGGATTGAGTGTAAATTCTTTCAGGCGACCATAGACAACCTCAGTATCAACTTAACCGCCATCGACAAAGATCTGGCAATCGTGGTTGACACAATGACAGTAGACATCCTCATCCGTGCAACTAAATACCCCATAGGTAAAATCAGCACAGTCGGAGTCTTTGTTACAGGTGCCGAAAGCTGGAGCCGTAGTTGTTGTCGTAGCAGGTGCGGTAGTTGTAGTCTCTTCGACAGCAGCAGAGGTAGTCGTGGTTGTGACCTTGTCGGCAGCAGCAGTTGTTGTAGTCTCATCAGCGGTGGTAGAGCCAGCATTTGTGGTCTCTGTGGAAATCTCGGAGGTAGCGGTGGCAGTCTCGGAGGTAGCAGTAGTGGTGATCACTACACAGCCACCTTGGAGGCAGCCGCAACGAACAGTATCGCACAGCTGGGCATAAGCGACGCAGTCTGCATCTTTGTTGCAGGGGAAGAGATGCGCAGGTACAAACGCAGTCGAAGTAGACGCGAGTTCGCTTGTAGTTGTGTCGGCAGTCAGAGTAAGGAAGGTTGTCAAGTCAGTTGTGACATCAAGGCCAGACGTGGTAAGAACAGTTGAGGTTGCAAGGGAGATCCCAGTACTGAAGGTGTCAGATAAAGTAGTAATCTTGGATGAAGTGACAAAAGTGGTTTGGGAGCTAGGGCGGCAGTTTGAGGCGTTGACACCATTGATAGAGGCAGCGGCAATCATGCCAGTAATCAGGAAATTAAGGAAAGTCATTGTAGCGAGTGTAGTGATATCTTACAAATATCCAAACATTTAAGCAAATAACAAAACGAGGGATAAGAGAGCAAGAACAAGAAAACAGCTCTAGTGGGCTATAGTGTCTTTTGTAAAGGACTTACACTATATCAACCGTTATTTATCTTGGAAAATGTGCAAATTAATTAGCAAAGCTAAGAGAAACTATTCATTTTTGTAACAAGTTAGTTTATTTCTTACTTTTGCCTAGCAGGTTTAGTGCTATTTTCCCCTGAATTTCAAAATTATGTGGCGTTAAGCTAGCCACACAAAAGTCGTTGGCATGTCACTAGGTAAGTCGGCGTCGCTTTGGCTCATGCGGCTGCTAAGAATTACGGATCCAGCCCTATTGTAGATTTAGAGAGATATTTGTAGGCTACAATTCATAGTATGGTGCTTCCTATTCACAGTCTGTACCGGAAACCCACGGTCTTCCAGTCCGTCACATCCTCATAATCTTCAGCCCTTGTCTCGACCTCTCCAACAGCAATAGCAACATCCTGCCCATTTGCAAGATCAGCAGCTTTACCAGCACTCAACGCACCAGAGGTGCCCATGCTCCCTTCGAAACCCTCCTCCCTCGTCCTCTTGGAGTTGAGCCACATAAGGTAGCACCTGTGCACGATGGTGAGAATAATAGCGAGGGCGTAGCAGATCATGATGGTCTGGAAAGCAGTCGGATACTTGGGCGCCTCAGTATCAAGGAAGAAATGCGGGCCAGCCAGGTTACCGCCGCAATATGCCAGAAAAAGCAAAGCCGTGATAGTCATCTTTTTAGTCACGCCACGGTAGTTGGACTGCACTAGGGACATGTTAAGGGGCATGGCAGCCGGACCAGGAGCCATGAGGAAGTAAGCAAAGAGCTGAACGCCATGGGGCACGTCGTCGCGACGGTACATGATGGATGATCCGACAACAGGAAACATGATAACGAAAATAATCAGGATGCAGTTCACACTCCTAAAACGCCCAGCTAGGTAGCCCGTGCCGGCGATAGTGAACGCAGTCAGGAGTGAGTAAGGGATATTGATAAGCGTAGACTGTAGACTCGTGAATCCAAAGGACTTTACAACGATGTTGGCGAAGTTTTGCGTTGCGCCGTTGGGAATCTGCGTCAGCAGCTCGACGGAGAAGATAACCCACGTCTTGGGGTCGATCAAGCACTCCTTGAACTGGCTAAACCGCCAGCGAGTGTTCTCGGTAGACCCTGTGCCAGCCACAACGGCTCTGTCGGCGGCGATTCGGCGCTCCTCTTCGTTGAGGAACTTGGCTTTTGAGATGCTGTCGGGAAGCCAGATAAACATGGGAATCGCCCAGAGAAACGTTCCGCAGCCAAGGACGATATACATCCACCGCCAAGGGCCGACGTGGTCATCAATATGACCAAGGCCAAAAGCAAGCAGGCTGGACAAGAGACCACCAACCGAGTTACCAGCAAACCAGATGCCTATGCGGGTCGGCATCTCATCGCGGGTGTACCACGTCGAGGTCAGGAACATGAAGGCAGGCGTTATAGTTGCTTCGGCAACACCAAGAAGGGCTCTCACGGTCATGAGACCACCAAAGCTGGTGCATGCCGCTGTCATTGCCACTACAATGCCCCAAAAGACTGTGTTGGCGGCGAGGTACTTAGCCGTGGGTAATCTCTGGATGAGCAGAGTGGTCGGGTACTCCCAGACAAGGTAACCCAGATAGAAGATGCTGCTGACCCAGGAGTATTGCTGCCCAACAAGGTTCTGGAAGATGGCGAGAGAGCTTCATGTCAGTTTATCGTGATGATCTAAGCTTCTAGCAACGGGAGGGGTTTGGCTGCTTACATTGTCATCTCGCAGACCAAAAACAGCAGCACTGCTAAGAATAGTCTTGTCCATAAAATTGAACATGTAAGTTATAAAACATAGTGGAATAATAACACGATCAATCTTTTTCAGGACCTTTTTTGCTAGTATTCCTTCGCAGCTCATCTCACCCGGCCCCAAAATCGTAGGCCCGGCATCAGCAGTTGACATACTGAGTTGCGTAGTGTAGTAAAGCGTGAGGAGATTCGGACTATCAATAACAAAACCAAGTGCCCGGTTCAAGAAACTTTAATAACAGCAAGCTTAGGTATTTCATCGGTTGGTTATGGAAAGATAATCGGGTTTGCGGGTTTAATATAAATGAACCCCTCACTTCGGTGTACAGGGTACGGTCATCGGGTAACTACAGATAAAATACGGCCAATCAGAACATGGCAATCCTAATCAATAGCATTCATCCTATCAGAACAAAGAGAACCCTTATCAGTACTATATGTTCTATCATTAAAACTGGCAAGGAAAGCATGCTGGCTTCCACTCAGTATCCCTTATCGACATTTTAGTCAGCCTACTTGCGGGGAAGTCCTCAGTTACACTAACCTCTGCCCCTCAGGGGCTAGACTTAAAACAGCAAGTCTCCGGGGATAATGGGTCTCAGACGGTTATTCTTATCTCCAACTCATTGCAGCACTAAGGAAATAAAGTATCCCAAGAGGCTTTGGCTGTTCAAGGAAAAAGCTCATAGGCATATATAATGCTGGTCCAGATAACTTAACTCTCATTAGCAAGTTTATTATCAGAATGCCAGATAAGAAACAGATCTTTTTGCTGCAACATTAGAGCGGTGATAGACGTATAGCCCCTGTTAAAGCAGGCCCACTCGACCGTTCATAATTGACGGGTAATACCCTGTACCACGGTAAGATTTCGGAGCTGGCCGTAACCGACAGAAGCCTTATCTTCCCATTCTTCGTTTGTCTGCTCCAAGCCCGTCTTTATTTGCGGCCTTAAAACTCTTATCTCTTAAGAGCAACGAAAAGGCCGTTAGCTCTAAAGATATTCTTCAACATCGACACTGATTTGTCTTGCATTGATTTGCCCACACAATATTGGCATTGAGCGTCCCGATTTCGGATCCAAGGTCACCATGAACGGCCTCACCATTTCACCTTTTATCGCCGCTCTACCCAAGATTGAGCTTCACATTCACATCGAAGGGACTCTCCAACCGGCACTGCGCTGGAAACTTGCCCAACGCAACAACGTGACTTTACGCCGGCGCGATCAAGTCTATCAAACCTATGAAGAGCTATTGGAGTCATACCAGGTTACTTACAACCACCGTCCAGAACTCGGCGGTCCTAAAAATGTGCCAACCTTTCTCGAAGCCTACTTTGCTGGCTGCGAGGTGCTATTGAAAGAAGAAGATTTCTATGAACTTGCCATGGAATACTTGGCTCGCTGCCAAGAAATGAATGTGCGTTATACTGAGCCATTTTTCGACATCCAAGCCCATACAAGGCGGGGAGTCAAGGCCGAAGATGTCCTAAATGGATATTTGCGAGCGCAAAGTGATGCTGTGACGAAGTTCGGTGTATATTCGAATTGGATATTTTGCTTTGTCAGAGACGAACCAGTGGAAGATGGCGAAGCGGCATATGAAGCGGCAAGGTCGTGGGCCAAGATAGAGGGAGGAAAAGGGCTATTCCATGCCGTCGGTCTAGCATCAAACGCATACGAACGGCCACCAAATCTGTTCAAAAACGCATTTGCTAAAGCAAGGAGAGATGGATTGCATATAACGACACACTGCGACTTTGGACAAAAGGATACGCATGAGCATATACGCCAAGCAATCTTCGACATCGGCATTGAACGTATCGATCATGGCCTCAATGTTCTTGATAAAGATGAGCTGGCTGAGGGTCTTTTGACAAACGATATTGGTCTGACGCTGTGCCCACATGCATACCATCGGCGGACAGCTACAGAAGTGCTTTTTCCGAAGTTGAGGGAGTTACTAAACAAAGGTGTTAAGTTCTGTATCAACAGCGACGATCCGGTGTATATGCATAACGTCTGGATCGATGGTAACATGGAAAAGGCAATGCACTATGGCAAACTGTCGAAAGAAGAGATGGTTGAATTAGTACGCAACTCGGTCAACATGTGCTGGGCAGGTGAACCTATAAAGAAAATTATATCTGCTGAGCTGGATACTGTTGATATAACAGACTGATCCACTAGGAATATATTTACCTTGTTTGAAATAACCTAGCTTTTTATTATAATTTTGGATTCTGTTCTCCTTGCACTTTGTGTTCGGTGATGATATAGCTTTGCAGATATAGAAGGATGCTGTAAGGATAATCTATATTAAAATCAGGAGTAGAAGAAGATTGGCAGTTGTAGATATAGAGAACGTAGCAAAACCATAGGAATCCCAATAAAAAGTATATCTCTACTGAGTTTATTTGTCGCAAGACGAACTTGCATTCCAAAGGAATAACCGAGAAAATAGAAAAAAACACCAATTTTTCCATGGCTTTAAGTAAAGATAAAAGAATATCTCAGGCAAGAAGGATACCAGGCCAACTGTCATACTTGAAATATTTCCATAGAGTGCGGAGTAAATAAAGACATATCTATTCTTGACCAAATGCGGTTTGAGACATCTTAAATTTTGACCAACATTGCCATGCATATGGCATCCTGGACATTAGCTCTATTGGAATACAGCTACGCACCAACATGGCGCCGAGAACGCGCTTTTACCTCAATATAGCAGGTAATTAAGCGACAAGCGGGCCATTACCCGAAATAGGCATCTCGCGATATCGCTAGTGGGTCGTGTGATACGGACCTTAGATATCCATAATAAGCTTGAATTTAAAGTAGTAAATAATCGGCAAGATAGCTTGGCATAGTCTTGGCTTTGACTTGCTTGTAGAGAGCAGGGAAAAAGCATCGAGTATAACTGGTGGTTTTATTTATTATCTGTGCCGCCTTACTGCCTGCTAGTTAAATTGACTATCTATATACGGAGTAGTCTATATATCTTGGGTTCTTGGCCAACTTACTTAGCTATCTAAAACCGAAGGTTGCAATTATTCTGGGGAATCGATGCCTTGATTACTGAAATGCGGTCATCGTATTATCTGACATACTATTGGTCAATGGCGCTGCATGTTTTAAATATTCCTATTAGTGACCGGTCTGCCAGGGTAATTACTCGTATCCACAGTATCCTTTACTTGGCCTTATCTTGCACATCTTTGGATTGAATAAGCTGCCAAGAACAAGTTACAAAAGGTCCAGCTTCCGATCCAGGGAATGATTGACGTTGGCTCCTGAACTTTTGTTAGATCGATCAACATGGGTTTTATTTTGGTCTCTGATTATAAAGAGTCCGCATAACACCGTCCTAGCCTAGCAGTGTCTTTTCCTTAGTATCCTCCTCACATTCTTTTTGGAACCGAACCTCTAAGTGTCCCTGATCTGTCAATATGAAGGCCAGTATCGCCTCCGTCCTCCTCGCCACTCTGGCGGGTACTGCGGTCGCGCAGAACCCGCAGAAGATCAATACATCCAAGTACGATGAAGGTTACCTCCGTGCCTCCAGTGCGCCTCATGCCATTGGAATGGGAGAGCTTCGTCAGCGCAAGATGGCCCTCCATGAGAGCCAGGCGGCTGCTGGTGTCTTCAACAAAGATCGCTACAAAGTCAGCGCTGCCACATCTTGCACCGACGGCAAGGCGGGAGGTTACTCCTGCAAGAACATTGACCTCAAGGGCTTTCTACGCCACCAGGATACGGGCAGCCGTACCCGTGTTGGTAACGACATCTGGGGTATGTTCCATCTCAGAGCTACTGTACTATGAATCATACTAAATGTATCTCCCACTCAGGCTGGACACACTCTAGTGGCCGCGAGTTTGCCCTCCTAGGACAGTCAGACGGCACAGCCTTTGTAGAAGTCCACTCCGACGGTAGCTTGACTTATGTCGGTCGCCTCCCGACACAGACCGTCGCTTCTTCGTGGCGTGACATCAAGGTCATTGGCAACTTTGCTTACATTGGCTCCGAGGCGGCTGGCCACGGTCTACAGATCTTTGACCTGACCAAGCTTATCAACGCCGATCCCAAGAACCCTCCTACTTTTAGCATCAGGAGTGACTTGGCGGCGCACTTCAGCGCTTTTGGCAACAGCCACAATCTTGTCGCCAACGAGGACACCGCCCTCATTGCCGCCGTTGGTACTGCCTACGACCTCAAGTGCCGCGCTGGGCTCTGGATGGTCGACGTGTCGAACCCAAGGCGCCCGCAAGATGCCGGCTGTGTCTCCTCGGATGGCTACGTGCATGACGCACAGTGTGTTATCTATCGGGGTCCCCAGAAGGCTTTCCAGGGTCGTGAGATTTGCTTCAATTACAATGAAGATGCACTCACCATTGTTGACATCTCTCGTCGCACTATGCCGCGCCAGCTGTCGCGTACCACATACAACGGTGCCACTTATACCCACCAGGGTTGGTTGACGGAGGATCACAAGTATCTCCTGCTGGACGACGAGCTGGATGAGCAAGAAAAGACAGGTCCTGCAGCTGACCAGCACACCACTACTTACATTGTGGATATCCAGGATCTTGAGTACCCCGTCTTCCGTGGTGTATACAAGAGCCCCGTTCGCTCCATCGATCACAATCAGTACATTGTTGGCGGCGTGTCATACCAGGCAAACTATGGCTCCGGACTGCGCATGGTGAACGTCACCTCACTCGCCCAGGATGACACTGGCGCTCAAATGAATGAAATTGGTTTCTTTGACGTCCACCCCGAGGATGACGAAGTTGGTGGCGAGGCAGAATTCTATGGTGCTTGGTCTGTTTACCCTTACTTCCAGAGTGGTAACATTGTAGTTAGCTCTATTGAGCGGGGTATCTTTTCCCTTCGATACACTGGCTAGATTTATCAATTCCATTCCGAGTTTATAAATAAATAGATAGCTTTAATACCTTGCTATTATTTTCGGCCAGCCCAAGGAGATAATCTGTTTTGACAATGCCAACTGCCAACAACGTATCCATGTTTCCCTAATGACCCCTCTCATCTTTGGGAGGGGATTCAGAAAGGGAATTATGATTCCATTTCCGGGTACTAGGGGAACTCTTCCTCTGTATGTGCGTGGTGGGTTGCCAGAGTCTTGAAATCTGCTGACAAGGTACGGGTCACGGACTCAGCTACAGCAGTCACCTCCAGTGGGAACGAAGCAGCGCACTAATAACTAGATAGCTGAACACGTAGTCTAGGGACAAGTTATTGCAGACTTTTTTAGTGGGTAGCTAGATTAAGATTACATCAAGAAGCAGAAGACTATGCCCAAGAATCCTCAGCCCAAGGTCTCTTGTTCTTTGACACGAGAATGCACAACAACGGAGAATCCAAAATCTGACTGAAAGGTTCTGAATATGAAGAAACGGCTTGAGCAACCATATTTTGCACAACTCTCACTCCCAGAGCTGGGTAGTTAAGCAAATCTTGATCCCTTAACAGTTATTTAAATCGAGGCCCAATCGGAAGACGGAAAACCCAAGTATTCCATCCTGCTCTCAACATTTTCTCCAAGAAGTCCTTTACTTATACAATCTTTGAAGCTTACAGCGCATGACGACTATGCATAGGAGCAAGAAACTTTGCAAAGGTATTTTCCCGCCAGTACCAAACTCCTATCCAAGCTGCACCCGAGCCAACTACAAACTGCCCTGCCGTAATGCATGCACTTATCACAAGAGTCTCGTTCGTTGTAATAAAGCCCAGCCGCCTCATGTTCCAAATTGCGTAGACATTGCTGCACCAGACAGAAAGTCTGAAGATAGACTCAGCTGAGTTCAGGGTAAATATCGTGAACAGCACGCTTGTTGAGAGCTGGCGGAAGTTGTTTGGGGCCAATAATCTGATATCTGGTTCAGAATTCGCTGAAGCAGCTTGAAAGAGATAAAAGGCAGCTTGCGCAAGTCCAGTACAAGCATAAGCAAATTTGAGCAGGCCCAGATCTCGCCCCGTGTATCTGTCGAAAGCTGGATTGTTCTTCCTGATGTTGGTAGAAGTCTTGTATCCAAAGCACTGGAATCCGTATGATATAATGAAAGTCATTACACCTGTGATTGAGGGTGCAAAGTCCTTGACTATTCCCCAGAACTGAGTGCTTGGAGCTGACCACACGCTTGGCAGTGAAAAGGTGGCTGCCAACGACAACAGCAGGGATAACACTACCTCTGGTTTCACAAAACGGCCAGTTGGTAAGTCAAATCCCATAAATGCGTGTAGAATGGCGTATATGGGAGTCACACGATGGATACCATAATATTGGACGGCAAACAGAAAGAGGCTCGGCATCGCAAGAGGAGTACCACTGTTGCCTAACCTGTATCCTTCGAGCGTGAGAACCACTATTGGAGAGACAAGTTCCAGAGCTGTGGATGCGGCGATATTGTATCCGTCATTGCCGGGAGGTTTCTGGACATGTAAGGACTTGAACAGGAGGTAAACCATCAAGACAAGAAAAGATAAACGGACAATGAGAACCCTTGTCAACGGTGGTGCTGGGAGCTCGTCTCTGTATGGGATAGCTCTTGGTCGATCCTTCAATGGCAGTACTTCCAATCTCGAAGCTCCCGATAAAGAAAGCCCGAACAGAGATAAAGATGCTTCGTCACCTTTGAGCGGAACCAGCAACTTCCAAACAAACTTGGAAAGACCAGGCTTTTCGTATGCTACTAGAGACTGCTGCAGGTGGGACGCGAACACAATGCGCTTAGCTCTCTCATGTCGTTTAGACTGCATCTCGTGAAAGACTCGTTCTATGTCACTGTCGCTGAACGCTTCAAGACTGCCGAGAGATTCTTTTCTCCTGATTATGGCATTTACGAGCTCTGCCGCAGACTCGATAGCGCCATTTCCGCCTTGTCCGCCGATTGGGTTGGGCTTGTGCACTGAATCTCCCAGACAAACAATTCTCTTGAAGAACCACTTGTCCAAGACATATTCGTGCAGTGGTGTTAGAGTCGAAAAGAGGCGATTAGCAAAGACTTGGCCAAAGGTAACCTTCTCTGTAATAGCCACTCTTGCATGCTCTTTCACAAATTCATCTTCCATCTCCTTGGAACATATAGGAATATCGTCACCGTATGCTGTTGCAGGGAGTTTGGAGAAGAAGAACCAGTATGTCTTGCGCTCAGGTCCAGACACGACTAGCTGAGAATGACCGCTTCCGAGCACAGTGCATTGGTCACCTGGAACCCAGCCAGGGACATCTTGTGCAATGCCATAACTGCAAAGATAATGGCACTCTAGCTTGTTCAAGTTATCCTGATCAAAGCTTCCGGGACTAAGTTGTTGCCCAAGGCGAAACATATGGCGTCTTACAATGCTGTGAACACCATCTGCGCCAGCCAGCATCGATCCTTTGAGCTTTTCCCCGTTTGTCATGGTAACCTCGACCGCATTGTCAACAAGGTCTATGTTATCGACCTTGTAATTGAGCAGCACCCGATGTTTATGCTTCAGCCGCTCGTACAGAACTTCCAAGAGACGTTGCCGATCGAAGAACATGAGCGGATATCCATGTCTTGCAACAACATGATCCTGGAATCTCGGGATGCTGACGATGGGCTTTCCGCTCATATCCCTGGTTGATTGCGTTTCTTGGGCCGGGTTCATCATGACCCTAAGGGGCTCGTAGAGATCAATCTGATCGAGAATTCTCAGGCCATTTGGGAACATGCCGATGCTGGCTCCTACAGCAGGTGCAATATGCCCATGTCCTTCGAGGACCAGGTAGTCAATGTCGAACCGTTCGAGCATATTGGCTAATGTAAGGCCTGCGACGCCTCCACCGGCAATAAGGACCCGAAATGGTTTACTGTCAGAGGCCATGGTGAAGTATTCGACGGGGGATTGGGAAGTTGATCACTTTGGTATGAGTATGAGATTTCTTTGCGGTTGTGAAAGAAGTGGCATTTATTCTAACTAAAGCTGTGGTATAAATAGCTCTCGAGGAGTAGGTCTGTTTTCAGTCTGCGTCAGCGCTAGCATGACATGACAGTAACCGCATTATGCAGGTAAACCATAGTTCGATAGCAATCCACCGTGTATTTAAGGCGCAACTTGGCCTTCACTGGGACTCTTCGTACAAACCATTCTCATTAACACGGAGGTCAGCGGACACTCTATTACAATGGCCTCAATTATCCTCAAGAACGGTACTGTTCTCCAGCACCAAGACGACGATCATGTCATTGCGCTGCACAACACAGATGTCTGGATCAAAGGAAACAGGATTTCTCAGATCGGCAAAAATATCGAGAGTCCCGTCGATGCCGAGGTCATTGATTGCACAAACAAGATTGTATCTCCAGGCATGATAGATACACACAACCATGTCTGGATGACACAACTCAAGGGACGTCATGCTGATCATACTCTCCTGGACTATATCTACTCAGGCGGTTTGCAAAGCTTCAACTTTGACCCAGAGGATATCTTCTGGGGCCAACTTGGAGGCTGCCTCGAGTCTATTGATGCAGGAACTACGACAGTGGTTGACCATGCGCATATGACAAACTCTCGAGAACATGGTAATGACTCGCAAATTGCGCCGCCTGGTTCTATCCTGCTGACGCGCCCCAGTTGACGAAGCCATCGCGGCAACTATTTGCTCGGGCATTCGAAGTTTCTATTGCTACACGCCTATGGTGAGATACAAGTCCTGGCATCCGCTGATTCCATACCCGGATATCTTGCCGACCTGGGCCTCTGAACAACTCGAAGCTTTGGCAAGGTCTCAACCGTTTGGGGATGGCCGCGTCCAACTCGGCTTCGGCTTCGATATGTGGTTCCTGCCAAAGGAGAAAGTCATTGGGATCTGGAACCATGCTCAAAGCTTGGGCATCAAGTTATTTACCACGCATTATTGCAAGAATCGCATATTTGGTAAGCTGAATTAGTCCTCTCGGCCGATATGCACAAGCTCATGAACCGAACCAGGCTTGCAATCAATCCCGCAGATACTCGACGACTATGGACTGCTGAAGAGCAATATCATAATTGGCCACGGGACCGAAGCTTCTGCGGCAGATGCCAAGATTCTCTCTGATGCCAATATCTATGTTGCCGCTGCACCCGAAGTCGAGGGACATTTCTCCCTCGGACAACCTCTATCGTTTCGTGGTGATGCCCTCACGACCCTGGGCGCAGATGGTATGTTGATCAAATCTGGGAGGGAATAATTGCTGATATTCCAAAGGCCATTTCGTGGGGCCTGCGGACATAATGTCTCAGATGCGCTCTGCCCTACTGCAAGCACGCCAAAGCCGGAACCAGGCCATCATTGATAAGGAACAATTCCCACGATGCAACATCGGGACGTCAGAGCAAGCCTTCAACATGGGTACTATCCATGGCGCGAGAGCTATTCACATGGAAACTGATGTTGGAAGCATCGCCGTAGGCAAGCTTGCTGATATCGTGATCTTTGATGCCACTAGTCCAACCATGATATGCGCTGCGCAACATGACCCCGTCACGGCTATCGTCAGACACTCGACTATTCGTGATGCCCACTCTGTGATTATCAACGGGACTGTGAGGAAGCGTAATGGGATGCTATTGCCTGTCAAAGTTGAGAAAGGCCAAGACATAGCATGTCGATCATTACAAGAGGGGCTTATGGCGTGGAATGAGATATCAGTTCAATTGATGCAAAGTCAAGAGAGGGTTGCAAGCAGGCTAGCTACCACTGATATCCAAGCTGGGGCCGAGTCATTCATGAAGCTGGCTGGCATCAACTCCGATATCTTAGTCTAGCAGCTATAGATTATATTTACTTAGGATTTATTGGAAGCTATAGGGTAGTTGGTTGCTACAAGCAAATTGCCAAACCTTTTTGCTCGAATTAACAAGACAATCCCTATTGCCGTTATGCAACTACCCATAGAGATCATAAGTTCAATGCCAGGTTGCAATCACGGAATTAAGACAAGTGTCCGCAATATTACGCCCAAATCCACGAGCCACCGTGTTCGCAAGGAAATGGAATAATACAAGGGATCCACTATCATCGCTACAATGAGCTCCTTCGCAGATCTATTGCCTACTCTTACGTTCTCTACATGTATGAGGCATCTCTCGTATAGATAAGGATAAAGTTACAGCCAATAATTAACTTCTCGCCGTATACGGATAGATTAGAAGGATTCTCGTACGTATGCAACCTAGAGGCGTGGAGGATTCAGCTCCGCCGCAGGCAGTGACAGGGGTCCCTAGATCTGGGCCCCTGTAGTCTGCGTCTGCATAGTGACATAGGCCGTAAGCACTAATCTAGCGCAGGTGGCAATACTAGGGATTTGCGGCAAGGTTCCTGTCGGTTAAGCTTTCTTTCCGGGACTAACTAAGTTAAGTTGGATGGCAAAGACAAGCTTTTGCCTACTTTTTTAAGTGCCTGCCAAGAGGCGCTTAATTCTGAAGTGATTCTTCTTATACTATTTGCCATAGTTGACTCTAGCGGACCTCACTCAGCCCTAGCAGACATACTGTAAGACTCGTAATATTTTAGGAAGATATTACGCAAATACACAGGAAGCAGAAATAATAACAATGCAAATTGTATAGCCTTGGGTCTGACTGCAGCTGCTAAATAGACATAGGCGAATGGTCCTTGTTATACGGAGCCATTCCCAAATACGTAGTGATTTCCAGTTCCCCATTCTTCTTAAAAAGGCAGCTTACATATGTCTGCAGGCAATGAACGTCAGCCAGCTCTTTGTCATCGGGCAAGAGACTTGCTAGCATGTCTGTATAATCCTGTGTGTACGAGCTTCGCCCCTTGGACTGCATGAAATTCGTAATGCCCTGTGCTACACTCGCATCATCTCTGGCGTAGCGGCGCATAGGGATGTAGAGCTTTACCCCTGGTACATCAGACCCAGGGGCGATGTTGAAGTGGACCTGGTAACCCGCAATAGGGATCGGCAGCGGAACATAATTCCCCTCGCCTTTCGAAGGATCGAATCGCGAAGCAGGCGGCAACTCGGCATCTTCTGCATGATCTGATGGAACTCCGGTGACCGCTTTGATCAGATCCACAAGGTCATCCAGTTGCTTTTCGAGATAAGGCAGATGCTGGGTCGTGATCCGGCCATCTAGGGTCATGATCTTCCTAGCCCACGACAGCTTTGTGCAGGTTGTTGCGAAGTACCATTTGATGCGCGCAGTTGTGACATCTTTGTCATCCACAGCCAGCATAATTGGCGTCATGCAGCCGGGGTCTTGTGAGACAAAGCTGACAACAGCGGCCCGAGCATTGTTGACAGGGTCTAGCTCGGCGATGCATTGCTCAAACTGAGCGATTGGCAGCCACACACCCTGCCCATGCTTGCGGGGTATGAAGTATGACTTGGTTGAGATGTCCCCGTTCTGCAAAAATTCCAACGCTACCAGGGTAGAGGGAATTGTGTAGCCAGGGGGCATCTTATGTCCTTTGGGCATCATCTCTCGCAGGAGCCTGGCCTTGTTGTGGTCAAAGAGAGACCCGGCAAAATGGTGACACCAAGTCAGATCTATGTTTGGCAGAATTGCAGCAAGACGGTGGCGAAACACCATGGATGGCTGTGAGTTGAGTGGATCTAGCATGCTCCCGCTGAACTCGTTGACTGGCTCAATGACGTAGCGGACCTCGGGCTGGCTATTATTCGTGTTCCACTTCCAAGACAGCTCAAAAGCCGAGCCGTCACCCTGGAGGAGGGACTTCCACTTGTGGTTTGGAGATAAGAGCCTGGGGCCAAGCTCAGGGACCTGATGTTGGCATTAATAATTGTGGATCCAAGCAAACCATAGAATGGAATTCCATTATCAACTTACTACCCAGTGGTAAAGGAAAAGTAGTGCGTCGTACTGCGACTTGACTGAGTAGCCTGCCTTTTCGAGCACTACAGCTGCTGATGGACCAATGCGGCCCCACCAGTAGTCCGAGTCCTCATTACGCGAGGGGAGGTACTGAGACAAGCTTCTCCAAGCCTCGGTTGGCTGCTTATGGTTGACAATAGAGTGAAAAGACATTATGAAGATGGGATGGTGGGCCGTAGATGTGAGACGAGAAATGGATCCAATGAATTTGGTGTAGTGGAAATACGCACACCACCGGGGCTTCTTATACTGCGAGGACTGGTTCTGACCGGCCGACTTGGTCTAAACTTTGGAGCCGACGGCCGAGTATGACTGATGGTTGTTTTGGGAAATGATCTTCCAGTAAACAGAAGTCTAATCGCATACTCCGTAGCAAGATTGGTATCCGAGTACATTGCAACGCGTATGACTTACAGGCTACAGCACACTACATCTACAACACGCTTGATATAAGCTTCCTTGATTGAGTACACGAAATACCCTGCCGGGGTCAAATCTCTAACAGAAGCCACTTAGACGAGCCGTTGAACTTTGACACGTGGCTGATTGAGGCAAACAAGTTAATCTAGTTGACCGGACGCTTGCCCCAAACAACTCGGACTGGAAAGTAGCCGCCCTGCGTACGAAGCTCATTCTCCAACCGCCCCACCAACCCATCAGCCTCCTCATCTGTCATGACTTTCAATCCACCGGGAAAACCTGCGAGTAAGAACTAAGTAACATGCGGTGACAGGGGGATTTAGGACCACTTACGCTTGCATGCCTTGATAAGTTGCTCGGCTGTGAAGGAGAAAGCCTTGGTAGTTTGCTCCCTCATGCTGGGATCGGGGCATTCGGCACCCATGCAGACAGGGGCTAGAATGCTGCCCACACGGATGAATCCGTTGTCACGAACCCACTGTTCCATTCCGCCACCGCGATACTTGAGATCAGCACCCATACCTTCAGCAAGCCTCGCAACAAGAGCACCCAGCGTCTTGACAGCAGGTCCATTTGGCTCATGCGAGCTGTCATCTAGCTCGACAAGCTGGACCCAGCCACCGGGTTTGACCAATGACATAAGCTGATCAACACAGTGCCTAGACTGGTTTCCCAGCCCGGCAAGCGTCAAACGCTGATGGACCAGATCAAAGCTCTGGATCCAGTCATCGGGAAAGGGGCCAGTGGAGGATTGGACAAAGAGCTTCACGCCCTCCGGCGGGTGCTCAGGAAATCGCTCGCCGGTGACATCGCCACCGAAAAGCTCGCAGGTTTCTGGATGGCCAAGTTCCTTTTTCAGGTCATCCAGCCAGTAACCTAGGGATGTCAGCTGGTTATGCGATACTTGTGAGTGCTTGAAAAGACTGTACCATCAGAAGTACCACCGTCAAAGATACGGAGATTAGGTCGAGACAAGTCCAAAGGTGCCATGCATAGGCGACGGCCCATGCCCAGTTTGATGCCTTGGTGCTGACCGGCAAGGCGTTCATTCTCCACTGAGACATCAGGAAAGACGTACTCATAGTCGTCACCTTTGCCAGTCATGGTGAATATTCAAGAAGTGGGCAGTGAAGGAAAGGGATGCAAGTAGCTGTTTGGTGTGAAGGTGATTGTAGTTCAAACTTCAATGGTCGACACGTCTTTTGTCGGCTATATTTATACGCATTTAGCATGTTTTGGACACATGGCTTATGGGGATAGGATCTACGGTAGCTAAGGGCCGTCAGTAAACATGTTTCTTTTGTCGTGAGTCGAGTTGTCTACCTATGCTCGTCATCTTTGCAATGTGTACTCTGTGCTGCATATGCATAAGGAAGGATGCTAGCGTAAGTGGCTCAGCAATTACTACGTAGACAGTTGCACGTATCGGCCGAGTATTGGACAGCCCTGGGGAGTGCAAGTCGACATGTTCCAAGGAATACTTGTCATGGTACTTTTGCAGTTCCAATTCTCGCTAAGGCCCTGATCGGCAAGTCCGAAAGGTGTTCTGAGGCTTGAGGTAATTCTGAGCATCCTGCCTTATTAGGCTCCATCTCAATAACAGAAGGAAGGCTAAGCCCTATTCAGAGATTGTGATGATTTGGTG
This sequence comes from Fusarium sp. NFCCI 5145, assembly GCA_033439405.1. Classification (NCBI taxonomy): domain Eukaryota; kingdom Fungi; phylum Ascomycota; class Sordariomycetes; order Hypocreales; family Nectriaceae; genus Fusarium; species Fusarium sp. NFCCI 5145. The sequence continues at coordinate 77,434 of JAWDHB010000116.1, forward strand.
GTGTCGTGGGCTAGTAGGGGCTACTTCGGCAATTAACACAGACAAGGTTACTAAAAAATCCCCCTTAATTTCTAGATTTTTAACAGGAGAAAACTCTATTCAAGACTAATACAGAGCTGGGTGCTCGACCTCTTCTCGGTATTTTAAGTTTCTCACCGACCATATTTGTCGGGCTTGCGACTAGAGCGTAAGCAAGATAGTACATAGTCCGATATGCAGTAAACCAGTTTATGCGGGAGTCGCCGTTTTCCCGACCGTTGCAACCACTCAAGTCAGCCTCAAGCAAGGGATGCAAGGGATGCAAGGGATGCAAGGATGCAACGGCAGGCGGAGAATTAGTGTGGGGTGTGGTGGTGTGGGATGCAGTGATGCACAACACCTCACTTTAGTGCTTATCCCGCCCCCCATGATCCATCGGCCCATTCTCCGAGGAATGAAGATCCCGCTGATTCCCGCTGACTCCCGCTGTTAGCGCCCGTCGAGTGTCCCCTTTGTCTCAAGCGGCCTAGCAGGTGAGGCACAGTTACAGGGTAATGGTGGGATATGGTGCGTAAGGTTCTGATAGGTGAGTAATCGAGGGACTTGTACTGGTCTTTATGATACTCGACTACGGAGTAAACGCTCCACCAAATTTCAATCCTTCGTTCCAGTGTCTCTGAGAGATCACTGAGAACTCTCGCAAATATTTACTGCAATCGCGAGCAAACATAACAATTCGACGATATTGCAATCACTATACGACGTCTTTTATGGCGCAGCCTATTTGACATCATCATGGCTGCACAAATAGTTGAGACGCTTCTCGCGGTCCGTTCTAGGGCGAAAGAATCATTATCTTTGACTGTCCTGTTCTCTTTGGCTCTCGCCTTTACAAGTTGGTACATTGTCTCCAGCGTATCTCTTTATTTCTCACGGCGTCGATTCATCGCGAACAATGGCTGTAAGCCTATCGCCAACCATTACCCTTCCAGATGGTTTGGAATCAACTTCATTCTCGAGGCGAACAAGTCACATGGCCAGCGTCGTTATCTGGATACCCTCACCGATAACTTTACAAACATCGGCTACACTCATGAAGTCCGCGCTCTTGGCGGAACCAGCGTTTGGACCATTGAGCCAGAAAACATCAAGACCATCCTCACGTCAAAGTTCAAGGACTACTCGCTTGGTAATCGGCCTGCCGTTATGGGTCCTTTGTTGGGACGAGGGGTCTTCGTGACAGATGGCCAAGAATGGTCACATTCTAGGGCTTTACTGAGGCCCAACTTTTCCAAGGAGCAGGTCGCTGATCTCTCCATGATAGAAAGGCATCTAGAGCAGTTACTAGATGTTATTCCCAACGATGGCAAGAGTATCGACCTGAATGATCTTATCTTGAGCTTCACACTCGACTCATCCACCGAGTTCTTGTTTGGAGAGTCTACTGAGACACTCAAATCAGGAACCAACCGCAAATTCTATGATGCTTTTGCCTACTCCCTCAACGACATCTCTCTTGGTCTTCGTCTCGGCCCATGGTACAGGTTCCGCAGGACCGATCCCAAGGCCGTCGAGTCTCATCGCATCTGTCGAGAATACGCCGACAAGTATGTCGACAAGGCACTGGAATACAGACGAAGGAACCTTCGCGATGAGGAAAACTCTTTGAAAACCACTGCGGCAGACGGCGATGACCGCCGAACATTTTTGAGAGAACTGGCCATGGCCACCAACGATCGTGAGAAGTTACGCGATGAATTGCTCAGTCTTTTGCTTGCAGGCAGGGACACCACTGCCAGTCTTATTGGAAGTGTCCTGTTTTCTCTTGCTAAGAATCCTGAATACTGGGATAAGCTCAGGGCGGAGGTTGAAGAATCCCTTCATGGCGAGCTCCCATCATACGAGCAGTTACGCAATCTCAAGTACACCAAGTACTGCGTCAACGAGAGTACGGACAAACATCCCAAATTCCAGTCTAAAATACTGACCAGAAATGACATAGCCTTACGTCTGTTTCCCCCTGTCCCAAACAATGCCAAGATAGCTACTCGGGATACTGTATTGCCTCTGGGAGGAGGGCCGGATGGCCAAGAACCCATCTTAGTTCCCAAAGGCGCACCTGTCATCTACACCGTTTACGCGCTGCATAGACGCCGTGATCTATTTGGCGACGATGCCCACAAGTTCCGACCTGATCGTTGGGAGGACCAACGTTATACCTGGGTAAGATATCAAACTTCTATTCCAAGCTTTTACTGTTGAATTGCTAATCAAGACCCGTGGAAGGAATTTCTTCCGTTCAACGGCGGTCCCAGAATCTGTCTCGGCCAGCAGTATGCGCTCGTGGAGACGCTTTATGTCCTCACACGGTTTGCACAAGAGTTTTCGAAACTTGAGTCAGCGGATCCTGAGCCATGGACTGAGTCACTTGCCTTGACAGTGAGCTCGGCGAATGGAGTCAAAGTCAAGCTTGGGCGAGCTTAGTGGTTGTTGAAGAGATCAGTGGTTACCTCGCTAGAATGTAGATACTGTCGCTACCTATAGCTCAAGAACTTATGCAAACTACAACTTGATTCAACATCAATTGTCGGACACTCTCAGCCAATCTCTTCTGCGAGGACATCTTCACCTTGAATTAAGTGTACTCTACGAAACTTCAATAATGTACCGCATTTAATAACATCCAGCACGGAAATATCCTATGATCAGAAATATCTGACGCCAATTTCATCTAATAGTCAGACAAGCTGAGATAATACAAAAGCCTAATGCTAGCAACATCGTATCTACAAGCAACGTATGCAGCGAAAGCACCGTATCAGCTTCTCAGTTTGGAAGGTCACAATGACGAACCACTTGCTTGGCCCTTACACCGACTCTCACGGTATCTTTCGTCGTGCTGATCGACATGTAAGTCTGACACATTATTTTCCGTTTTTCCTCCCCTTATGGGCGAGGCGAGCGGCCGCAGCCTTTCCCGTAAGCACTAATTCGTATAGATAAGCACGGCAGTTGATCTACACGTTGAAGGTTGCAAGGGGATGTTTTAACAGGGTGTGTGTTAGTATTGGGCCGTGTAAGCACGGCAGTTGATATACGTCGAAGATTGCAAGGGGGTTTTGACAGGGTGTGGGTGGTTAAAAGTTTGTCATATGACACGTCTCGCCTCCGATTCTGATTCATATCCAGCGCATCGCCTGAACACGATGGCTATCCACTGTCGATCCAAATCCAAGCTCTGAGACATAATGCTCATGCGTCTTTTGGGGCACGTTAGTCAGCTGAGAGTATCTAGAAAATTAAAGTCCATATCCTCTGGAGGCAATGTTATCCATACATCAATACTACGTTTGAACATTCACAGCGTGAACTGCCACCCATCTACTAAGAAACGGCACAAACTTCCTCAAGTCAATTCCTACTATTGCTCCGCTCATCAAGTATGGATTCTGATAAACAAACAACTCATCCCGGAAGTCAAGTCAGACTCAACAGTACCGACCTTCCCCCTGAGTCTTCAGACTCCAATGGTTTTAGGGCCGAGGTCAGTAGCGACCAAAACATGGTTTTGGTGGACTGGGACACTGAGGATGACCAGAAGAACCCCAGGAACTGGTCAAAATCTACCTTCCTGATCCATGTCTTTCTGGTCAGTATGTTATGCCTAGCGAGGTATGTTGCGATCTCCGTTTCCTCACAACGCAATTAGTAATTATTCCAAAGCAATTTGGCCACAACGATGTATGCTCCTGGAGCTGCTCAACTAGCCATTGAGTTCAAGACTGCGGACCCAACCACAGTAGCACTCACCGTCTCTATCTACCTACTTGGTTTTGCCCTCGCGCCGATGATACTGGCGCCTCTCTCAGAGGTCTATGGCCGTCTCATTGTTTACCACGCATCGAATATTCTATTTCTCGCATTCAACCTTGGTTGTGCGTTTAGTACTGATATAGGCATGTTCATTGCTTTCCGCTTTCTAGCCGGATGTGCAGGCTCTGCACCTATGACAATAGGCGGTGGGACAATTGCAGATCTATCATCGGATCCTGCAAGAAACAACAACGCTCTGAAGCTCTTTGCTCTAGGACCCCTTCTTGGACCGGTGAGAATATTAATTTGCGGAATATCCAAGTACACAATATCCTAATAAAGCTCTTTAGGTAATTGGGCCAATTGTTGGCGGTTTCGTTACACAAAACATCGGATGGAGATGGACATTTCGCATTATGGTCATTGTGAATGGTGTCCTTGGCGTGCTTGCGTTTCTATACCTCAAGGAAACTAGTGCTGCAGTTATCTTGCGCAAAAAAGGCAGAGCCATAACCAACAGCCGAGACAAGACCTTTCTGGTTCCTGGTCCACTGCCAGGCATGCCGCCAACATCACAACTGCCCCCCAAAGAGATTGTCCTCCGCTCTCTGATCCGGCCGATCAAGATGCTTCTTTTCCTTCCCCAAGTCTCCATCCTATCGTTTTACACAGCCTTTGTTTTTGGACTTATCTATCTGTTGTTTACAACGTTCCCAGCTGTTTTCGATGAGCAGTATGGGTTTCGGCCCGGTGTATCGGGCTTAGCTTATATTGGTATCGGTCTCGGCATGATTGGGGCTCTTCTTATGTTCAACTACATCAATCTCAGGATGGCCGGACGAACAGATGAGAATGGACAGGTTCGTCCAGAGAGCTATCTTCCCCTGATGACGTGGTTCTCTCCAACCCTACCGATAGGATTTTGGATTTTTGGTTGGACGGCCGAGAAGCAAACCCACTGGATTCTGCCCATTATCGGAACCTTTTTCATAGGATTTGGGTCGTTCGCAATAATTATGCCAACAACAGCTTACCTGGTCTTTGCCCAAGGCCCTGCTGGTGCAGCGTCAGTTCTTGCAGCAAATAATTTCCTTAGGTATTTGTTTGCAGCGTTTCTGCCTCTCGCGGGACAGGCGATGTTTGACAGGCTTGGTCTAGGATGGGGAAACAGTCTCCTTGGATTCATATGTCTACTACTTGCCCCTATTCCCGGCATTTTCCAAATCTATGGAGAGGGGCTACGAAGAAAGTATTCTAAGCAATTCTGAGGACGGCGACAGATACGTTATACTTGGCTAGGTAAAAATCTTTAAACTTGGTATATCCCTGTTGTATTTCTTTTCAATGAATTCCTTGCAGGATGGAAAGTTTTTGAATGAACTCTCTTTAATCAGAATACTCAAGTTAGAACGTATAATAAAGTCTTAATTGTACTAAATATACTTATCAGATTTCGGTTTCTCTCTTAGGTCAGTAAAGCATTTGCTATCGCTATCGTAAGACTACACCTTTCTCTCTCACTTGTAATAATCTCACTTGTGGTGAGGTTGCATACCTTATTGGAGATCATGAAACTACTTTTAGAAGCATATTTTAAACGTACAACTCCTATATTTCATTAAGCTCCACTCTAAACTCTAATAAAACGAAACAAATGTATTAAGACCCCTGCTCGTAGTCTCCACATATTGTCTCTCTGACCTTTACCCATTAATTGCCGCATGTGGATTTAACGAGCTTGACAGCGCGCGCACGGATCCTACGCTGACCGGGAAATTCGTATACGTCGGGTATACGGCACAACGATCGGCAAAAGGATTCGGCCCAAAAGCTCCTTGTGATGCATGCACAAGGTAACTACAGATAAACCTCAAGCTTAGCTGCAACCGAGATGTTGAAATCCTTCGGGCTGAGTCTGAGACACGCCCTTGAGATGGGCCAATCCATATACACGGCCCTGATCTCAACAAATGAAACAATCCACGTATTGACGGATAGCCCCCGTACCCTGTCTGATGCTCCGCTCAGCCCTGATTACCCATTAAGCGGATTGTCTCGCCTAATCTGCACGACCTGTAGCAACGCCGTGATGGATAATTGGCTCTACTAGAAACAGTTACAACCCTGTCTGAGAATAAGACTGAGATAACCTTGTTACTAGGATGGTCAGGATGCGGGTTTTATGCCAAGAGTAACTGCACAATCATTTTCCAAAGTACTCACGGTCATGCATGCCGCCGATGCTTACGACATTTGAGGCCGAACATGCTTGAAGCTAAGGGTCATCGGTCATCCACCGTTCTGTATCATGGATGATACAATCACGCCCTCTCATGTCACCACAATATGCCGTCTGAGCTCGCTACCTGAATCTTGACGCAACTCCTCAGCTTGAGACCTCGCCACGGTGGAACACGAAGCGAAAGATGTATTCCTCCTGTCTGATACGTACTAAGTAAGCTTCGGGCAGGAGTTTTCTAACTGGCCCCTGTTGGAATTGCCCGTGAGACTTGAAGGCAATGAGAGAAATCATATCAAAGGGCAAATCTGTATATAACAGCCATAGCTCGAAAAGGGCCATATCGTCCACCAAGCCCACTACGTTGGCATTCATCCCTTCAGAAATTTTAACATACAACCTTTTATCTCTATTGCCCTGATATCTACTCATCATCGCAACTATGGCGAAAAACATGAAAACACCACAGCCCATTGCTGTGGTGGGTAGTGCAAATCGATTTCCTGGAGGTTGTGATACCCCATCAAAGCTCTGGGACCTTCTCCGAAGTCCTAGGGATCTACTACAAGAGATCCCCAAGAGCCGCTTCGATATCGAAGCCTTCTATCATCCAGACCCCTTGCATCATGGCACCACCAATACTCGGCAGTCTTACTTCCTGGATGAGGATCCATCCAAGTTCGATCCTCAATTCTTTAGCATCCCGCCTACAGAGGCAGAGGCTATTGATCCCCAGCAAAGACTGCTAATGGAAACAGTCTATGACTCTCTTGCTGCGGCCGGATTGCCACTGGAGAAGTTACGTGGATCCAATACCGGTGTCTACGTTGGCCTCATGTGCGACGATTGGTCCTCCATGATTCAAAAGGATATTGATGCCTTGCCCACATATACCGGCACTGGAACCGCTCGAAGCATCCTCTCCAACAGACTGTCATACTTCTTCGACTGGCACGGGCCATCTATGACCATAGATACCGCGTGTTCCTCGAGTCTTGTTGCAGTTCATGAAGCTGTGCGTCTACTGCGGAGCGGTGACTCAGACGTTGCTATTGCAGCCGGAGCCAATCTGATCTTGAGTCCAACTCAATATGTCGCTGAGAGCAACCTTCGGATGCTTTCACCAACTGGGCGTTCTCGTATGTGGGATGCCGCAGCCGATGGCTACGCACGTGGTGAAGGCATAGCCTCTGTCGTACTGAAGACACTTGATCGAGCTATCGCAGATGGCGATTCCATCGAGTGTATCATCCGCGAGACTGGTGTCAATCAGGATGGTCGCACATCTGGTCTCACTGTCCCAAGCAACATTGCTCAGACCAGGCTTATCAGAGACACCTATGCTCGGGCAGGTCTGGATCTGTCCAAAGCATCTGATCGCCCCCAACTATTCCATGCACATGGAACTGGCACCAAGGCTGGTGACCCGCAAGAGGCCGAAGCCATCCGCAATGCTTTTTTCGCAGAGGGTCAATACCAAGCTGCCGAGACACTCTATGTTCATTCGATCAAGACGATTATTGGGCATACAGAGGGAACAGCGGGTTTGGCGAGCTTGATTGGAACGTCACTCGCCATCCAGAACAAGACCATACCCCCAAACATGCACTTCAACAACTTGAACCCAGACATCGTTCAGTACTATCAGCATCTTAAAGTACCTACAACTGCCAGTGACTGGCCCAGCCTCGCAGATGGTGCGGTGAGGAGGGCTAGCATTAACAGCTTCGGCTTTGGAGGCACCAATGCTCATGCCATCATCGAAGCCTACGAGCCCTCAACCGAGACAACACCCGCCCAACTGTCATCCCAAGCCACCAATTTTGCTCCTCTTGTGTTCTCTGCCAACACCACAGCGTCTCTAAAGGCGACACTGTCAAGCTACCATAGATATTTAGTCACCAGTCCAGAAACCAGTCTTCGCCAGCTTACCTATACACTCGCCCATCGCCGCAGCACACTTCCTCACCGGAAGCATATTTGTGGTCGGAACCATGAGGAATTGTGCAAGAACCTGAAAGAAGCACTGGGAAGTGAGGACCCGAGCCTTGATGTTCGATACACCAATGTTCAACAGCCCAAGATTCTTGGAGTCTTCACCGGCCAGGGAGCCCAATGGCCGCGCATGGGAGCAAGCCTTATTGAATCATCCGAGTTTGTTGCACTGCGCCTGGACCAGCTGGATGAGGCACTGGCCACGCTGCCTGAAGACGATCGGCCAGACTGGACCATCACAAGCCAGTTCTTAGCCGATGCGTCATCGTCCCGGTTAGCAGAAGCTTCCCTTTCTCAACCTCTTTGTACGGCGTTGCAGATCATATTGGTCGATCTCCTTCATAGCGCTGGTATCAAGTTCGATGCCGTCGTTGGTCACTCCTCTGGTGAGATTGGCGCCGCGTATGCCGCGGGATTTATCTCTGCCACGGATGCCATCCGCATTGCCTACTATCGTGGCATGCACACAAGACTTTCTTGCTCACCCACCTCCAATACCAAAGGTGCAATGGCGGCTATTGGGCTTGATGCGGAAGAAGCCGAATCGTTTCTACACGAACACTCCCTGCAAGATCGTGTGTCTATTGCGGCGTACAACTCCTCATCCAGCCTCACCATTTCTGGAGACGAGGATATGATCGATCAGGCGGTAGAGATTCTCAAGACACAGTCCAAATTCGCTCGCCGCCTCAAGGTCGATAAGGCGTATCATTCACCTCACATGCAAGCATGCGCCCAGCCGTATCTTGAATCTCTCGAGCAGTGCAAGATCAAGACTTTGCACCCGGCATCCGATTCTCCGCAGTGGTTTTCCAGTGTTGATGAGGAACTCATTATGACCCCGGAGCGATGTGGACCACAATACTGGGTTGATAACATGACCAAGCCTGTCCTCTTTTCCAACGGAATTGCCTCGGCAGTCGAGAATGTTAAAGCCTTCGACATGGCGGTTGAAATTGGACCCCATGCAGCCTTGAAGGGTCCTGCATTGGACAATCTCAGCGACAACGGCATCACAGTACCTTATACTGGGACAATATCTCGCGGTAAAGATGATATACAGGAGCTTTCATCTGCTCTAGGTACCATATGGTCACATCTCGGGGCCCAGTCCGTTGACATTGATACCTTCACCAAGACCATCAGTGGTGACGGTACGGCGAATCATGTCTTGAAGGGCCTCCCCAGTTACCCATTCAACCACCGAGACTCGTACTGGGCCGAACCACGAATCTCAAAGTCGTACAAGCAACTTTCAGTGCGCCCCAATCCAGTCTTGGGAATGCCTAGCGTCAACACTACCACTGCATCCGAAGCTCAATGGAGAAACATGCTTTCACCCAAAGAGGTTTCCTGGATGCAAGGACACAAACTTCAAGGCCAGATAATATTCCCAGCAACGGGATATATCGCTATGGCTGTCGAGGCTGTGCTAGCTCTTGCTGGGGATAGGCCGATCGCGCACATCAAGATTGAGAATCTCTTACTTGAGCGGGCCATTGCCTTCAATGACGAGACTGCCAAGACGGAGACTCTGTTCAGCGTGAAGCAACAGACATCTGAGAGCAGCGCCATCGAGGCAACCTTTTCTTGCTTCTCCTGTCCTGAAGGTGATCACTCCATGACAAGGAATGCTACAGGGCACATTATTGCTCATCTCGGCCCATCCAACGCCGATACATTGCCTTTCATCACACCACAAGGCCAGTTCAATATGGTCGACGTTGACATTGATCGCTTCTACAAAGAACTCACCAACATTGGCTACCACTACTCGGAGCCTTTCAAAGGCATGTCTAGCATTCGACGAAAGCTTGGTGTTGCTCAAGGTGTTTTGCTGGATCAGTCTGGCCATGACTGGCAGGATGAGCTTTTGGTCCATCCGGGCATGCTGGATACTGCTCTACAGACACTTTTTGCTGCCTTTTCCTATCCTGGCGACGAAAGACTTCGGTCTCTGCATGTGCCCGTCAGCATTGACTCAATCTCAATCAATCCTCACTTCGCTATTGCCAGGGACTGTGACCATGCCCAAGTTCCATGGGAGACAGTTGTGAGGGATGATGAAAGAAGACATATCAAGGCCGATGTTCAACTGCTCTCAAAGGATTCGCAACACAGTTTTGTGCACATTGAGGGAGTTAGTCTGAAGCCATTCACTTCAGCTAGACCTGAAGATGATGTGACTCTCTTTTCGCATTTCGAGTACTTGCGAGATGGTCCAGATGGAGAGAGCGCTGCCGTCGGCGGTAGACTTGGCCCTGAGCAGCTTCGCATCGCCAAGGACATGGAACGCATTGCTTTCTTCTATCTTCGCAAGGTTAGCGAGATGTCTCTGCAAGACAGAGAGAATGCACTCCAGCATCACAAGCACCTGATTGCTTGGTGTGACTATACTGTGGAGAAGTGTCGCAAGGGAGAGCATCTTTCAGTCGGGCCCGAATGTCTTGATGATACACAAGATGACATTCTCGCCTTGACAGACAAGTATCGCCATCACGTTGACGCTCTTCTGATCGAGTCGACGGGACAGAATCTCCCCGAAACCATCAGGGCTAAAGACAGTATCTTGCAGCACATGACCAAGGATAACCTCTTAGGCCGCTTCTACGAGGAAGGCATTGGTCTGAGCACTGCAAACTGGTGGATGGCCAGCATGGTCAAGCAGATCAGCCATCGCTATCCCGCTATGAAGGTTCTGGAGATCGGGGCTGGCACTGGTGGCACTACACAGGCCACTCTTCCTTCGCTGGGAACTTCCTTCGCGTCTTACACATATACCGATGTGTCAAGCGGCTTTTTTGAGGCGGCTGAAGACAAGTTCAAGACCTTTGCGGACCGCATGATCTTCAAGGTCTTTGATATGGTTAAGGATCCTGTGGACCAAGGCTTTGTCGAAGGGCAATACGATCTTATTCTTGCGTCCAACGTCCTGCACGTTGCTGAGGACTTGGATGTCATGATGACCAATGTGCGCAAGCTCCTCAAGCCTGGCGGATATCTTGTCAATCTTGAGACTGTCACGAATGACTTGTTACGCAACGGAATCATCATGGGAGGGTTGCCAGGCTGGTGGATTGGTGCTGAGTCTGGAAGACCACATGGGCCGATGCTTGACCTCGAGTCATGGGGTACGCTACTTGAGCGCTGCGGCTTCGATGGAATTGAAACTTCCACTCCCATCTACGATAGCCTCCACGCTGTGGCCGTTTGGGCAGCCCAGGCAGTGGATGATCGTGTCACTATGTTGAAGAACCCTCTGTCTACCGATTCGGGGATTCAGACATCAAGCACACACCTGGTCATTGTCGGAGGCAGTTCGCTCAGGACCTTCTCACTCACAGAGACGATCAAGTCTAATCTTGTCACGAGATTCACTTCATTTGAACACGTTCATTCTATCGAGGCCCTCGACAAGAATAACATCCCACCTGGCAGTACAATTCTGTGTCTCGCCGACCTTGACGAGCCGGTCATGAAAAGCGTCACAGAAGCCAAGATGGATGGAATGAAAGCAATGTGGACGCACGGAAGAAACATTCTTTGGGTTACCAACGGAGTGCGGTACGAAAACCCCTTTGGCTACATGATCTATGGAATTGGTCGTGTTGTTCGCTTCGAAAACCCAAACATCAATCTTCAGTTGTTGGACATTGATACGATCGACGACGAGGCTGGTATCTACGTCAGCAAGGCGCTTCTGAAGCATCAGGCACTGGATGACATGAAGAAAGAAGGCAGGGCCAATAATCTTATGTGGTCCTCGGAGCCAGAGGTCTTTTACGAGGCATCAACAACATTGATTCCCCGTCTTTATCAGAACAAGATCCAGAATGACAGGGTCAATTCTGCCAGAAGAGAGATCCTACAGGATATTGAGAGCAAGGAAGCGACTATCAAGCTGGTCGGTGTTGATGGTGCTGTCCGCCTGGAAGCAGTCACAGATCTTGAGGCAATGGCCAACGGATTAGTTGATACAACCAACAAACGTCATGTCCGGTTGGAACAGTCACTACTCCAATGCATTCAGATCGGCAGTGTAGGGAAGCATATGCTGTTTGTTGGCTCGGATCTCCAGAAGCCCAGCTCATCAGTCTTGGGCCTCGCCGATAGCTCAGTCTCACCCGCACTTGTTGACTCCAACTGTACCATCGACCTTCCAAATTGTTCTCTTCAATTTGGCAAAGCTGCTCTTCTGGCTACAGCAACACATCTGATAGCCGAGCAGCTCACCGCCAGCGTCCCTCATGGCACCAATCTGATGATCCACGAGTTGGATGCGTGCTTGCGAGCAACAGTGGCATCCAAGGCCAAGTCTCGTGGAATAGCCGTTGTGTTTACAACCTCGCTATCAGGCAAACGTAGCTCGGATTGCAGCTTCATCCACCCCGCACTGCCAACCAGATTGCTCAAGAAACAAATCAAGTCCAACACTTCTGTATTTGTTGATCTCTCACTTCCTGGCAGTCCCAGCTCCGATGTTGGCCATGCCCTGTCCAAGCTGCTTCCACCCTATTGCTTGTATCGAACATCCAAGGATCTCTTCAGCAGTACACCTCAACTCCCACCGGGAAGCTCTCCGGATGAAGCTCATGTTCTGCTGGCTACGGCATGGTCGGCTGCATCCAAGACTGGGGTCTCTACTGGGGATATTGGGACAATTGGCCTAGGCCAAGTCTGCAATCACCGGCCTTTGGAAGAGCCTCTGGCGGTTGTTGACTGGACCACATCCATCGTCCCTGTCAGGGTTCATCCTGTCGACCAGAACAATATCTTCCGTTCAGACCGAACATACCTTCTCATTGGTCTCTCTGGAGAAGTCGGTCAGTCACTCTGCCAGTGGATGGTGGCTCACGGTGCTCGTCATGTTGTCATCACAAGTCGCAAGCCAACTGTAAACGCTGCTTTCATCCATCATCTTGAGTCGTTAGGCGCACACGTACGTGCAATGTCGCTAGACATCACTAGCAGAGACTCACTGAACCACTGTCTCGACAACATCAAACGTACCATGCCGCCCATCGCTGGAGTCTCCAATGGTGCCCTGATCGTCGCCGACTCGCCTTTCAACGAGATGACGTTGGAAGGGATGGAGAAGGTCCTCAGACCCAAGGTCGACGGAAGCATCCTGCTCGACGAAGCCTTCCATGATGAACCGCTTGACTTCTTCATCATGTTCTCCTCTCTTACAGCCTGCCTAGGCAATAGCGGCCAGTCCAACTATGCCGCTGCCAACATGTTTATGACTACGCTGGCATTCCAACGCCGTGCTCGCGGTGTTCCTGGCTCGGTCATCGATCTCAGCTCTCTCATGGGCATCGGCCACGTTGGTCGGTCCGACATGTTCGACGCCGCCTACTTCCGCAGCCTGGGAGCAACAAGTGTCTCAGAAGTGGACCTGCACCAAATGTTTGCCGAAGCAATCGATGCCGGTAGGCCAGAGTCCAAGCAGAGCGCCGAGATCGTTACCGGTATGAGTCCCATGCTGAGGAGTGAGCTTGAGGACACAAAGGTGCAGTACAGGCTCGACTTGAAGTTTGGCCACTTTTGTATCGAGCAATCCTGCAACAAGGGCGAGTCCGCAACCACATCTCAGGTACCAGTACGCATTCAACTCAAGAGTGTTGAGACTCGAGGAGAGGCCACCAAGATTCTTCTGGATGCGTTTGCTGCGCGACTCAGAAAGATACTGCAGATCCCAGCTGACGAAGAGGTACGAGCCAATGAGCCTCTGGTTGAGCGCGGTGTCGACTCCTTGGTGGCACTCGACATCCGCACTTGGTTCATGAGAGAGCTGGATGTCGATATGCCTGTGCTCAAGATTTTGGCTGCTGGTAACACTGTTTACGACTTGGTTCAAGACAGCTTGGATAAAATCCCAGCTTCTATCAAGGACATGACTTCTCTGGGCGATGGGCCTACCTCGGACCTCAAACTTGCCCAGAAAGAAACAGTGATCCAACCACAGCTCGAAACATCTGCAGATGGCTACTCCCTGAAGGCCCCCCAAGGCTATTCCACGGGTCACAGCGTCAACAGCACCTCCAGCCCAGACACCCTCTCATTAAGAGACACTTCGGGCTCTGCATCCTCTGTTTCCATCTCTGAAGACGAAGCCGAGAAGCCAAGCCTCCGCGACACCATTATCGATTCTTCCACTGAGATCACCGAAGCCATGTCTTTTGGCCAAACCAGATTCTGGTTTCTGCATCATGCCCTTCAAGATCCCACCACTTTCAATGTCGCCATATCGGTGCGTCTCGAAGGAGAAATGCACTTGGACAAGATGAAGAAAGCTCTTGAATCTGTGGCAGAGAGGCATGAGGCGATGAGAACAAGGTACTTCTGGGGCGGAGACAAAAGCGATGTTCCCACCCAAGGAATCTTGTCCAAGTCGTTGATCAGGCTAGAGCATAGGAAGATCAAGGACAAGTCAGAAGCAGCCAAGGCACTGGAGGAGATTCGAGATCACATATGGGATCTGAATGACTGGAAGTCGATGAGATTTATTCTCCTGTCCCTCTCCAGCAGTGTGCATTGGCTCATTCTTGGTTGCCACCACATTACTATTGACGGGGTCAGCATCCAGCTCATTTTTGCGGATTTGGAGAAAGCCTATCAAGGAGAGACGTTGGCTTCCCTACCCGAGACGTCTCAATATCGCACATACTCCAACCTCCAGAGGAACCAATTCCGCGACGGCGTTTACCAGAAGGACATCGACTTCTATCAAAACATCATCCCCGCTGATGTTTCACCCATTCCTCTTCTACCTTTCTCAAAGCTTGCGATTAGACAACCTCAGAAAAGCTACAAGTAAGTCCCCAACGATCATTGGCTATTTTATCCTTACTGACCCTCACCAGGACACACCGCACCGACATTCGACTGGATGCCTCCGTCACGAAGCTCATCAGACAGGTTGCCCGCCAGAACCAAGCCACCAACTTCCACGTCTACCTGGCTGCTCTCCAAGCTCTACTGTTCCGCCTTCTGCCCTCTACGAACCAACTCTTTATCGGAATCGCCGATGCCAACCGCAACGACCAACAATTTATGCAGACCCTCGGCTTCTTCCTCAATCTTCTGCCTATTCGCTTCGATCGACCAACTCCCAAGTCCAAGTTCAACGCCAGTGTCAAGAGCGCAAGGAGTAAGGTCTACGCTGCCCTGGAGCACTCTGCGTTACCTTACGATCTGCTGTTGAACGAGCTCGGCGTTTCAAGAACAGCTGATGCACCACCAGTTTTCCAGGTGTTTGTCGACTACCGTCAAGGCACGCAGGAAAGAGCCAAGTTTGCTTCGTTCGACGCTGCTGGGGAGGAGTGGTATCACCCTCGTACCGGATATGACATTTCTCTCGACTTGCTTGAGAACGCAGAAGGTGACACACTCGTGACACTACAGTTGCAGCAGTCACTCTACACACAAGAACACACAGACTTGATCGCCAAGGCCTATGTCAATCTACTCAAAGGATTGATCAAGAACCCGGCAAGAGATGTACCCATCCTATCACCACCGATCTGGACAGATGATGAGATCACCAACACTCTCCAAGTCGGACAGGGCCCAATGGTGCCTTTGGCTTGGCCTGAAACGGTATCTCATCGGATCGACCAGATCATTACCCGCCACGGCTCCAAGCCAGCTCTCAAGGCTGGTGCAGATACACCCGTCACTTATGAAGACATGGGCCATCGAATGGACGCGATTGCTGGGTCCTTGATCGATCAAGGTGTATCGAAGGGCGACATCGTTGGCGTGTTCCAAGCACCAGGAACGGACTGGGTCTGCTCAATGCTTGCAATTTTCAGGGTTGGCGCTACCTATCTGCCATTGGACCTTCGCAACTCCATCCACCGTCTTCAGAGCATCGTCAAGATTGCCAAGCCAGTTACATTGCTTGTCGACCCATCTACTACGGGTACCCTCTCGGCCTTGGACATGGCTGATGCGACTCTCATCGACGTTTCCCAGATTCCGCAGTGCGTTCCAAACGTCAGTCGAAGCAATTCTGCCCAAGATTCCGACACAGCAGTCATTCTGTTTACAAGTGGCTCAACCGGTCAGCCGAAGGGTATCCAAGTTAAGCATTCCAATCTGGTGGCACAGAACGAAGGCTTCTCGAAGCAATGCAACATTGACCCATGTGAGGCCTTCAACGTGCTTCAGCAAAGTGCGTTCAGCTTTGACTTCTCAGTCGAGCAAATACTCGTTGCTTTGTGTAATGGCGGATGTCTTCACATCGTCCCGGCCGAGAACCGAGGTGATCCTTACGAGATCACCAGAACTATGCTGCATGAGAACATCCATTACACCTCGGGGACCCCTTCAGAGTATGAGATGCTGTTCCAGTACTCGCAAGAACATTTGAAGTTATGTCACCGGTGGAAGTTTGCCTTCTTCGGGGGCGAAGCTTTCTCTGCCGTATTCCTTGGTGAATTCAGGTCACTGGGACTGCGAGATCTGAAGGTTTACAACAACTACGGGCCATGTGAGACAACAATCGCGTGCACACATAATGGACAAATCGACTATTTCGATGCAGACCTCAAGCTACCTTTAGCTGCTGGTTTCGCGGCACAGAATTATGCCATATACATCTGCGACGAGCATCTCAACTTGCTGCCGGTCAATGTTCCTGGAGAAGTCATCGTCGGTGGTGCCGGTGTTACTGGCGGATACATTGGGCTAGATGATGCCACAAAACAGAAGTTCCTGTCCAACAAGTTCATCGATCCAGGATCTCATTTTGCCAGTAATGGCTGGACAACCATGTATCGCACTGGCGACAGCGGCTACCTCCGAGAAGATGGCGCCCTTATTATCCGCGGCCGTATCGATCATGATACGCAGGTCAAGATTCGCGGCTTCCGGGTCGAGCTCACAGATATCGAGAACAACCTTCTTGAGTCTTCGAAAGGAGCCCTAAAACATGCTATTGTCACACTCAGAGAAGCGCAAGGCATCCAGTTTCTAGCCGCACATGTTGCCTTTGTACGGAACTACCCTCAGGATGGCCGAGACAGATACTTGGCAGACCTTCAAGCTCAGCTCAAGGTACCTGACTATCTCCGTCCTTCTGTCATCGTTGCTCTCGACGAGTTACCTCTTACGGAACATGCCAAGTTTGACAGAGCAGCCATTAAAGCTCTTCCACTCGACGACTCCGTTAGTGCTGGCCAACACATCACAAACTCGAGGCCAATGACTCCCAGAGAGCAAGAGCTAGAAGAGCTATGGAAGAGTGTTCTCCCATTTGCGCCCACAATGGCTCTCCACCCCGAGTCAAACTTCTTCCATGTCGGCGGTAGTTCCTTGCTCCTGATCAAGCTACAAAGGTTGATTAAGAAGCAATTCACGGCTGCACCCAAGCTAGTCGAGCTGATGAACTCTGGGAGGCTTGGAGATATGGCTGCTCTTGTCAACAAAAGTCTGTCTGCGAAGATTGACTGGGAGGCCGAGACTGCAGTCCCAGAAGCCTGGATCAAAGACTTTCCAGTTCCAGCAACCGACGGTCCTCTACGCAAACACGACCAGGCACTGAATGTACTTCTTACTGGTGCCACTGGCTACCTCGGTAGACATGTTGTTCCCTCCCTCGTCCAATCCGAGAACGTTGCCAAGGTATTCTGTCTTGTCCGCCACAGCACAGATGTTGAAGCCTTGAGTAAAATGGACAAGGTTGTCATCTTCACTGGCGATTTGGAAAAGTCAAATCTTGGTCTCAGCGAGGAGGAGTTCAGTCAACTAGCCACCGAATCCCATGTTATCCTACATTCTGGCGCCAACCGTTCCTTTTGGGATGATTACGAAGTCCTACGCCCTTCCAACACTACTGCAACCAAGGAGCTTGCCCGGCTGGCTCTTCGACGAAGGATTCCTCTTCATTTCATGTCTTCCGGCTCAGTTCGCATCTATGGTGACGAGGATGGTCCCCCCATCTACAACATGGATCAGAAGATGTCAAGCAGCCAAACTCCCCCAGACGATGGCTCAGATGGTTACGTTGCTTCGAAGTGGGCTTCTGAGCGGTTCCTACGTGCTGTATCTTTACAGCTTCAGTTGCCAGTTACCATCCACAAGCCGATGCCTGTACCCAGCTATGGACCTGATGACTCGCATGCGGAGCCTGAGTCTGATGATATGCTGGATGAGCTTGTCGAGATTACGAAGAAGCTCAAGGTCCGACCGACTATGGAAGGTTTGAAGGGCTGGGCAGATATTATGGATACACATACTGTTGTCGACGACATCGTGGGTGCCATCACTGGTGAAGAGGGATCGGAGCTGAGGCAGATTTTGCATATTGGACAGAGGCGAATCAATTGGCAGAGATTTATTGCAGAGCTTCAAATCAATCCTGCCTTAAACACCTTACCAAGCAAAGACACACTCCTCTGGATTGGACAAGCAAAGCGATCTGGTTATAGCTATTTCATGCCTGCTCACAGGCTGGTCGTCGTTAGCGAGGACGGTGACATGGTCTCAAGAAGATGAAGGAATCTTTTGTATTATGTACATAGAACTCTGGAGGGCTAGAAACAAGTTCAAGTAAATCTCTGTTTAATAATCCTTTTCAGAATTTCTACTTTAGACGTTTGGCTTATTCCTCTTTGCCTATGATTCACAAACAATAATGTTCAGCCTCCTCAGCAACTTTGCTACACATACCTCTATGCAAAGTTGCCTCCAGCTTAGCAGCTCGCCTCCTCCGCTTCTTAATTAATCAAGCCTGACTGGGACTCTCCAATCGACCTTTAAGTTCGTGTTGGCCGAGATGCGAAGCGTCAACTTGTCAGTGAGCCAATTCGTGATATGCCATGATGCGTAGTATCAATAAGTCCCTAAAAGGCATAATTACTGAAACCGGCTAAGCCCACATGCTCCCACCATCGAGCCCTGCAAGCCTGGCAGAGACTTTCCACTTGGCGTCTGTACGCTCACGTCACTTCCGGCGCGGCCACCTCCATTTGCCCAGAGATAGGTGAAAGGTATAGCATCCCCCCGGTTTAGCTTTACTTGGTAGGATCCTGCCTTCCACAAATTCGGATCATTTCCAGTTCGTGTTGCTTCAATGACCCAAGTATTGCTGTTCCAGGCATAAGCTGCATCACCCACCCACAGGTAACCCCAGTTATCAACCTTGTCTGGGGGGATCACAAAAGTGTGTATTCCAGACTCCATGGCAAAGAAATACCCATTAAATAAGATGGCAGACTGGGCAGGGTTAAAAGGATCACTCCCTGGGAGTGTGAGAGTGGTACGGCCATTGAACGTGAGCGATGTAAAGGAACCCGAGGCTAATACCGGTCGACTCTTAAAGTAGGCGGGAGTAAAGCTAGTTGAGTAAGGCACCGCGTTGTAATCGCTGTCATACCTACGGTATGCAACGCCGTTGCTATTTGCAAATGTGGTCTCAACTACCCAGCCTGTTACGGTCGAAGTTTTCTTTTCGGTGACGGTAGATGTGAAAGTGCTAACTGAGGTGGTCGTGATAACCTTTGTGCTGTTTTACATGAGGATCGAGATGCATTTGTAATAAGAGAGACGAACTTACTATTCTTCAATAGGGGTAACCACATCCGTAGAAAAAGTCCAAAGTGTAGTGGGCGCAATTGTTTGCAATATAGTAGTTGTAGTCGTGGGTGCGTTGAAGGACAGGCAAGAACACGCCTCGGAAGTTTGAGCTTCTGTCCAGTCGTCAGGGAAGCCGCCTGGAATCTCAACCGCTCCCTCTCCACTCCGTTCTTCAAAGGCGCGTGGTTGAGCATTTCCTCTATCGACAGTAACGGTTGGAGGGGTATAGGTATAAGCACCATTGAGACACGAGATTGTGTCAGTTGACCGCGTCCGGGTTGTTGTGCTAGTATCCCACTACCGCAGCCACAGTCAGTAGTTGTCAAGAAACCGAATGTCGTATAGCATACTTCTGTCTTGGTTTCCATCACTGTCTTGACCGCAGTTACACCATGAAAATCAACTTCAACGCTTGTAACAGCGCCAGCCGTTACAGTAGCTAGTTCCAGTTTATATACACTGGATGGACCGACTGTCTCATACTTGGTGCTGATGACACAGTCAGTGAGCGTCAATGGATGTGCTGAGCTTGCAAATCTTACCTTGTCTCGGTAGAAATAGACAAGTAACCCACGCAAAAGGGAGAAATAACTGGGTCGTCCTTCAATTCTGAAATAAGTGCTGTGCTGCGAGAGCAAAATGCAGCCGTGGTAGTCTCAGTTGTATAGATTACGGTAGTAGCGGGCCGAGTTGTCGTGGTCTGAGTTGTAACGGCTTTGGTAGCAGGAGTCTCATTTTCTATCGCCTCACTAGTTGTAGCTTTGGAGGTAGTAGCCTCAGTAGTTGTGGTATCGGTAAAAGCAGCATCTGTACTACTAACAACATTCTCGGTAGATGTAGTTTCAGTAGTCATAAACCCCGTATTAGTGGTGTCGGTAATCCAATTATCAGTAGTAGTCGTGTCAGTAGTAACAGTCTCAGTTATGAAAGCACCATTACTCGTACGCTCGGTCAGGTAACTGCCGGCGATAGCGGTATCGGTAGTTGTTAGGGAGGTGACGGTGTTAGATGTAGGGGCTTTTTGGGAAGCGGGTCCGCTATTTGATACACTGGTATTTTCTGTAGTCCCTGATGTACTCGCTGTCAAGGTTGAGGATGTAATGCTAGTACCTGAGGAGGGAATCGTAGACATTTTGGATAATTGTGGCTTGCATGGTCCTGCAAATGCCGTTGTAGCTGCCACAGCAGCTAAAAGAAACTTTTGGACGAGCATAGCGGCGAGTGGAGGACAAGTTGACGAGGGTCACGAATCAGTGGGCGCAGATTATCTTGCTTTTATTTATTTCTCAGTTTTTGCAGGGTTATTGTAATATGGGGGTGAAATTTTCTTTGCACGCGGAAATCACGCCGACGTAATTTCCCAGGGCAGAGCATTACAGCTAGCAATTGGAGACTATTGGCAATAGTGTAGGGCTAGGTTGTGGAGCCTCGTATTTATTCTCTCCAACTCACCAGTAATATTGCTGACATGAGATAGCTAGCGCTATTCCATAGAAGCGAAGGTTTTAAATAAGAGTGCTAACATATCAGGAAATATAAAGTTAAAAAAGGAAAGCGGCGACATACTTTCGCTACTCTATATAAGGTATAAATTACCTCTTAAGCTTATAACTTAAGGTTATTTCTTTTTATTTGTAGGCTAGCAGGTGGGTCAGATAATAATCCGCACACCAAGTCAGGCTGACAGAAGTACTTAGTGGGGATATCACGGAAGAGTGTATGGTGTATTTTTGTCGCTAACTGTATCTCAGTATAGTGAGAGACCGTTGGTGTGCGGATTATTATCTGACCCACCTGGCTAGTAATAGTAAGCGCTATGCGCCAGGAGTAACAATTTTGTCGCTAGCTAAATTATGGCTTAGTTAGCGATATTTAGGACATATGCTATAATATAAGCATCGAAGCTACTTATATTCCATGAGTTATTTATATAACAACTGAAAATAACAAACTTATTTATCTCTAATTTGCCTAATATCGGGGACATTGTAAAATGGATAAAGAAGAATATCTAAAGCCTTAACTTTGAGCCTTATCTTTACTGAGTTGGGACCGGAAATATCACTATATATCCTAGATAAAGAAAAGAAAGACAATGAACAGGCAATTCATTCTGATTTCTCAATGCCTATCCCAACTCACTCCTAATGCATACACATAAAGAAGTAGTTATCTTTCGTCTTCCGCAACAGCCACAGATATTAGCTAGACTCGAAGTGTCATGTCCATCACTACTGGTCTAAACCCCAGGATAATACCCTCGCAGCCCTTCGGCGGGTGTTTCTCATAATTGGTGATGTAAACACTGGTGAGCTCGTACCCAGGGGGAGCAATAGTTGTGCTGAAGTTTGGATCCGAGTTCACTCCTTTGCCTGCGGAGTACTCTGAGTTATCCCGGCTGGTCTTGAACTTGATCTTTCCGAGCTTGTGACCGGTCTCGACGGTGACCTCTCTGACGTACTCGTCTGAGCTGAGAGAGTAATCCACCGTTGGCCCTTCAGCATTCTTATCCCCAAAGGCTTCACCCCATGTTTCGCCGTACCTTACCTGAACAAAATTGATGTTATCGTTGCTCCTTATGTACACGGCTTTGACTCTGGCCTGGTCCTGATTCCGTGGCACGACCTTAGGCGGAGAGAATTCGCCCCAGCTGACATGTTGCGTGTAGCGGCCAAATGGCCCGAAAAACACCTCACGATCCAGTCTCTCCAAAGCAGACTCGGGAATCTCCTTTTCCAGCATATGAGGCCAAAGCTCGGCGTATGAGAGGGCGTTGATTATCATGAGTGAATCGTAGTCCGAGTAAGGCTTGAGTCTCGCGGCCTCCTTGTTGCCCGTGTCCCTGTTGCGAGGCTCGGCTGTTTTAACTTCCAAGCGTCCTCGAGCATATACGACCTTGATGTAAGAGACAAAATCCAGGTTCCGGTAGGCATTGTCGTCAAATGTCTTGTCAAGCAGATCATGTTGCATCGCCTTGATAGCGTCTTTCATGTCTGGGGTCGCGCCAAACCATAAGTCTCCCCCGAATATCTCCACCTTCTGGATATCTTGGATTGTCACGCCGGTGCCATTGGGTGAGAACGTAGTATATGCTTTCAACTTGCCGCGCATGTTGTCAATGTCTTCCGTGGTATAGTTCCATTTCATGCCATGTTCAATACCGTCCTTCAAGAGCAAGAGATAGAAATTGGCTGCAATTGCGAACAGGGGAAGCGCAGCCACAGCAGAGGCCTTGTCGCGAAATGATGCAAGCTTGTTCAAGAAGACTTTCATGGTCGCCTGGTGAGAGTCCTTGAAAGTATCACGCGCGTTATCTTTGTCTTTCTCAGTATTGCTCTGGTTGGCAATGGCCTTTTCCATGGCCACGGTATCGCGTTGATAATCCTCAAAGATAGTCTGCAAGCCGAACAATTCGTCACTGAGACGCCTCAGCGTCGCTGCTTCAATCTTTGAATCAATCATCTCCTCAATACGGGGGCGAAGCTTGTTCCAAATCTTCTCGGTTGAGTCTGAAGAGAACAAGACTTGGCCAAAGATGGTGGTCAAGGCGCTCACAGAACTTCCAAAGATGGGAATAAATTCGGCGCCCAGAGCCAGAACTGCAAAGACATATTTGCCAACCTCTTCGGGGTCATCAACGTGCACTTCTTCACCTCTGTGCACGGCTTTACCGACTTTGGTAAGGATATCGTTGATAAGCTTCTTGTTGATGGGCATGTTGGCTAATAGTTTAAGAGAACCTGGAAGATTTGAAGATAATCTGATAGTGCTGAGGATGAGTCTTTGGATGGAAAAGGTTGGACGAAGATAAATTCGCACAGGATTTTCGATGTATTTATATTCTCAGGACACATTTATTTGTGAGCACGGACATATTCCTACTTTGACCTCCTCGACGTTGGCATCTCGATCAAGATCAATAGTCTCATGTAGGTCTCGGGGTCGCGATGCAAAGACTAGGCTTGTGAGACATGTCATGTCAAAGTTGGCAATCAGTCCAAGGAAGAAAGGCTGGTGGCTAAGCTCAGAACGAGCTGAAATTCAAGCCATATGTATCAGGTGTATAAATAGTTTAGCATTCTTGCCCAATTGTCTCTTACTTAGCCAGCGCGCTAATACTAGTAATAAATTAGGTAGTGAGTTCTTACATCTATTTGCATGGGGAAATTGACTACAGTAAAAACTAATATGCTTATATATTACATAGTATCAAGGTTCCAACCTTGTTAGAATTGTTATCTTCTTAAAATAGTGCTGATATCTGTCTTAACCCTCTGCCTCATAAGGCATAGATTGGGAACGCCTCGTGCGGCTGAATATAACTGCATACAATTACTAACCTAAAGCGAACAAGCTTTACTATCTTTAGCATGCCAGCATTCAGCCTTATTGGAATTTTGTCTTGTTTGTGCCCTATGTGGCGTCCTTGTGCATAATACACTATTGAACTTGTGGCTGCGTCCATCTTTGCATCCATGAGCTATAAAGGGCGAAATCTCCGAGATCAACTTGCTCCAGTGGAATGCCAAGGAGCCCAGACCACCTAATGGTGCGGGGAAAGACGATTCAGCTGATAACTAACATTCTGGCTTGCAGCAAATGGTGCTGATAGCAGAGGACGCAGCCACGGAGGGGAATGGGATTGGTGGCGAGTTTTTGCTGAACTCAAAGATAAGGGGTCTATACAGGTCGCTATTGGCTGACCAGGTATGTAATCCCGCCTCGTTGAAACATCCGATACTCTTTTACTTGAGTGCTCCCTTTTACTGCCAAGCTTGCCCACTTCCTACTCCCCCATACATCTCAATTCCCAGATCACCCAACATCCAGTCCATATAATCATTGGAAGCTATTGCGCCGGACATACCAGGCCACTCATTCGGAATGGCATCCTGTCGTATGTCCACGGCCGTGTTCGGCGTTGAGGTAGTACTGAATGGTATATGTCCTGACGATCTCCCCAAATGACAAAACGCAGGGTCGATCTGCTGCATCTCGCGCACATAACGAGCCTTGACCATGAGACGCTTGATTGGTCTCCATAGATTACCTCTTTTTCCATTTTCTTTCATTTTCCACCTATCATGCACTATGTTTACACACTCCCAGGCCCGGTCACAATCTGAAGACGATGGGCGGGAGCAGATCTCAGATAGAACAAATATGACAGCGTGCCATTGGATATGTGTTTTCGAGTGCCATGTCCACTTGGAGATGTTTTCGTTTCCAAGGAGAAATCCTGAGAGTTCAAGAACTTCCATTGACTTGAGAAACAGCAAGTCCCGGATAGTCTTGCTTATAGTGGAAGTGTAGTCTTCTTTCTTCTTGCTCGGGTAATGCACCACGAGCCAGGTGCGTGCAATGATAAGACGCGCGACGGTAGATGTGAAGAGCATGAACGGTACTGAGTCATCGCAGTAGCGTAGATATCGCTCTTCCAGGCGGCTCCTGAGGTCTTCGACAACTGCCTCGCGATCCTTGAGCACTCCATCTGTAGTTGAGTTGGACGTGGGCGACACATAACCGACTTTCCATCCAGCTCTCATGGCCTCGCAACGGATCAGGCAGAATGTCATCTCCGTAGGCCCTTCATGCTCAGGGGGGGACTCTGACATTTGAGGACTCATATCGCTGTCGTTAATGTTCAAAGGAAGCTTGGTGTCAAACATGCTCTCTTGCACAATGGGCTCGTAGCCGTGAAACTCAGAAGAGCGCATGTCGAGCAGACAGATATGCCACCAGAGACGCCGACGTAGTTCTGTGTCGAATGGCTTGAGCCCAAAGGTATTCCCGTCGCGATGGAGGCCCATAGCCTGGGCAATATGAAAGATAAGGGACGTGAGAGACCACGTTGTTCTTGAGTCATCCTCATTCCGCAAGCCTGACAAAAATAACACAGCTGCTTGGAGCAAAATGATACTCTGTGTGTTGAGAAGGTTGGCTCTAGCCATAGCTTGCTCAACCGCAAAACGGTACTTGTCGAGGGAGCTGGAACGTGTGGAACCCAGTAGAGCCAGACACTGATCCTCATCCATGCTGATGACGGCAGAGTAGTATATGGCAAACAGCAGGGTCTCGGTGTTCTTGTTGAGTGAATCTAGAGACACGATAGCATCCCAGTACCACTGGCCTGTGGTAGGCATGTGGAATATGTGCACTAGAGGAAGAACATTCTCACTGAAGATAGTCAAGAGTGCGACTGAGAGGTGCATGGGTGGATGGTATGAGATGAGAGATCCGGTGAGGGCGCGAAATCCCAGAACTGCAGCGCTGGTTCCAAGTGGTGAAGCCACGTCGGACATGGACGTGGATGCATCGGTAGGGACATGGCTTTCGTCTTCAGAGATGGGGTCCTGCAGCATATCACGTAGTTCTTCGATCTAGAGGACGAGATCTCAGATTAATAATGGGTGCGTGCAACATGTGAATATGGGAGTCCCGACCTCATTTCCTAGATTCGCCCAGAGAATATTGCTGACATAGTAGCTTTTGCTGTCGTCTATCATAAGGCGGCCCAATTGTTGGTCGATGGAAGCGTCTGCATTAAGACAATCCGACTGAGAAGGATGCCCCCCGTGGAGTTCGTGAGCCGACTCGATCTCTGTGGCGGATGAATCCTGCCCAGATGTAGATGGTCCGCCAGTACTCGTAGTGGCATCAACCTGGGTCGCCAGCCGCTTGATGATGTCTTCAAGCTTCTGCAACCGATCGAAGAGCCGGTTATCAAGCGTCCGGACATGCCTTTTGGCAGCTCTACCGCGGCCAGCTGGGTATGAGCATTCTAGCTTGCAGCGGATACAATTGGCGCAGGGTTGCTGACGATCGCATTTGACTTTGCGCTGACGGCAGAGGGCGCAGCTGCGAAGAGGAATGGGATTGCCAGGAGGAGCAGAGGGAGAGACTCCGAGAGAGTCCGGGGTTGCGTTGATTGATTCCTCGACTGTCAACGCCGGGTCTGATAGCCTGCGTTGGCTTTTACTTGATGCTGTTGAATCCATGAGATCTTTTAGGATGACGGGGTGAGAGTGAGAAAAATGGCGAGACTGGCCGAGACTGAAGGATACCGGTGCGTCATCCCATCCCTAGCAATTCAGCCAGTGCTCTGCGGCCTATTGGAGATCGGAGATTGACGTTTAGGGAGATACGATAGCACGGACCATGTCGGAGACGCATAAGCTTATCCGTCTCCGACGGGACCGATCGCCTAGCGCCCCCGATCGTTTGTGGATCTGGCCTGTCTCGACTATCTAGGGTAGCAAATCTGGACTCATTTCCATGTCCAAATTTATGTTAGGTTTCAGGAATAAAGGCATGAAAATCGGATTGCCTGTGAAAGAGATGATCTTGGATCAGTATCTGTATTTATATATATTTGGAAACGATTATGCAACTAAGACCAGTTTTAAGGAAAATTGCAGGGATTTAGTTGAAATCATGAAAAGAATGTCAAACTTCCCAAGAAAGATAAGGCATCAAGACTTCGTCAAACTAAAAACTGTATAACAATATATGTTATTTCATACGTAGGACGAGTGGATTATTTGTATTTGCACTGAAGCAACCAAGCTTATTCGGTCTGCGATGGGTTAATTTATCGGCCTCTGTCTCTGATATTGCGCCCGGGCCGAAAACACTTCGCACTCGGCGTTGGACATTCTTATTCGCCGGCTCGGTCGTCGGATAAGCAGAGAGCGATCCCGAAGTTGCATATTCTCACTACCATGAGAGGATTTGGGAACGGCAATAAAAGACCATGGTAGCACAAACACTACACAACATGTTTCCTCGCATCTTCATCGCATCACATCGAATCTACCCAAAGACCATCTGTCATCATGAGCGACGAGAATACAATAGCGCCTGACATGGGCTCAGACCGAGAAGACCAGAAGAATGGCTTGGAGGGAGAACTGTCTAGCTATCTGGTAACCTTTGACGGCCCGGACGATCCCTACAACCCAATGAACTGGTCTTTTCGCAAGAAGTTCATCACTACTATCTCGTATGGCCTGACGACTTGCTGGATTACCTTGGCCTCAGCTATCTTTTCATCAGCCATCGAACCTGTCGCTACCGAGTTCAATGTCACCACCGAAGCGTCTGCTGCAGCAACCAGTTTGCTCGTATTTGGATTTGGCCTAGGTCCGTTGGTCTGGGGACCCTTGAGCGAGATTTATGGCCGGAAATGGTTGATTCTCATTGTAGGTCTTGGACTATCACGTCACCATCTTGCAGTAAAGCTTACTACAATACCAGCCGTACTTCATTGCCGCCGTGTTCTCGTTCGGTACAGCCACCGCCAAAGATATCCAGACCATCCTCATCACTCGCTTCTTCTCGGGCCTCTTCGGTGCTGCGCCTGTAACCATCACGGGCGGTGTAATGGCAGATATCTGGGCGCCTCACCAGCTCGGTAACGCCATCGTCGCCTACGGAGTCACAATTGTCGGCGGACCAACCTTGGGCCCTATCATAGGCGGTGCTTTGTGTTCAAGTCATCTCGGTTGGCGATGGACTGAGTACTTGACAGGCATCGTTATGATGGCTCAGCTTGCTGTTGATCTTTTTGTGATTGATGAGAGCTATGCACCGACTTTGCTAACACGCAAAGCTCATAAAATGAGGCTTGAGACGCAAAACTGGGCACTGCATGCTAAGGTCAGGTCTAGCCCTTCAGTCACTCAGAAGCTAACTCTACAGTAGCATGAAGAATGGGACGTGTCGTTCAAGGAACTCTATCAAAAGTACTTCGTCCGTCCTTTCCAATTGATGGTCAACCCCATCTGTTTTCTGATGTCGCTTTACGCTTCCTTTGTCTACGGTTAGACCTAAGCCACCCTCTCGAAAGCAAAGCTCACAATACGCAGGAATTCTATATGCGAATCTCGAAAGTTTCTCTATTGCCTACCAAGAAGTTCGCCACTGGGGGCCTGTAGTTGGTAACTTGCCCTTTCTGGCACTCTTGATCGGCATTCTATTTGCAGCAGCTGTAAATATCTACAACAACAAGTATTACCGCAAGGCACTCATGGAGAACGGATACAGGGCTGTACCAGAAGCCAGATTACCTCCAATGATGCTTGGCGGCATTGTGTTTACAGCGGGACAGTTCTTGTTTGCATGTGAGCTTGATCTTGACTCTTTATACAATCCACAACTGACAGTTAGTAGGGACATCAGCTCCGCACTTGAACTATTGGCCTTCTATAATCGGTATCGGTTTGACTGGCCTTGGTTTCACTACCATCTTCCAAGCCGCACTGGGATACCTCATCGACACATTCACTCGGTACAGCGCAAGCGCAATTGCGACTAATACTTTCATGCGGTCTATGTTCTCTGGCGCGTTCCCTTTGTTCATAATTCCCATGTATCACAAGCTTGGAGTGGACTGGGGTACTACTGTTTTTGCTCTCATTGCTGCGGTATTGATGCCTGTTCCCTATCTGTTCTTTATCTGGGGAAAGCGGATCAGGGCCAAGGGGAAATGGAGCAAGGACAGTGTTTAGGTATTATGTATTGACAGGCGTTTCTTCACTAGAACGGTATCAGGTAGAATTTGTTTCACATAGCTCTACTCTGGAGATAATCGATTTTTAATTTCTTTCCTTTTAAATTCAGTCTTGTATCTTGACCCGGCAAAGTGCGCCTTTAGGAGAGCAGGCATCCGGTATTGTCTCCGATATTTACCGGCGCTAATTTCCGACAAACCACCTCATCTTACCCCAGTTTGAAGTTCCTGGTAACTACATTAGCCGAAAGAGGAGACAATGCCACAGATCACAACACTAAATAGTTGCTAATGGCGAGATCATGGGGATTGTTGTTTGTTTTTCCCCGCACCCGCCCAGATCGCCGGGTTTCGCCACATGGAATCCGGTTCCATCATTATTTGGGTTGGCAGGGATATAATGCGACTGTAGCTCTCATGGTCAATTTAAAAGACTGTTGTGGCCCCATCCACACTGACTCGTCCTCAGGGCCATTATAGTGGATTTTAGACGCAGATGGTTCCAAATTTTCCAGACTACATATTAATTCGTTTTTATACGGTTCTATCATAAGGCATTGGATTCTTCTTCATCATGAGATACCTGAGCCGGGTGTTACCGGTGTTCATTCTCTGGTGGACGACTGTCTTAGCTACGCTTCCCTCATCTTATAATGTTGTCTGGAACAAACCAGGCGTTAACGGTTCAGCCGACTCAATGCCTCTTGGTGGAGGGGATATTGGTCTGAATACTTGGTATGAGAATGGTGAGCTGGCCCTTAACCTTATGAACGCGACCCCCCTTAGAAAGGCTTGCCCAATATTCCGTAAAATCCATCTAGACACTAATAATCGATAACTACAGGCACTATTCTGATGTATATTGCCAAGAGCGGTACTTTCGACGAGAACAATTCTCTGCTGAAGCTTGGTCGCGTTAGACTCTCCTTCGAACCAAATCCGTTTGACAGCAAGTCTTTTGAGCAGAGTCTAATACTAAATGATGGCTATGTCAAGTATGCTGGCGAGGATAATGCAACCGCGAAAATCTGGGTCGACGTCTTTAACCCTGTCGTCCATATTGAGGTCGACAGCCCCAAAAAGATTGCCGTCAAGGTCGCGTACGAGAATTGGCGTTACAAAAATAAACCGATCATCAACGAGGAGCGCAACCAGGGATCATGGGGTATCTACACCTCCAAGATCGCAAACGGTACTACCTATGCCGACAAGATTGCCTTCCATGAGAACGGTGTGCTTATGAGCCATCGGAACGAGAAGCTTGATCTCTGGAACTTCCAGATGAAGCAGCAAGGGCTTGAAAAACACTCGGATAGCATGTACAACCCCATGCGTGATAACGAGTTTGGAATCTTTGTCCACTCAGAGCAGCTCAAACCTGGAGCCATTACCGACGGCCACTACATCAACACTAGTTACAAAGCCTGGAACCTTGAAACCAAGACGTCTAGCAAGTCTTTTAAGATTTCTCTCTCCATGTACCAGGCCCAGACCAAAACCCATGGCGAATGGTACAAGGGTCTCAAGAATGTTATCAAATCTGCGACCAAGAACACTCAAGACGCGACTCTTGCATGGTGGCATGAGTACTGGGCTCGATCCTACATCATCATTAACGAAGACAAGGGTGACAAGGATGCAGGCTTCCAGGTCGGCAAGAACTACCAGATCTGGAGATATCTCATGGGATGCAACGCCAAGGGCGAGTGGCCCACCAAGTTCAACGGTGGTCTCTGGACTTTCGATCCTATCTACGTCAACATATGGCGTCCCTACACACCAGACTATCGTCGTTGGGGCGGCGGTACGTTCACCGCTCAGAATCAACGTCTTCTCTACTGGCCTCTTCTACGCTCTGGTGACTTCGACACCATGACGCAGCAGTTTGACTTCTACAGGCGTATTACTCCCAATGCGGTCCTTCGCGGACAGGTCTACCAGGATATTGAGGCTGCATCCTTCCTGGAGCAGATTGACAATACAGGCTTGTCCAACGTCTTTGAGTATAATGCCCAGTACTACGATGATGATGCCAACACCCCGCGACCTGACTTTTTCCCTGATGGTGAGCTCTGGAATGTCTGGCTTAACCACGTGCAGGACACAGCCAAGTAAGTATTTCACCTTGGTTTCCTGTTCCTGTGGAGAAAGTGAATGTCCCAATGGACGTGGCTAATTGTTCATCTTGCAGTGAGTTTGCCGATATGATCTTACAGGCCAATATCTACTCTGGTTACGATGTCAAGCCATACCTCGAATTCATAGAGTATCAACTCGCCTGGTTTGACAAGTTCTACACCAGGGAGATGCAGAAGCGCAATCCTTGGCCTTTGACTGGTATGGCCGGCAACGAGTCCCTAGTCATCTATCCTGGCTCCGGTGCCGAGACCTACAAGGAGTCATATAATCCAGTATCTACTCTCGCCGGTTTGCGGCAGGTTATCAAGGATCTTCTCATCGTCGATGAGTACACTCTTCAAAATAAGACCTACTACACCAAATATCTTGACAAGATC
This sequence comes from Fusarium sp. NFCCI 5145, assembly GCA_033439405.1. Classification (NCBI taxonomy): domain Eukaryota; kingdom Fungi; phylum Ascomycota; class Sordariomycetes; order Hypocreales; family Nectriaceae; genus Fusarium; species Fusarium sp. NFCCI 5145. The sequence continues at coordinate 109,070 of JAWDHB010000116.1, forward strand.
CCCGCAAACAGTCTACGCCAACAGCAGGGTCATACTTGCATTGCTCCCGCCGAGGCATACACACGTGTCCAGAACAGCGAAGTTCCTCAGCTCTACACTGTATTCCCTTGGCCAGAATACGGTCTCGGTCTCCCTAATCTCACACACGCTATTAACACCTACCTCTACGACACAGAGACGTTCTCATTCCACGGTAACACAGGTTGGAAGCAGGATGTTATTTGGCTTGCACGCATGGGATTCACCGCAAATGCGACGGCCATGACTGAGGATCGCTACGCCCCAAGCAAAGTATGCAAGTTCCCAACTTTCAAGGGTCCCAACTTCGATTGGACTCCTGATCTCAATCACTACGGCTCTGCGGCGATAGGCCTCCAGGAGCAGCTCATTCAGACCTTTGTTGGAAACGATATCCGCTTACTTGCTGCATGGCCCAAGACGTGGAATGCGCGATTCAAGGTCTGGGCTCCGCATAAGACTACTGTGGAGGGTACTGTTAAAGCTGGTAAGATTCAGAAGCTTACAGTCCTGCCGAAATCTCGCGAGAAGGATATTATTATTGGCCAGAAGTAGATATGATAGACAATCTAGATTTGACGAGTAGACCAATCCGTTGTTTTCTCCTTTCTTTACGAGTACTACTATACAGTCATTACCTGCTCAACAGCTACCTTCTTCCACTTTCTTTCGTCCTTCAACAAGCCCAACAAGCCAAAACGTTGGTACGTATTAATGTATCATTGGTGAGTGAACACATGCGATTGTGCTTACATTAAGAGTCCTTGGTTATGCATGACCAGCAGAAATATGCCTTATGCCCAGCCGCTGCCGTCGTGATGGCCGATCGGTCTTAGTTAACTAAAATGCTCCGCCAAATCTCAGGTAGAACCTGATTACATTCTTTCGTTGCCTGGAATTCTAGGCGATAATGTCTCTCATCCTGCAGCCCAGGCTGAAAATAATCTGACTCTGATCTTGTCATTGGTTCCAGATACGTTCAGCTACAGCTGTGGCTTGCTCCCTCGTATTTTCAAATCAGGCTGGCGCCTAAGAAAGAGGGGAATGGAAACTCCTCTTCCTGAGATTCTTACTTTCTCATCATTTTCGCACTTGACAAAGACAGCATGGACATGTACTACGGTGAAAGGGCGAGCCCTGTCAACTTGAACGCGCCGAATGACGAATACAATCAGGAGGTTGACACTTCCAAGATCGTCGTTGACGCCCCCAAGTTCAATAGTCTTCCCGAGAACTGCGAGAAATTTCGTATTCTGGTCATTGGTAAAGCTGGTGTTGGAAAGTCGACTATATGCTCGGTCGTCTTTGGTGTTCCTCCTGAAAAGGTGAGTATCTCTCCAACAACAAAGTTGCATTCTGCTGAGTCTAGAAACCAAACAGACGGGAGTTAGTCACCGTACTGTCGGAACGAAGAAGGAAAAGGTTTGGCATCCTATTACGTTTCCTGGCGAGAATGAGAACCTTGTTCTTCACGACTCGGGAGGCTTTGAGGCAGGTGATCTGAAATGCGTCGACGAGATCAACAGTTTCATCAAGTATCGTCGACAGCAGCCCAACTTGGCAGATCAGCTTCATTGTATCTGGTGAGATGGTGCCCTCAAACCACTTGAGCCGCGTTGGCTAATTACTGGTATTCCAGGTACTGCATCAGCTGTCGCTCGAATCGACCGATCGAAAGTGCCGAAAAGGAGTTCTTCCTCAACGCCGACGTCGGAGATATACCCGTAGTCGTTGTCTTTACACAGTTCGATACCTTGGTCGATGATCACTTCTGCCAACTGCGTCGACGCCAGCGTAACCGCACCAGGGCAGTTGACATGGATCAGCTAGAGAAGGATGCAATGAACTTTGCCATTGCAGACTACGACTCCAACTATCGCGGACAGTTTGAGAGGGAGTTTGGACGACGGCTGCGCGTGGCAATCATTCGGCTTAGCATGCCACAGCCGGACGACGGTAAGAGAACAGGACTCGTGAAGTTGACTTATGTATTGGATCTGACATTCTGTAGGCGAGCCCATGGAGACGTCGGGTGTTGACTCCTTGGTCAAGGAAACAAGAGGAATGCTGTTGGAGGATGGTCTCAAGCTTCTGTGGACAGCAGCACAATGCCACTCGGCAGATATGAAGCTGAAAGGTAAGCCAGACCCATCCATCCATCCCTATAAGTCTTGCATCTAAAGCTTCTCAGAGTCAATCAATCTGGGCATGGATGTCTTTTGGAAGGCGGTTGGTACCTCTTCAATTCCCTTCATCCCTTTTGTAGGTGCCACAGCCCTCTACAGTGCCTTCATCAAGATCCTCAAAATCATCAACACTATCTGGGGTATTCCAAGCTGCACGCCCCTCCTTCATGACTCCAAGGTCCGCAACCTCTTCCTTCAAGGATGCTTCGATGCTTCAGCAGGCGACATTCTCACCTCCAAGTTCCTCGTGGCTCTCAATTTCTTCGGACCCCTGACAGCAGCCCAAACATCAACGGCTATTCTCAAGATGATTGCAGGTATATCACTGCTGTATGAGAAGCTGTTCTGGTACATCAAGAACCACCCCGAAAGGGTCGTGAGCCATGCCACAATTGGTCGTATGGTGATGGAGTTCAGAAGGAGCCAAGGACAAAGAAATATGTCCGCCCGCCTGACATATCGTATTCATCTTGGAAACTGCTACGACAAGGCGGCATGCTTGGCGGAGCTGGAGGAGGCTGTTGAGGCTGGTCGTAGTGTGATGGGCAAGGAGGGGATGAGAAAGAAGACGATCGTTGAGAAATGAACACTGATTTTCTTTGTATTAATATTGTGCTTCAAGTTTCATTCCATTCTGTGTCGTAAAACTCCATAGAATGTGGCGCGATCAGCTCTTGGAGAGTCAACCCTCTGGTGAACCAGCGACTATTAGTCAAGCCAATGCCCGTAGTTGTCTGTATGCTTGTTGCTTTAGTCTCAACAGGCTGCTTGATCGATACGTCCTCCAGGAAGGCATAGCAAACCGCTGCGTCACGATACCACTGGAACATGGAGTTGATAGCCTCTCCTAGCTCTGTGCTGCTAGTCTTATCAATACAGCATGTATCCACCCAGGCATAACCGAGCCCTTGCCTGCGTGCTAGACGGCATGCGGCAAGGTCTTTGGCTATCCCTCTGCTGTATGCTTGGTGGCTTTGCTTTTGATACTCCTGTAACGTTGGTTCGTGACTGCCCTAGGTGTGTGACAGGATAGCGAACGGAGGAACTTTGCCAGTAGATTCCTGCAATTTGAGGGTTTTCGTATTAATCAACCTCATTCCAGCGTAGTTATGAGTATCCAATACTGTTGCTATTTCCGTCTGACTTCTTTCTGCCAAGAGCCTTGCGCAGATAGTCGCCTAAGGCATTAGGGCAGCTGCAGTTCCAGCCTGATCTCACTGGTGCACTGAGGAGGGGTGAGTGGCATGTTATGTTGCCTTGTTGAAGCTGACACAGTAATTGATCGGTCCAATGCGGCGGAATCTTTTTTATTTTAATTGAATAATTTTATTATTATGTTATCAACTCTTACTTGAATAGTGTGGTAGATATTTTCTTGCGTCGACGTCCGCGATATGCCCGTAGAAAACCTTTATATTGCGAAATGTCGCGCCCATCAGCTCAATCATGCTCTCATTCGGCAAGAATCAAGTCAATAGCGGTATAACCAGAGAAGTCTCCGGAGGCTGGGCCAAAATATCCTGCCTGAGAAGCGTCGACATAGAATTGACTAAATGGGATGGCATTATTAGGTCTCCTGCATGATCCGTTGTCCATGCAAGATCCGTTTGGCGCAGTGCAGCTAAGGGTGCCGCTAGGTAACCGCTGACATCTCAAGGGAGCCGAGGCATAGTTATCGAACGGACACAGAACAAGTGGCCCGAGAACACCTTGAGCTTTATAGGTCATGCATAGGTAGTTGTTGTTGCCTGCCGAAAGCTGATTGTTGACAAAAGTGAAGATCAAGGTTTGGGCTGAGTCGGATGTTGCAAAGGATAGGGGGGTGTATCGGGTGCTGCTGCTACCCTGAAGGGTGAGGCCAGCGACCGGTCCAGTACCGATGATAGATCCAGGAGTCACAGATGGACCAGCGTCTGAGGTAGTCGTTGTCGAAGCTTCTTCGGTGGTTATAGTTGATGCCTCCACGGTGGTTGTGGTAGTAGCAGCTTCGGTGGTCGTGGTTGACGCAGCCTCAGTGGTTGTAGTGGAAACAAGTTCAGTCGAGGTAGTTCCAGCGAGCGTAGAAGATGTCCATGTTGCAATTGATGAGTCGGAGCTCAGAGTCTCAGTTGCAGAGGTGGTCAAAGACTCGGTAGATGAGACGCCAGAGGTTTCAGTCAAGGTAGTGGGAACCGACTGAGAAGCAGTTGTTCCTAAACCAAACTACATTAGCATTGAAGAGTTGTAAGCCATGCAGTTAGCTACTTACGTGCGGGCTTGCACACTCCGGCTTCAACAGTCATGTCAGCCACGAAAAGGGCCAGGGCAAAAAACGGGAAACGCATTGTAGACGTTAAGTGAGTGGAGGCTGAGCGGAGCTTAACGAAAGACAGACAGCTTGATGAGACAGGTTCTGTTCTGTCTCGGAATGGGAACTGGCTCTTTTTTGAGGCAAATAGCGCAGGAGTAATTTTAATTAGCGCAGCCTGCCCGATCTCTCTAGATCCTGAATTGCTTAAGCCGAATTTAGTTCTCCCCTGCAATTATTAGAGATCATTTCGAAATAGTCGCCGCCACATTCAATAGTCTGACTCTAAGCGAGCCATAAAAAGAAAGGGGATGTTTCAGCATCCAACCACAATGCACAGTGACCCACTTGGGAAATTATTTTGCTTGGTGAATACATAATTAAATGAAGCAATTCTTCGGATAAGTTTATTCAGTTCATAGTTTACTTCTTCTATAAACCCTTCATTTGCGCCTTCATCTCTCTCTGTTCCTGTTCAAACCTTTGGATTATGTTACCCTGATCTCTGTCGAGGGCTTCATTGTCCTCCAAATGCGTCTTTCATACATGGTCCAGTCATCATGCATCCATTCTCGCAATCGAGACATCTCCCCGGTTCTCTGCAATGAGACGATGAGCAGTACGATAGCTAGAGATGCTAAGAATAACAGAACAATTCGCCATAACGCCGTTGGCCTGCCGTAGGATTGGGCTTGGTCGATAACAGCACGTAGTGAGCCGACAATTCGTAGCTCAGCCCGCCGCCATAACGCCTGTAGCTCGCGTTTGATCTGTGACAAGCCACGCTCTTTGCTGATCGCTATAGACTGTTCCCATAGCTTTCGTGCCCTCTGGGCCCGTATCCTTTCTTGGTCAGGGAATCGCTCGAGACTGGCACAAGCTTTCTCAAATTGTCGTGATGCTTCGTCGTAACGACCTTGGATTGCAAAGCACTGCGCCAAATCTAGCACACTCTTCAAGGTATCGACATGATCCATTCCCCAGATTGAAATGCGCCTGCTGAGGGCTTGTCTGAAAAGGGTCTCTGCTTAATCTGATTCGCCCTGGAAATTGATGGCCCGGGACAATGTGCTTTCCGCATCAAGCTTGTGTACCCCTGGTACGCCATCCTGTGCCATTGTTAGTCGCAAGGCCGATCGAGCCCCTGCCTCAGCTTCTTCAAAATTACCCTCATCTAGCTTGATTCTGGCTCTCTCTTCCAATAGAGCCAAAGCCCATTGGACTTGACTCACTCAGGGTCGCGGCTCGTCAAGTCAGGGAGTATTGAATCCACAGCATCAACTGCCATTTCCCATTACCCCATTTTTGACAAGAGCCGAAGTACCCAAGTTTTGGTCGAGATTAGATCGTCGTCATCAGCTTTGAGGAACTCTGATTTTATCTCATTTGCGGCCACAAAGTGTCTCAAAGCCGCAGCATGATTGCCTTTGTTGTACTCGTACATCCAAGTCCAACACCGCTTCAGCGTGTGGCAAGAGAGCGAGACACCTTTCGGTCAACTTCGTACTTGGGAATGTTCTTTATGAAAAGGAATTCGGGGACATCATCGTTGTGGAACAGGCTCATTAGTGAAAGTAGCTTCAGGGAGCTGTAGTGATGTTTGCGGATCTTCTCCAATAACAGATTCCAGGTTATGCTTACTGCCTGCAGTGTCGGGATATATTGCTGTCGATCTTTGAGGCTCTTCTAACACAATCTGATATATCTCGTAATGCTGGAAGTACCACTCGAAATAAATGCGGCGGCCTGGGTTATGGCGAGGGGTATCTTGTCCAGAGACCTGATAAGATATAAGGCATCCTAATCGGGGGTCCTTACTAACCAGATCGCTCCCACAGGAGCCTAATAGAGTCAGTCTCATCAAGGGCAAAGACAATAAGGATGAACGAAGGGCTTCCGGTTATGTCTTAGGCAATTCTTCAACCGCGAGAGGTGATGAGGATAGAGCCTTGCTGTCTTTATGGAAGAAAGCTAGAAAGCGATCGATTTCGCGGATGTGGGTTGTTGATAGCAGCATTCGATCATCCGCATTGTACAGGATAATAGGCCAACGCGCATGTTTCTCATAAGATAGATAATTATCTAACAGTCTTAAAATGTCTGCCTCGGGCTCATCTCGTCCCACTATCTTCAGAATATCTACAATCTGTCTGTAACTTTGACTGAACCTGGCGGCTGTTGAAGTATTTTATCTAGATATCTCAGACTCAAGTGCAAATTATTTATACAAGGAAAGAAGAGATACTTAGAGAAAGAAATACTATTTCTTATTGAATAGTAATAAACTAGTTGCTTAGCTATAAGAATGAGCGACTGTTTGAAAACCCCGTTCCCTTAAAATCCATCAGCCTATACAAAATACCCCCTCCCTGCTAACTACTTTAATAGGCAAGCTGCGTTATTGAATCCCTATACTAATCAAGGGATAGTAATTTGCTTATTCAAGCTTGTATTCATCAAATTTAGCCGGGACGTCAGCTGCCGTTCCTTGATTCTCGAAGATAGCGAAGCTATAATTATTGAGTGAGTCAGTAGAGGCACAAGATAAGGGAGGCGAGACCTGGGTCGGGGAGCTATTTAGGGTTAAGTTCAGCTTACTACACGTAAGGCATATACTGTTAGCGTATCCAGACTTTAAAGAACAGAATTAAATGCTTACCATTTCGTTGTAGAGATCGTCATCAAGGTCGGCCAGGTTGTACTTGGGGCCATTTTCAAACTCCAAGCGATCGAACTTCTGAGGAGAACAAGACTTGGCGGCGGTGCAGGCAGCGGCAGGCTTGTTGGCGCCTACAAAGTGCTTGCCGGTGAAGGTGTATTGACCACCAGAGTAGCTGTTACCACCAAGACAGATGTTATCACGGCCACTGGACTGTGCCGAGAATAACAAGTTTCTGCAGTCGTTACCGTTAAAAGCTTGGCAGATGATGTTCCAGTTGGTTGGAATAGCCTTGAATCCGATGCTTCCGAAGGCATTACCCGATGAGCGTACAGCGCAGTCGCCAGGGTTCACGTTCGTCTTTACGACAGAAGCGCCTCCCCTACAGTTTCCGTTTCCATAGCCATAGAGATCGATGGCGGAAACAGTGGCAGCGAGGCCAAGAAAGATGTGAGAGAAATGCATGTTGGAAAAAGGGCCTGAGTAGGAGAACTGTTAAAGATGATGTCTGAAGTGGATGGATCTGTGAACTGGGAACTATGGTAGAAGATGATTGAGGAAGTCTACGGGGATATGGGCGGCCTTTTATAATTGCCCTGGAGGCATCTAAGCACAACCAACATTAGTGGAAACCTTGCTGGTGGTTGGCTAAGTCCTGGACTGATCGTTGTACGTGCAGGTATGTCTTGTACAAACTGTGGCCGCACTCTGTCAATGGAAAAGGGTAATCTATCATAAGGATCTGTGGGACTTTTGTTGCTATGATTGGTTTGTTGGGAATTTGAAAATACCAGTTATCCAAGGGCTCGAGCGCTGTGATCGACAACAAAATCTACCATTCCCTACCTCAATTGTGTCTTAATCAGGCAGGTGAGGAAGATCCGACTCCATTCTGGACGTAACACATCAGGAAAGATGGAGCTGGTGCGTTCTACATTATTTGTTCCAGGGTTTCGTGGACATTGTCAATTGCGACAAGCTCTTTGCGCTCGATGACAGGGAGTGTGCGCTTAAGAGGGTCTTGAGCCTCGACACCAAGGCTGCGAAGCAAGCTTTTTGAAATGAGCGGAAGCACCCAGTCAGAAGATGTCCCAGACTTCAATTGACCTGATGATGAAGTCTCGGACCCGGGCTTGTAGCTGGGATCACCAGCAACAGGAATCGAGATAATCGACTTAATAAGTGGAAGACGGCGGCTGGTTAATGCGATAGTAGCTACAGTCGTCTTAAAATCAAGCAGCTAAGAATACATACTATACCCCACAACCAACCTTGTCTCAAGAGAATGTATAGTGTTTAGTGTCAGGGTAATAAGCTTAATACTTTTAGTAGTAACTTACTATAAATCTACTGTGAGACATTGTCCTTACTGTAACCGAGTCTTACGACAAGTCTTGGCGTATATTGATTGGCTTCTTATGCGAGGTGGCCAATAAGAATGGTTGTTTACTACCAGGGTATTTACTATTATCTATTCCCAATATATCTGCAACCCCATGTACCCAGTTTATTCCGTATTACCTCACTCTGGAGTTATGAGGGATGCTGACTGCATCTTCGTATTCTAAGAAGGCACTAACGGAATTTCTTTTCCGCTCGGCACTTTCTGAATAAGTCAGCTCGGTAAATGACACAAAGCCCGAGTACGACATAATCACGACCGGGGATATGACCCGAAAAGCCTAACGCAATGATTCATCTTCCGATTTGTGTACTCGGCCTGATCCCTGCAAGCTCCACTCCTTACGGATAAAAAGCTCGGTAACACTATCGAAGGCTTTTCAACTTATCTCGAAATCAATTACAACTGCCAAGTAAATTGTTTCAATCTTCACCATTACCAATACTTCAAACCTTCACAATATGCCAAGGAAAAGAATGACCAGGGTAAAGACTGGATGCATGACCTGCAAGTAAGACTTCATAGGTGCAAACAGTAATTAACGTAGATTAACTGTCACCAGGACTCGAAGGGTCAAATGCGATGAAACAAAACCGAATTGTAGCCGTTGTATATCAACCGGTCGCAAGTGTGACGGCTATTCTGGGCATGTGCGTTATGGAAAACGTAACAAACTGGCCTTGATAATTCCTAAGAGTCTATTCGAAGTCATCCCCTTACATCCGGAGCAAAGTCGGGCCATCCACTATTACATACATGTTGCTGGACCCGCTCTAGCTGGGATTGGAGACCAATACTTCTGGACGCATCTTGTCCCACAAGCCGCAAATCTAGAACCCGCAGTACGCCACTCTATGATCGCTATTAGCTCAATTTACGAATGCTTGGACCCGACCAAACATAATCGAAGATTCATCGGACAGGAACATTACGTGGCATTGACACACTACAATGCCGCTATACGTGAGCTAAGGGTAATAAATACTCTAGAAAAGCAGCCAGTAGTCCTGCTTGTCGGTTTGCTATTTATTTGCATAGAGACCATGTATCGAAACGCACAAACAGTCGTTCAGCATAGCAAACATTGTTTTGCCATGCTGCAGAACTGTTCATATTCCAAGCCCCACTGGATACGACAATACCTTGAACCTATGCTACGTCGACTGGTGGCAGTCCCACTCTTTTTCGGAGAGCGAGATATTGACTATCCGGGTCTTTTGCGGTTATCTGTCCCCTTGCGCCATCGTTTCGAGTCGATAGACCATGCATCCTCTATGATGGATGAAGTCTTTGTCCAGGTATTGCACATCTTTTGTCTAGGCGAGAACTATCGATTTAGACGCGACACAGACTGTCCAATACCAGATAACTTGCTCAGAGCTCGAGAAGCTGTCTATTCCCTATTGGACGCTTGGCGATCTCTGTTTCATGCGTTTCAAGACCAGGCCTCTGGACGCTTGAGACTTGAACCAGTTCAGAAAGGAAAATTTCTGAAGACACGACTTGTGCTACTAGTAGTTAGCTACCACTGCCAAATCGGGTTGGATTTGGCTTTTGAGAAAGACGATACAGGCTATGTCAATCACACAACCTTGTTTCAGCAAATTTGCCAAGCCCTCGAAGACATAGCGGGCCTCGAATCGTCTAGCTCTACTGACTCGACAGCGCGGCTTCACGATCTTTATGTACCCAAGTTCACATTCGAGACAGGCCTTCTACCCACCATAAGCTTTTGCATTCTCAAGTGTCGTCATTTTGAGACACGACTTCGATTATGGCGTTTGCTGCCCGTTCTTTGCAAACCTCAGGAAAGCCTCTGGCAACTCAATTCCATGATTGTAGCGCAGAGACGTCTCATTGAGATAGAGCATGGAATACAACTTGAGTCGGTGCAGGAGCCCCATTCCGAGCAAACGCTCGGCTCAGAGCAAATGGATGTCAGCACGTGTTTAAATAATGCACCGCCTAATAGCAGAAGAAAAGGTGGCATGCGTGTGTCTGTATTAGTTTGCCGAGAAGTAAATAAGTATGGGCTTGAAGGAAGCATTATGGGTTTTATTGAACTTGGTCTAGATAGTAGTATATATTATCGAACTGAGTTTATTCCTATAGTTAGCTAGTTATAAATAGAAATATACTTTTTGCAGGCAACATAATTAGCAGTATATTAAGATACCTATTATTATAATTTAATATATTAGTAATTTAGGATAATATAACGTTATAATTAATATTAGTAAGAGAAATTAAAGCAAGAAGCCTAGTAAGTTAATTTATATAGAAACTTAATATTTTAGCTAAAGACTTATTAAGTATATTAAAGAAAGAAAGTAAAAAAAGCTAGCTACTAAGTAAGTAAATCTTGCAGTAACTTTATATATAGGCTATAAATACGTTAGCAATCCCGGATAGCTAAATTCTTGCCGGTACAATATTCAGCTAAGCCAACGCTTAATAAGGGAAGTAAATTCGACCTCGAGAAGTCAGGCAGATTCCGCTTAGCTATAATATAATATGTTTTTAATTTTAAATTATGTTCCATATTCGGCTAGTACGAGGTTTATGTTTGGAAAAGTATACTTGACCACAATATATAGTGAGACATCAAATTAACCGTCTGCACTGTATAAGCAGTTCGCATGGTGTACAAAATCGATAGTCTCGACGCAGGAGACCCTTTTTGGATTAGTCGACGTGAAGTCACACTGTGAAGTCAAATGCCCTATAAACAGGAACATCCACAGGCTTAGTCTAGTTCTTAGCCTAGCAGCGTCCCTAAGCAGTCTCGCCTCTATAGAAGCCAAGACACATCACTAAGGTATCTACCAAATACACCCCGCCAACTCACTGGCGCCGTTTTCGGGTTGATTTATTTGGTTTCTCACCAACAAAATGCCTCCGCCAAAACTCCACGTTATTTACGCCGGCCGTGGCGATGCTATGGTTCTCGAGTGCGACAACCCAGCTTCACCTCAGAATCGCATGTTTATTCTCGTTGACGGAGGTCCCAAAAACTATGACTCTGGACGAGCATCCGCTACAGCTCCCTACCACCGGCATCTTTGGTCTGCCTGTCAAGCCCTTCTAGGCACAAACCGCGAGTTTTCTGCTATGATCTTTTCACATCCTGACGAAGACCACTTCGGAGGCTTTGTGCATGCTTTAAGCGTGGCAAATCAGACAATTCGCAATGGTACCGATGTTTTCTTGCCCAACGATGCTAACTCGGATGAAAACGCGAGAGCACCGATACAGAAAATCTGCACCAAAGCTGGGTTTACGAAGGACGTCCTTCATAGTCAATATGGTTCCTATCCGAGACTGGCAGGGCCAGTTAAGGCTCTCTTCCCGCTTAGGCGAGGCATCCTGTGGTATCACGGTGCCAGTCCGCGCCAAAGAGGAAACGATGGCGCGTACAACACAGGGCTAAGCAAAAATGGCCGCAGCATTCTGATGTACACTGACACTGAAGGGGTTGACGATGAGATGGGAATCTTCTTCACCGGTGACAGCGATGCAGACACCATCAATACCCGAATGATGCTCCACTTTCCATCGTATGGAAGGCGTCGGTTCGCAATCTATAAGATACAGCACCATGGCAGTATTTTCGACAGCATGAAGGAGTTTTATAACCCTTGGTTCATGCAGGACTTGGCAGATGCTGCTTTCGTCTATGTTCTGCTCAAGGCTAGACTGAACATTGCATACATCCCGAACCCCGAAAAGACAGGACCATCGGTCAAATATGCTGCCGATAAACTGGCTGAGGCATTGGTCGCAAAATACGGCGGCGCAAAGGTGGGACAGTACTACACGCAGCTTGGTGCCGTGATCAAAAAAGTACAGCAAGATCAGTTGAATACTTTGGGTCCGAAGCCGCCACCTGGAGGGATAGAGACATACATTGAGATGCCTCCGCTGGACCATCCACTTGATCCTGATCCTTCAGACATTCTGGCTCAGCTCGATAATGCTCTTAAGGGTGATGGAAACTTACCTGATCGAGCAGAGTGGAGAAAATACCGGGATGACCGCACCATCGAGCTCATGGCATATCTCAATGTCCGTAGTGTCAGGAGGTTCTATGCGAACTTCAAGTCGGATGTATACGTCGTTAGCGCCAATTTCAAGTACAGCCATCCACGTTGCGAGACGCTCTTTGGATTAGCTTTGGCCATCAAGCAGCAAAATCGCCCTGCTCGTTTGTACTTGACTAATGGACAGAGCCTTAACATGGAGGGGTTGTGCAAGTTGGAAAATGTCATGGAGGATGGGACAGTACCCGAACTATTTTACGGAGATCATCTAAGAGTGTCATTCCTTCGAAATGGCACATACATGTCACTTGATGCTTCCTCCCAAGGCCGATCCAGCCCTGTGTTTAATATCAATCGAGATTTGACAAACATGACAGAGGAGATCAACTTCAACAACGTCCAGGAGGAGAGTAGAGCAGAAATGCATCGACGTCTTGAGGAAAAGGACAAAGACCAATTGTTGAAGACAGATGCATGCGTGTTGCATTTTGCACGCCATGACGGGACTATCTTGTGTCTGTTCCCGGTTTATGACGACGATGGCTCGATTGTTTGGGATACAACCACAGAAAATGATCCCAAGGTCACTTGGATAGATGACGGAGACGCCATCGCACAAATGGACCTGGCGAGCAACCTCAAATGTCGAGTCAAGAAATTTGACATTGCCTTTGATGAGTTCGTGTGCAAATTCGCGGGAAATAACGACACTGGTGATTCTCTCTGGTACATGTCAGATATCGAAGAGACGGAGACTTTCTATTTTGAAAACGATCAGCTACAGTTTGGTGATCCCCAAGGAGCACCTTTTGTCAAGTTTCATATTGGTACCGCACCACAACATCTGCAAACAACGGCAAAAGTCCTCGGGGCCATGTCATTATCATCGCGGATGCGTATCAAAGATCCTACCAGACATTCTTCCATTAAGGTTCACTTTCCAATCAGCAAGTTGCCTGTCAGTCTGGAGTGCTCTCTCCGCGAGGCGTTTGAACGCATGGGCGATCCTATCAAAGACCAACAAGATCCCAATTTCATCGATGTCTTAAGCCGCCTCTTTCGAGACAAGCCTTTGTTAGTGGCCACACTTAACAGACTACCAGAGTCGATACTTAGGGCTGGGTTTATCGACCTCAAGACGGACCTTGATGCCTCGAGAGCTATTCTTTCATTTCGCCCCATTGGGGGACAGGTTATTGATAGCGCTGTCTTGCATCGACCGAAGCCGAAGGATGGCGGAGAAGATCCTTTGACGATCAACATGGCCAAATTTGACTTTGATCTCAGGGATTTCGTCATCAGGGTTGGGAATTGTCACACCTCGCGCGTTTATTTGTCAGTGGAGTGTCACGCAATCCTGAAAAATACCAATGTTGGATTGGCCATGACATGGAAATCGTCCGAGGGCGAGACTATCATATCTTTCAGTTCGACTACAGTCGCCATCAAAGATCTGATCGGTGCCTTGCTTGGAACCGAGACTGATGTCGACAGGATCCTCCAGGGCGATATTCCCCTGATGGACAAGGGGTCAAGCGGTGATCAGGCGTCCTCCATCGGCAATATGCCGGGACCGATCAACGAAGTCGGCTTCTCTCTTAGACAACCCATCGAGATGGTTTACAAATACGAACTGGCTGATATCTGGATACGAACCGAGTTCTCGGACTGGAAGACCTTCCTTCCGCTGCCAGAGAAGTTTACAAATATCAAGGGAGACGTCCTACTCCAGATCCAGGATCCCTTGCATCTAGAGAGTTTGAGGATAGGGGTAGCTGTCAAATTGGTGATTCCTGTTCCAAATAAGCCGGAGGTGAGCGTCATTGCTCAATTCTGTGCTGTGCCACTGCCCAGAGTTGGCGATTACGACTATCAATTTCACATTCTTGAAGTTGGTCATGGGGTCACAGTGCCCGACATAATTGCGGCTATCGGTTTGGACGGTGTTGCAACTGAGATAACTAAGCTTCCGGCGCTTGAAAGTGTTTTCAGTACAGTTCTGGTCAAAGAGGTTGGAGTTTCTGTTGCGCGGGAAAACAGTGAATGGAAGTTTAAAGAATGGGCTTTTGAGCTATCCATCCCCATTGTGCGCCTTCTTTCTGACTCTCTCGCCATGGTGGACGCCAAGTTGAGGGTGGAGAAGTTCCAAGACGGGGAGATCCGAGCCAGGGGAGAAGCTATGTTTAGAAGTCAGGAGCTTCAAAAGGAAGCAAAGGTTGAACTTGCGCTGCCAACGGCTGATGATCCTGGATACATCATATTCTCTACACCTGACGGTTTGACAATCGGCGACGTGTTCAAGGTCTTCAGCCTTGGAGACTTACAAGATGTTCCATTTCTCGGCGGAAAGGATGCTGTCCGCATCACTTACTGCGATGTCAAATTCCAGAAGCAAAAGAATGGAGAGAAGACCAAGGTGACCTCGTTCTCTGCCAAGTTCAACTTGGCCACATTTGAGATCGGAAAGTTTCGAATGGAGGACATTGAGCTCTCCATGTTCTACCAACTGGGCGAAGCGGATGAAGATGAAAGGAAAACTAGCAAGCCATCTTTCGCATTTGAACTGCTGGCTTTGTTACAGAACATCAAGTCTGCGATCCGATTCAAATACAACGGAGAAAAGAATGAACTATTGGCTTCTATCACACCCATCAAAGGCTTTCCTATGAAGATTGTGGATATTTTCAGTTTACTGATTCCAGGTATCGACAGTGCTCTTCACTCGAGCTTCGGAGAATTAGAGATGGAATTCGTCGAAATGGTGTTGGATGTTAAGACCGTCAATGTTTCCTCTTTTCAATTGAAGCTAAACGCAGACGACACTTTACAACTTCCCTCTGCGGATGACCAAAAACCTTTCGCTCTAAAGTCGGTTCGAGTCGAATATGTAAGACTAACGAGCAAGTTTGAACTATTTGCTGTGTTGGATATTGCAGGTGTCAACACGGATATCAGCTTGTTAACTTCGGCAGATGCCAAGTTGAATCAAAGCTCTGTTGAATTTGTCATCGCTCTACAAAAAAGGAAGAAGCAGAAGACGGTCCAATCCAAGGAAGAGTACGACTCAGATGAGATAAATGAGGTGACCAAGGAGGACGAGAAGAATGGAGAGGATGAGCAAGACCCTGGGTTGAAGGCTCTCCTGGGAGCGGCAGGAATCGAGAATGCCATCATCCCGGTACCGGAAGGATGTCCCGAGATCAACTTTGGCTTGGCTGATATCAAGGGAAAGTTCATCAACAAGGACAAAACTGGCCTTAAGCTTGCTGAACTGAGCTTCCACGTCGAAACTGCTGAACTGCTGAAAGCAGTTGATGATTGGGATATTGCAGTCGACAAACTTTACCTTAGGGTGGATTACAATAAGGCTAACACTGAGAAGCCACTCTCTGCGTTAGTCTTGGGCAAGCTTACAGTCGCTCAATCTGTCGAGATGATCATCACATATATCGATGTAAAGGATGGTTCTGAGTTCAGAGCCCAGTTGTCTGTCGTTAAGCAGGCAGAAGTCAAGGTTGGATCAGTTCTCGAATGGGTTGCTGGTGAGTTCATCAAGGATGAACTACCTTCTTTTATTTCTGATGCCGTCGTAAATCTGAATACGGCAAAGTTTGATATGTCGCTAAGTCGTCGAAAGGGAGATGGAAAGTCTGCCATCACCGTTTCATTAAACTTTGTCCTGGACTCAGTGACTGTTCAACTTGCAAGAACGCAGATACGGCCAGACGGTGCAAAGAAGGACGACAAACTACCCTGGAAGACACTTCTTAGGCTCGTGGTCAATACACTTCCACGACCACCGCCCTTGCCTCTGGTCGGTCAGATTGAACAGCCCTTCTCTACCCAGGTCTACTGGACCAACAAGGCTGTCTCAAGAGAAGAGGTTGAAATGCTCAATACTCTCGTCACTTTCGAGAAGCAGAGACTTCTTGTGTCTGAACGAGCCACAAAGGATGTTGTTTTTGGCCAGGGCATGTCATTCATGCTTCTGAATAACGGCGACATCATCCTTACCTCGAAGCCTAAAAAGACGACAAAGAAAGACGGTCCTTCCGGCAAGTCAATTGTTATTCTTGAAGAGGAAAGTCCAGAAGCTCCAGAAGCTCCAGAGATGAAAAAGTTTGACAAGAGGATCAACGGCGTCTCTATCACGAATGTTGGCCTAGACTACGATACCAAGGGTCAGAAGATCAAAGTTAAATTCACAGCTCGTGTGACCATCGGACCTATGGATGGTGAACTAATCAACTTCACCATGATTATCAAGCTACCGCAAGGGGAAAAGATCGAACTCAGCAATTGGAAGAGACTCGGCATCGAAATGGATCTAGATGGAGTTACACTCGCGATGACGGGATCCAATCTCAACGTCGCTGGCTTCCTGAACCGTATTAGAGTCGAGGACGAGAACGTTAAAATGGAAGGTTTCGAAGGCGGAGTCAGCGTCAAACTTACCAAGTACCAATTCGTCGGCTTTGGCTCTTACAAGACCGTCACCACTGACCAAGCTGGCGAGTTTGTATCTCTAATGGCCTACGCTATGTTGATGGGGCCCATGATCAAAACTGGTCTCGTTGAACTCTCCGGCATTAGCGGTGGGTTTGGGTTCGGTTCAAAACTTCTGATTCCACCTATTACCGAGATAAATAGGTTCCCCCTGCTTATGGATCCCAATATTGATCCGATGGTCATGTTCGAAAGGCTGCGAGGAACAAGTGGACCAAAATACATGACCGAGACGAATGGAGCAAATTGGGTTGCAGCTGGTGTCATGGCAACAGCCTGTGAACTGGTTGACGTCTCAGCTGTGCTGACGATACCACTGGATCCTAGTGCTGGTGAATTAGCCATTGTTGGTACTGCGTCTGCTCAGTTTCCTCGGGAGGCAGTACCAGAAAAGTCACTTGCTGTTATCAAGATAAACTTCCAGGGCAGTATCGACGTGTCTCGTGGCATGATGCTATTCGAGGGCCGAATCGCCGATGGTTCTTTTCTTCTGCTTAATAACTGCCTTCTCACCGGAGGATTTGTCGTAGGAGCATGGTTCGGCACCAGCCCGCAAGCTGGAGATTGGTGTATTAGCATCGGAGGTTGGCATCCCAAGTATCAAGCCCCTGCCCACTATCCCTCTGCCCCTCCTCGAATGGAACTTCGATGGACGTGTGGGGAGAGCCAAAATCTGTCAATCGACGGACAAGCCTACGCTGCTGTTACTCCTGATGCGCTCATGGGCGGCTTGGCCGCCACTGTCAAGTACGAAACGAGCTCATGCGGCGCAAGTTTCGATCTCAGGACTGATCTCATTCTTTGGCTACACCCGCTTCACTATGATGCTTGCTTCCACATAAACGCCTGTCTCTGGTACGAAATCGACGCTTTGGTCATACGGAAGAAACTTCATGTTAGTTTGGGCGCCGATCTTTCCATCAGCGGACCACCGTTTGGTGGCGTGGCCGAGTTCAACTTATGTGTTACGACCATCCGAGTTTATTTCGGTGAGCGTCAGAGCAAACCGGAGAAGTTTAGCTTCGACCAGTTTATGACTGTCGTACTCAAGGATACCGAAATCAGGCATGTATTATCACTTGAGGCTGGAGCTGTGACTCCTATCAAAACCCTCACAGAAGCACAAACTCCAAAATCTCCTTGGGCCGTGCGTGGAGGATCCTTTGCATTTAGCATCACTTCTCGGGTACCTGCGACCAGCATTGACTTCACTGGTGCCCAGAATCCTAAGAGACAGCTTGGCGAACGGATATTTGCCCGACCTATGCATCTTACTGCAGATTCATCCGGGCTCAAGTCAGGTATGGATGTCTCCATCGTCCGCGAACCCCCCGACGGCGAATCCTTCATGGAAGGCTTCATCTTTGAAGTCATCTATGAACAATTACCAAGATCGCTGTGGGGTGTATACGACAGTAATGCCGATATTATGCTGAATGGTGCATCTGACAAAAGCACTGTGACGCACGCAACGGGCCTGCATGTTCAAGCTCCTATGGCTCAATGGTCCAGTCAAAACCCTCGGATCATTCAGTTTAGTGAACTGTCGCTGTCGAAACCTGTGGAAACTTCCTTCATGGATGATTCAAGCCGGGACGTCGGCATGGATGGAAGACCAAGAGAAGCATCACAGGAAGCTGACTTCGCCGTGGCCAGTGAATCAATTTTGGGAAGCCGTAAGCAAAGCGACGAGGCACAGGCTCTCAAGACAAGAAATGGTCGCAGAGCATCCGTTGTCAGCCAGTGGATGTCTATCCGAAAACTCAAGACATCTTCTAGCATCAAGAGTGGCGTACCGGTGAGATATGCCAAGGGACTAGCTCGTTTCTCGCATGTTGCTCCGCGGGTATCATTAGAGTAGACACACCGAATCGTTCCTTTATGTAATTCCTTGTCTGAAATACAATGAAGCGTTGGAATTTATCTAGCTCAAGACTTCAACATACCCCAATAACCAGCTCCAATCAACCCGTCATCAAGTTTCATAGCCATTATAGGCATCCCATTACAAAACGCCATACCAAGCGGACTCCCTCGTCTAACACCCCGATTAACAGATAATTCGATGGATCTACTCCCTGTATATATATCCCCCATTACAAGCTGGCTATACTCGTTCTGCCACAGAACTAAACCCATATACTGACCGTTGCACGTCCCTCCGACAACATTGATAGCAGAGTCAACCCGTACTTTTGAGCCTTTCTCCCCGTAGGCTTCAGCTGTCTCTCGTTCTTCCATGGTCTCGTCTTCGTCGACGTAGATTCCAGCGGAGTCCACATTGATCTTCCCCTCGGGGGTGACGTAGTAGACACTCAACTGGTCGTCATCCCCATTTCGGAATTCAACTGTGATACGCGAATTCAGATGAGCCATTTTTTCCTTCCCTTTCGACTCCCATATATCTACCCAAGGCATGCGTTTTCCCTGCCTCTTGCCCGCAGTTGATCCATCCGGGGCGATCCAAAAAACCACATCCAACCAGAGACTACCATCTCCATACCTCTCTGGTACGTGGTTCGATCGTGATGCGATGCTAGTGAAAGAATATGCGGTCCCTGGCTGAGAAATGCTCGCCACCGTATCGTTGCCCTTCCAACTCGCCGTTGTTGTAATCTGCTTTATTGATCCATCTTGTCCAACGCAGTAAACATTGATCTTGTCTCCAGCATCAAATCCTCTTGGTCCAATTGTTACTGAAAACCCAGCCCGAGGCTCAGCTGTACCGTTACCAATGACAGTCCGTGTAATCCACTTGGAATCAACACTTTTCCAAGAACCGTTGCAGATTGCGCCATCTCTGGTCATCCAGAAGATATCGATCTTGTCGTCTTGTGATGACACGGAGGCTACAGCACCTGGTAATGGTACCTCTCCTTCTTTTATGGGTATTGTCTCTCGTGTCCATCCTCCAGGGGGATAACAGTATGCTCGCTCGACGGTGCGTTGCTCTGATATCCAAAACATGTCGACGGCGCTGTTGTTGCGAGATATTACGGAGATGGAGCCATTTGGAGCTTGGCTCACGTCCGAGGACTCGGGAATGCGATCGAGATGCCAGGAACCGATCTTGTCCCAGCTATACCAGGTTTCATCCGCCACCTTTTCCATAACTCGTCGGCCTTGCCGATTTCTTGAGTTTTTCAACATCCAGAAACCTTCCGTTGCACGGACATCGATTATCCATTCGTATGACATCCAAAAGTAGGGAACTGACTCCATCATACTTTGGACAAGCACGCGTCTCTTCAGATGATCAAACGCGACTATGAGTGCAGCCTGAGATTCGTACTCCCTGTCTGTTCGGGGGCCAGCTAAACGTCGTTCCGGTGGAATCTTCTCGATAGTCGGGTAGCCCTGATCTCCAGACTGTGCTGGTTTGATACATCTGAACGACTCCCAGAAAAGATGGAAGGCGAAAATGACCGGATACCCTTCAGCAATACACAGCCTTACACGAGATAGAGTTTGAGCTCCCATGGCTCTTAGCTCAAACTCATCCATCGCATTAATAACCGCCGGCTGACATGAATCAAGTCGAAAAGGTTCAAGGATAGCTGCCAGTCCAGCTTCGCTGTATGCAACATCCGAGGGCCTCTCGTTGATACCCCAAATGGCATCAGGAGCATGATAAAAGTCCTGCACAACCCATGGAAATCTCGACTCTTGCGCTGCGCCATACACTGTTACAGCTCTCAAAGCTTGCCGTATTTTCAAGCCTGTGTTCCAGACTCTGTCTGGCCATTTTGTTTCACTATGATAGTCGTCCATTAAAGCAAGAGCTCTGGCATTGTAGTAGATGAAGCGTCGAGATGGTTGCGAGACAAGATGAGAGTTATCGCCGAAGAAGGCGAGATACCGGACTGCAGCACAGACGGCATCAAGGACCGCGATTTCGGTCATCGCTGCGTATCTGTCAAGAGTTCCTGGATAACTGACCCGGAGGTCGACTGAGATGAGGTCGTTTCTGTCCTTGGCTGGGCCATCGTAGATGTAGGGTTTGTCTGTGAGGTCGAAGCCATCAGACACGTACCATTTACCCATGGCTGCTGTATTTGCCTTGTGACTGCAGAAACATAAGTTGGCACACTCAATGGTTAGGAGCCATGAATTTAATCACAGGATAATGATCGTCTCCATTGCCGCTGGGTAAGATGAACAGGGTCTCATGCAGTCATTCGATAGTTCCAAAGTCTGGACCTTGTGATCCCCTCACAGTGCGATTCCAGGGCCTCCTACACATGCCAGTCAAACCAATTCAAGCTGCGTGCATTTGCGTGGCAAGACGTGGGCCCTGGCAACTAGGCTAGGCTACTCGTCTATGTTGAGGCCATCAATGCGACACGTTTGCCTGACAACCTTGGTATCAGACTCTTCCCCACTCCAATTGTGCCCCTCTTTGCCATACTCCTCCTCAATTCCGACCATGACATCACCGCTAAGGCTGTCTGAAAGCGTCACGTTGCTCAAAAGAAACCCGAAGTTGACCTTCCTCGCCAGTCCTGGGGCCCGTACTCTCAACTTGACCGTAAAACTAGGCTTATCCCCAGCAACATAAGCGCTCCCAGCGATCCATCGGGCAGAACCTTGGCCGAATAAGGTGACTTTTGGTGGCCTGATTGCTTTCGTATCTATCAAGTCAATGAGAGGGAAAAGCACGTTGATGTTATGAGGCATTCTCTCGCTCAGCTGTCCAGCCTCCTCAGACTTGAGGGCGACGATCAGATCAACAATGCGGGTTCCGTCTTCCGAAGAGTGCTGTTTCAGAACCTTGCAATCTGCCGTGATAGAGCCGGCATGAGTATCTTGGGATTTCTCCAGTATAGAGGTCGTATGAACGACACTGGTTTTCGCTGAATTCTCCGCCGCCAATGATTTCTTTGCAGGGGTCTTCTTCTCGTCGATAGCCCGGATACCAAACTTGATAGAGCCAGCGCTGGATATGATATTTACAGCATGCACGGATTTAAGTTTATCTGACTCCCCAAGACGAGCCTTAAGACTCAGCTGGAATGGTTCAAGCGGGTTTGCTCGATCTGCATCACCTTGACCCTCTGTCGCTTTGATAGATAGCTCTTGCACCCTATCACCCAGTGCAAAGGACAGGAGAGTAGACGATCCAGTCGCGGGATAGCTGCCTCCTCGACCTGTAGCTGCGCCCACGTAGCGTTGCATAATCTCCGATGGGGCCAAACATCTCGTATCAAAGTTGAACACTTTTGATTCAAGGCTTGACTCTTTGATAGCAGGAACTTTCACCTCTCCTACGTCAGCGTGTGAATCTTCCGGCGGCACTCCAATTGGCTCAATCTCAATTGAGTCCTTTTTCAATACTTTGCCCACGGCGAAGCATTGCTGATGAGGAGCTTGGCTAATTGTTAGCCCCAAAGGCAAGTCGCTGGGTCGGCAATTAAACATGAGCAGGAGAGCGCTATCGTGAAGCTTCGTGGTAACCAGCAGCTGGGGTGAAGGTGCTTGACTGCCCCCAGTTCTTACACGAGGGTCATCAAAGGTCTTTAGTAACTTCCCGCATATGATGGCTCCCCATCGTGGAATCCGTGGATTTTTGTATCGGAGTTCCGCTTTGGAGAGGTACGAGTTGATGGCCCACTTGATCTCGTTCCTGGTGAAGTCCTCATTCACAGTGCTGTGGCTCCCCATGCTCAAGGCACCATCGACGAAGATATCTACCCACAACGGGTCAACGTAGAAAGTGAGAATGGCTTCAGTGTCAAGAATATCGGGCTCGGGAAACATGTAATTGTGTGGAACTGCCTGAAGAGTGAGTAGGTGGTTGTAGACGAAGTCAAGCACCTTGGCCAAGTAGAGCCCTTCTTGCGTAGGCTCAACCAGTTCTCTTGCGTACCAGTCCTTATCATCGACTAGGATGTCGATCTCTTCTTGCAGGAACTCGCGTACAGCTTTAAAACCCGAGTCTGGATCAGAGCCAGGCATCACTGTCTCAAGGTTCGACCCATCAAGCTTTTCTCGGGCCCTCTTCCATCGAGACCCAGGAACAGTCGCCACTGTGGCACTTGAGTCCCCTGCACCTTTGGAGATCTCATGTAGCTTCTGATACCAGTTGGGCAACGTCTTTTGTTGTGAAGCGTCAGAGATATCACCCATTAGCCCTGAGGATGAACTTGATTTATATATCTGTGTGATTCGCGAACGTAAAGCAGATATAGCCATCGTGAATGCCGAACTTTCTATCGCTAGTGATCGACCAAGATTCCAAGCAGCTGAGTATGTGATGTCGATGATACCGGTTGTTCTATCGATGATCTGAAGTCCAGACCCATGACCTGAAGGTTCAGCATTGTCGAATTCTTTTCCTGAAGGCTTCTGAGGTATCAATGGGCCGCGGAAGAGGGACATAGTCTGTTCTCCAGTTTGCAATCGGTGTTTGACCATGGTGTACCCTGCTTCTAGACGTCTTTTCAGCCATTCGTCTGTTGACGGTTCTATATTCCTTTTCAAAGGCCTGACATTTTTTGACAGCTGTTGGATGACATCGCTAATCTCTTCATCATTCCCTTTCGTCCATTTAAATGACCACGAATACAATGAGACCAACGCTGTTAGATCCGACTGCCCAGGCATGTTCAAGTCCGATACTCCCATAAGGGAAACGAGATGGGCATATGCGGAAACCGGGGGTTCGACTTCGAAAGGGCCGGCACGATGGCCAAGAACGATGCTGAAAGTATCGGTTGTTGCATCTTGCGCCTTTGTTGAGCGCGAACGTCTAATGTGCGACAAGTATGAGTATCGTGCAGTTGCTGGCTCTGCCTCGCTATCCCCCATCTGTCGAGAAAAGTATGCCCGAAACGCTGATGAGTTGACGAAAATGATATTTACCCCGTTGTCAGGGTTCTGATCAAGGTCTTTGTTAGACAATGGGACCTGAACCGATGACGCTTTCAACTCTTTGAGTTCCTTCTGGCCCAGGCAGACTGATAAAGTCGGAGAAGGTGCGAATTGTCCATTCGTTGGTGGCAAAGTCTTGAGCTCTTCTTCTGTGAAGACCAACAAAGCAAGCCATGGTATGAGCGACCCATCGACATGTTTTTTGGCGATATTGTTGTCGTTATCTGGACTCAACTCCCACGGTAAATGAGGATCACTCAGCGTGACTTGAGGCAAGATTCTTGAAGGAACAGATTCTCCATCTGCTGGATAGACAGAGTGAACTGAGCCCGCTGGGAGATGGTATTGACTTGGTCCTTGAACTTGGAACCTTTTTTCTGTATCCAAACTCTTATTTTCGGTTCCGTCTGGGTAGGTCACTGTCTGCTTAATTATCACTTTGTAATCTCCGGGAACAAGAGAAGGTTGGAAAGATGAGAAAAATTGAGCCTGTCCAGGCTTCAAGTCCGTTGAAGTCGCCATGGCCAGTGTTTGACTATCTTGACCGGTTTGATAAGCCAGTATTAAAGACGAGGGGACGGCAATGTCATCACTTCACATGTTGCTGCGGTTGACTCCGCTTCTTGAGATCGGTCACGTATCTTGGCCAGTAAGACCTCCAATGTGAAGACCCTGTCTCAGCTCCCCACCAAAATCGATAGTGTGCAAACTATCGACTCACAACATCCACTATTATTGACACTGTGCGTCTAGGCCCATGCTTCGTATGCGAGGGGGAGCTACGGGCAGGCCGCGTACGATACGGCGGTAAGAAGAAAACAATTAGTAAATCTCAAAAGGAGCCAGCCATCAGTACGGCCCACAAGAGGCTGTCAGTGAGACGAATGCCCTCAACAATTCTCGGTGCTATCTAGATTCGTCAACATGTCGCGGCCAGTCCAGTGCATTGGCATGAAAGCCGATGCCTATGTTCTAAACACCTCAGTTGTCGGAGATGATTTCTTCTTAGCCGCGGTACCACCACCGTCTTATGAGAACTTATCGCCTGGACGGTTCAGCTCACGACCTGACGTTGAGGATCCTATCGATCTCAACAATGCTTCACCGTGGAGCATCAACCCTCGAATTGCAGACATTGGGACTGGTCAAGTTCTAAAGTCCCAGCTAGGCATATACCTCCACTGGTGTTTGCCCAAGAGGTTTAGGTTAGGTAATGCCGATGCAGATGCGGCTCAAGACCTGAACAGCGCTGGTCCAGTCCAAGTGAGTGCTGAAAACTTGGGATGCTGGGTGAATCGAACTGACGTGAACAGCATGAAGAGGTCCCTGACAGGTGGTTAGTCTTTCGCCACATCGTCGAATCTGAGCCTGAACTTCCCGCTTTGGAAATCTTTCTAGTAGAGAGCAACAAGATTCGAAATGCCACTCATGTCATCAACGGAGGAGAAGGTCTTTCAGGATCGTCTCCATTCATTGATCCAAATTTGCCAGCAGAACGCCAAGTCGAAACAGTTTTGGGACAAGTTTCGCGTTTGGCCCAAGACTGGGGCGGGATTGAGGATGATGGTGAGAGTTACCACAGTCCCCTCAAGATTTTAGAATCAGGAAATCCTCTTTTTGCGGATTTCATGCCTCATAACTCGGCCGTCTTTAGCTTGCATGATGATTTGACAAGAGATGGGGCCGAGCCGGGTTTGGTAGAGAGTGCAAAGGTTAATTACGTTGTCTACGGCTTCTTCGCCAGAGACGCTCTTGACCTTGCTTCCAATTCTCCCAGCCAACTGTCTACTCCCGTCTCCGTATGCTGGGGCTCGCTGTACTCAGTCTCATACGAACGAGATGTCGCTCCCAGCAAGATGAAGGCAGCTGAAAAAGCCAGAGAGTTTGCGGACAAACAACCTGTGGCTGTTGGCGACGACGTGATGGATGCATGTGTTGCCTTACTGAGAGGGTCAATGGACCACGAAGAGGCTTCTATGGCTGAGGTCTTTGGAAGTCTGAAGAGCGAGGCCGCTTTGCAGCAATCTAACTCGCAGCTCGATCGTGCATCGACAGCCAGTACCAACTTCAAGGGTGTCCATGGTGGATATCGCTGGCGTGTGAAGAAGGAAGAAAAAGGCCCTGCATTTGGTAGTCTATATCATTCGCAAGCACAGCAATCAGCTGCCTCTACCCAAGAGCAGAACGGAGTCTTACGTCAGTTGAACACCATGCAAAGCTATCTTGATGCCCTGTATCGTGGGAAACGACACACGAGGCACCTGGTGTTTTGCGAATGGTGGAAGCACCGCAGTCTAGTGGGTGGACAAGATACGCTATCAGTGCAACGTCGGTCTCGGTGCATCACAAAGGCTAAGCGACTGCTCAGGGAGATGCAACACACGACCTCATTGATAGCTTCCTCCGAGAGCCATATTTTGTCGATTTTGGAGGAGTCAAAGTCCTATGGTCCGCTTAGAAAGGAAGAGACCATCAAGTTCTTCTCACACACAGATCCTGTGTGTGTTCTTAAAGACATGGGCTCCGGGTGGCCTGAGAACTGGGATGCCGATGCCACCACAATTGAGGCTGAAGCCTTAAACTCATGGTTGACAACAAACGCTGATGCCTTGAAGAAGTGGGTAGACGCCTCTCCCTTTGTCAAAGATGCTGCTCCGACAGCCAAGGCTCGGATTCCTGATCTCTGGGAGCAAATGGTCAATCACGATGGACTCGGAAAACTTCCTACCAAGCTTCGAGAGTCAATGAAAGATGTTATGCTGGCTTTCACGAGGGAAATCGCTTCAGTTCATGCTGGAGATGATACACTGATCAAGAACCCTTCTTGGAAGGAATGTTACTGGGACGGTCAACCGTGGTTACCGCTATTCATCGACTGGGAGGTCGAGTACGTCCATGTTCCCAGCAACATGTGGCAATTGAGATACGGCGATGATGGCTCAGTCCAGTATGGTATTGCCACTGAAAAGAAGCTATCCGATCTTGCATTGAGCTCTCGTACCTTTTCCGGGAGGTCAATTATGCAACCAAACGGCCAGAAGCTTATCCAAGGGCTGTTGGATATGATGCATGAAACAGTTCCAGTGACTTCTGGGGAAGACAAAGAGGTAAAGGCATGGGCTGAAAAGTTTCTGAAGCGTCAGGACCTCACCTTTGGTCGGTTGGATGGCTTTACTGATCACCTCCTTACTCTTTGCCAAGGAGCCCATGCCGTCCCTGCGCGAAAGAACTCATCAACACCTGGAGAAGAGATTTTTGCCAACGAGGAATCTCTTCAGATTTTCTATGGCGGCCCTGCGGACTTGTCATCTGGCGGTCTTGATGTGACTCCATATGGAACCTTCCACGAGGGTTTGTCATATGAGATTTTACGTAACGCCGACGCTGTCGATGACAAGAATCGGTTTTTCCAACCTGTGACGCACGGTCAAGCACGACTGACGCAGTTGAAGATTGTCGATCGGTTTGGACAAGTCATATGTGCTCATGATCCACGACCAGAGCAATCCGAAAAGACTCTGTATCCTCATATTGGATCTGCTTTGCTGTGCGAGCCGGGTAGTGATTCATCGCCCAATGCAGCTACTGAACTATCCACGGCTGCAAAAGATGATTGTGAATGGTTCCAACTCGGCCCTCGGATCAACCAAGACGCCCGTCTGCACGCTGAGTTCCTGTGCAATGGAGATGATTCGGAACCTCATCAGGTCGGATATCAACCAGTGGCTGAAGGCGACACCGCAGTGTTTGCATGGCTTCTCATCAACTTCCACAACCAGTCAATACAAGTATATGACAAAAGTCGGACATTCAAGGGAGAAGCGATTCTTCCTTCTGGGCCTGATCAACCAGTTCACTGGCATTCACTTATTGGTGACGATATGTCTTCGGATATCCTTCCACATATGCTACCAGAGGAGCGCGATGCCCGAATACAAGCTCGCCTGGATCAAGTTGAAACATTCGCACTAAAAGGATCTAAGCAACCCATGTCTTTGGAAGATCTAGTGGCCTCGATGTCATATGCACCCTTTATTATCGGACTTTGGGAGACTATAGTTGCAGCCCAGGATCACATCCGAGCGCCACCAGCCCAGCAATTCGCCCAATTCACCTCAGCACTTGTTGGCCGTCCACTTGCTCTGGCCCATCTTGGTCTTGGCATCGAACTTGCAACACCACCAATGCGCAGTCAAGCTTACGCTGATTATACCGAGCATGATAATGATAGCGGTGTCGATAGTGATCCACCTAAGACGGAAGGATATGAAGAGCTTACACGGTACGAGTTTGGCATCAAATTGGGCGACATGCTTGGCCATCAAGATGGTCTGATCGGGTATTTCACTCCTCCGGAAGACCAGAAAGCCTGGAAAATTGTCACGGATTATGCTGGTGATGGCAATTCTACGTCATGCGTCAGACATACGAAGGATGCATCTACTCTTACGGTATCTCCCAACTACCCACGATTACTACCCTCAACTGTCTCTGAATCCTTCAATATCGC
Source organism: Fusarium sp. NFCCI 5145 (assembly GCA_033439405.1). Taxonomy (NCBI): domain Eukaryota; kingdom Fungi; phylum Ascomycota; class Sordariomycetes; order Hypocreales; family Nectriaceae; genus Fusarium; species Fusarium sp. NFCCI 5145. The sequence goes on from JAWDHB010000116.1 coordinate 137,548, forward strand.
CGACGAGGCAGTGAGCTACCGAGGGCGAAGAGCCACAGCCTTGCAATCTTCTCTTGTCACTGTCCTTCTAGATCCTTTCCTTCCAATTCACGTGCGCTCGGGAATACTCCCCGTAGCCCAAGCACAATTGAACCGCGACGACGTCGAGCGCGACCTCCAACATCTCCATGTCTGGTTCAGCTCTGGTCCCGTCATTGTTGGATCTCGTGGCTCAGATCCCGTATCTTCAGAAGATGGCAAGATACGCATTCAGATGATCAATGATGGCAGTGATAAAGAAGGTGCTCTTATGCCGGTACATACCATGCCAACAACAACGTCTGGAGCAGCATGGCAATGGGTGCAGCCTGTGATAGAGGAAGCTCACGGGGAAGAGGCGATTGATACTTCAAACGCTGATGTGAAATACGTGCATATAGGCGTCACGAAGCCATTGAAGACAGGGTTCGATGCGACAGTGGGGGCCCATAACGATAGGGCAAAGGAAGACGAAATAGAGATTGCAGTTGCTCTGGATGGATACTTACTGCTAGGACTAGACAAATAAGAAAAATAGCTAATATTAAAAAGCAATATAAATAGTACATTATTACTATAAAAATACTTTATTAACTTATTAACTACCTTATATTAATAATAAGACTTATTTTAGTTTATTAAAATTAAGGTTAAATAAATTAAAATACTTATTAATTTAAATATATATTTCTATCTTAAAAATAAGTTTTAAAGCGACTTAGCTTACTATTAAGTCTAATATATTTTTATATTAACTTTTCAGGCTATTAAATTACAGAAACAAGTTATAAGCCCTAAC
>JAWDHB010000121.1:0-143914 GCA_033439405.1 Fusarium sp. NFCCI 5145
GTCGGAGGGGCCACCCATGAGTGAGGCCATGAGTTCTGGGGTGAGTTGTGTGGTGGAAGCCGGGGTATTGGGGTCGTTTCTGGTGGCATCTGATTGCTCGATACTCCATTTAAGGAGCTCGTTAAGTCGCTTGTCATCCATGTTTCTCGCGTTTTACGATGTGCTCCTTGATATGGTGTTGTGAATGTTGCGCTTGTTGAAGGAACAAAAAAGATATCGATCTTTGATATTTGCTTCACTTTTCAATCTTACCGAACAGATCGATTAGAATTTGCCCGTTCTGGAATCTTCAAGAAAACTCTAAACTATTCCCTAAACGGCCTAGTGCAGACCTGATCACCGGCAATATCGATTGTCCGTCCACCGGCCGATCTGTTCTCAGCTCGATAACGATACATTGCAGCCCAATGAGTGCCTTATGATGACTTGTACATGTTTCTGAGTCAAGAAGAAGAGTAGCCCCAAGCTTCTGCCGTGGGTAGACACCGCAATTCAAGTCACAGCAGTTCAACGTGGCAGAGAAATATTTCATCATAGCTCCCCTCCAGCTCAGCAAAACTGCCCCACCTTGCAAGGTTGCCCCTCATCGCTGCTTTTGCGGCCGAGACGGGAGAACGAGTTTAAACGAGACCGAAAATAAGGGTGTACAAAATTGGTACCGGGAGCAAAAATACGCACACAATCATAGGAAGGTAATTCAGTGGCACCGACTATAGTTGGGAGACAGTGGCTGGTTGAGGTGACGCACGTGTATTGCGTTGCATGTCATCAGTGCAGCAGCCTGGCCGCAAGGCTACCACGATACTGAAGCCCAAAAGCTTATGGAGCTTATTAGTGGGCGTATTTTGCATCTTGAGAGGCGCCGGAGATCCCGCTGTTCGTAGGTAAGTAAGCGAAGGTATTCAATCTTATAGCCTGGCTTACTGGCCGACAGCTCCCGCTGGTGGATTTCCCCGGCTGGGCTGGGCTGGACAGGGGCTAGATACAAGGGTCTAATTAAGAGTTAGGAGATCTGTTGAGCGTGAAGTCAATATTTGGCAGCCTCGTGGTTCAGGGGTGATCATGTAGCGGTGTTGAAGCTGCCAAGCTGTCAAACTTCCAGGATGGCTAACTACCTACCCGACCAGATATCATATCCGATAGAACAGGAAGCACCCAAGACGTATCGACAGAACAAGATATCCTTTATCACCATCACTGATCAACCAGAGAAGATTATACACCACTCAAGAGGCGATATAGTTGCGCAATCTTGAAGCTATTCTCATTGCAATCACCAAATGTCGGATTAAGACGCTTGCTTGGCCAGGCGGAGTGGATGGATGAGTGTTCCTCAGCAGATGAACCAGATTCGAGCGTGTTTGGTATGGTTCGTCAGCAAAGAACTCCTTCGATGCTGCTAAAGAGCTACCTCCACGCAACTCTGCCCTGAATGAGCGCCTGCTTGATTAGCCGCTTGTGCTAACTACCTATGGAGTGGAACTCGGGAGCTGGAAGCTGGGAACCGGTTCCAATCTGCGGAGCAGCTGGAGATTTGGCGTGGAGATACCAGCCCCCTTTTCAGTTATTGTAGCCAAGGGGTTCAGACGATGTAGTGATTGTTCTGATCGAGAAGATCTGAGAAAGAAATTGTACAGTCCGTCCATGTACGGACCTCGTGCAGGAATTTGACAGTGAGACAGGAATCTTTTCGAGCTATGTGTGGCTGGGGCTGACCTGAGCAGCCATGCGTAGCCTGTAGGTAAGTAGAGACGGAGTCTGTCGTTGATAAACAGATGCCTGGACTGGCATGTTGCTACAAGCTCTATTCATATCGAACAAACAGTAGGTGTTAGAAAACGAATAGTCAATGGTTGAAACACTAAATTATTTGCCAAGAAAGATGAAAGGAAGCCTCTAAGGCTACAGCATTAAAAAGTTCCCTAGCTGACGTCGTCGCCAGCTCGCGTGGCGGTGGATGTGAGGTTCTGCTTACGACGTCACCTTGTTCAGAAAGAATAAAGTCTAGACGGTGAGGCGGCCCGTCATCCTCTATCGGGACGTATGTGAGCAGTTACAGTAACTTGACCAGGAATATCACGACTTGATCGATAAAAACCATCAGCTACTCCAGCTTTGATTCTCCAATAACACTGTATCCATCTCAATCCTGTCAGAAATTTGGCGATCACGAATCTCTACTGTTGTAGGTAAGCTCCCCACCTCAGCCACCGCTACAACCATTCCACTGCGACCGCTACAACTACTGGGACAAGTTACTCTCAGCGCAGCCCTCTACACTACGACCGCCACAAACCAATCAGTAGAGCGGCAAGCAGCTTGGAAAGACCTGTTTTCTGGCAGCCCCGCCTCTTTTTTCACTCTAGCAGTCAATAGCAAGAGTGCAGCTCTTGCTCCTGCTCTAGACTGTGCCTCGTCTGCTTTTAGATCCCCTACCCAATTCTGGCAGGCGGTCGCTGCTCCCCCCCCTTGTCCCCAAAGTGTCCACCTCAGCAATTCGGGGCCCGCCCACAACTTTCTTGTGACAGCGTCGCCCGGCGATACTTGTCTCCTTTCCCCCCTCCCCCATTCTCCCGTCTCCGTCTCTTTCCCTCTCCCATTCCATTCCAAACCACTTCTCTTCAACTCTTCTACCCCGACCTCCGTCTCCTTCTCCATCCAACGTCTCTTCTTTTTCTGTAAGCTTGCTCTTCCACCTACTAATTCCTGCATCTCCCATCTCTCTTCTTGATAACTCTTTGTTTTTTCTTCTTTCTCGCCTTTGATTCCTGGCCGCTAATCCCGTTTCTGGACAGCTTTCCCATACACACACCGTAATCCACAGCCATGGAGGGTACGTCGCATCATACCGCGTCGCTGCATCGTCGGATCTAAACAATCCGTTTCGAGCATCGCGAATATTTCTCTCTGGACTCTTGCTGACTTGTCTTCCGCCCTACAGAAGAAGTTGCTGCTCTCGTCATTGACAATGGGTAAGCTCCCCCGCCTGTCCCGCCTGTCTCACCGACCTCTGGACTACCTCCCCGCCTCTCTGCCCCTGGCCAGATCTGCCACCGCATCGTCCGATGCCCGACACCGGCTTCAACATTGATGCTTGGGGGTATTTGGTCTTTGAACTGGCGCAAGGCAATCTCAACATGTTCATGATAGCTAACTCGATACCAGTTCGGGTATGTGCAAGGCCGGTTTCGCCGGTGATGATGCTCCCCGAGCTGTTTTCCGTGAGTGCCCCACTTTCTAGCCACTGCGCCCAACCTGTTGATATCGCATCTTCTGGGCGCAAATATAATCAGAAACTCAATTCTAACATCGTAAATAGCTTCCATTGTCGGTCGCCCCCGTCACCATGGGTAAGTTGCAGCTGTTGCGGCAATCCGCCGCCATTTTCGATGGTTGGCCACTGACAATATTATTTCAGTATCATGATTGGTATGGGTCAGAAGGACTCGTACGTTGGTGATGAGGCTCAGTCTAAGCGTGGTATCCTGACTCTGCGATACCCCATTGAGCACGGTGTTGTTACCAACTGGGACGACATGGAGAAGATCTGGCACCACACCTTCTACAACGAGCTGCGTGTCGCCCCCGAGGAGCACCCCGTCCTGCTCACCGAGGCTCCTATCAACCCCAAGTCCAACCGTGAGAAGATGACCCAGATTGTCTTCGAGACCTTCAACGCCCCCGCATTCTACGTCTCTATCCAGGCCGTTCTGTCCCTGTACGCCTCCGGTCGTACCACTGGTATCGTTCTGGACTCTGGTGACGGTGTCACTCACGTTGTCCCTATCTACGAGGGTTTCGCCCTTCCCCACGCCATTGCCCGTGTCGACATGGCTGGTCGTGATCTTACCGACTACCTCATGAAGATCCTTGCTGAGCGCGGTTACACTTTCTCCACCACCGCCGAGCGAGAAATTGTCCGTGACATCAAGGAGAAGCTCTGCTACGTCGCCCTCGACTTCGAGCAGGAGATCCAGACTGCTGCCCAGAGCTCCAGCCTGGAGAAGTCCTACGAGCTTCCCGACGGTCAGGTCATTACTATTGGTAACGAGCGATTCCGTGCTCCTGAGGCTCTCTTCCAGCCTTCTGTCCTGGGTCTTGAGAGCGGTGGTATCCACGTCACCACTTTCAACTCCATCATGAAGTGTGATGTCGATGTCCGAAAGGACCTCTACGGTAACATCGTCATGGTAAGTTTTGTAAATATGAGCAACCTGAATCATTCTCTAACGCGCATCCAGTCTGGTGGTACCACCATGTACCCCGGTCTCTCCGACCGTATGCAGAAGGAGATCACTGCTCTTGCTCCCTCTTCCATGAAGGTCAAGATCATTGCTCCTCCCGAGCGAAAGTACTCCGTCTGGATCGGTGGTTCCATTCTTGCTTCCCTGTCCACTTTCCAGCAAATGTGGATCTCCAAGCAGGAGTACGACGAGAGCGGTCCCTCAATCGTTCACCGCAAGTGCTTCTAAGGTATGTGTGAGTCCTGGATCAGTCGAGACAGCAGTTACTAACCCTTTCAAGCTATCCGACCGACAAACTAAATCCTCCCACTCGCGCAACGACGACAAGATCATGGAGGTGGCGACAGACATTAAGCCTTGGGTGGTTGGCAAACGTCAAAGTCGAATCTCATGTTTACGAAAAGTTTTTGACATGGTCAAAAGGGTGGGCGTTGCGCTTGTTACGAAGAGATGTGATGGCCCCTTTGTTGTAGTTGCGCGTGTAATCCGTGCCTAGGGGTAGAAGCCGAGGTTGACATACAAATACTTTTTTACTTTCCGCTTAGAATTGTTTCAATGAAACGAGGTGATGACATGCTGCCGCTTGTTGCTTGTTGTACATCAACCGAGTCTCCTACGTGCATACGATCTATGGTAATCGAGTCATGAAAAAGTGCTTTTGGTGCGCATTGATCATGTTAATTTGCCTTGGGTATCTGACAGTTGTGGAGATTCAAGGCTGTCAGTATCGTTTGCAGATGAGCCGTCTATCTCTATAGAGACAGGCGTCGCTTCTGGCTGCGATTTAGCAACTGCTCCTGCCGCCGCCTTCTCTTCCTCGAGCTTTTTGTATTTCCTACGACTCTTCTTCGAAGAACTTGCGGCTTTCTTTTGCTTTACTTGCCCAACAATTGCTGATCGACTCTGGTCTCCATTACGGAGCTCGTCGACGCGCTGGGCGAGCAGTTCGCGGGCGTGTTTTCGATTCTGGTCTCGTGAACGGGTTGCTTGCGATTTCACAACTATCCCAGTAGGTATGTGCTTCAGCTGGACAGCAGAGTTGGTTTTGTTCTACGGTGAAACAAATGCATGTAAGTCGAGTAAACTTTGATGTACCCAGGCGGTGCGAATTCCGTAAACAAGGTACACATACAATCTTTTGACCGCCAGGCCCGCTTCCTTTGACATATGACTCTTCGATCTCGGACTCGGGTGGAGGTTTTGGTCGAGGAGGGAGGGCCTTGGCTAAAGAGATGGACGTATTCGAAAAGGTGCGTATTGAAAATGAGGCGGGCACACTGTAGCGGATAGGCCGGAGAAGCTGGAAGAGTGTCATTGTGATCAATTAGACGTAGGTCTTCAAAAACAATAGTATAGGAACAGATGTTGCAAGAAGTGAAGTAGAGTCGCAACTGAGTCTGGTGAACAGTTATTCGTAGTCTACGAGGCTGTGATCAACCTTGTGCGCCACGAGCAAGCCACAACCGTCCCCACAGCACGGACCAGTCGCGTGTCATGCAAACATCCAGTAAATTGAACACCCGCACCCCCTGCAAGTTTCAGTACATCGAAACCTTAGCACCTTCCCGCGGTGCCTCCGGTACCCAATTTTCGGGAGCATCGGTACGATAAAGGCACCAGCAGATAAAGGAGGGCCGCTCTTCCCTGACCCTTATCCTTTAATCTCCATCATTTCAACGTTTTCTCCTGGATCTCGCACTTTCAAGCCATTCATTACAGCAGCCGACTACCTTGCGGCGACGAATATCGAGATTTGCGAATAAATAAGAAAACACGATTTTCAAACTCGACACAATGGCTGTTTTTGGGTCGTTCCGCAAGTGGCTGAGCCTCAAGCAGTACCAGCTCGAGGTCACTTTCAGCGTTTACATGTTTACGCCCTGGGAGAAGTTCTTTTTCAGTACGCCTCGTCATATCCCATGCCTTCAACTTACGAGCTTCAGAAAACTAATTGTCTGCTCTAGGCTCCATCGTTTTCCTCCTCTTCAGCCTGACCTTCATCGCCGCATGCCTCTACCTCCCGCATCACATCTCTTTCCTCGTCGGTCGCGCCTGGTATTATATCAATGGAGAGCACATCGACGTCGCTGAGGTGGTGCAAGAGGCTGTCAAGGATATGTCTGCAAGTGCGCTCTCTGGGACGACTGCGAGTGTGGTGGATGTTACAAAGGAGACGGTCGAGGCGGTCGTGAGGGAACTTTAAGGCTCAAGCTGGAATTCTCTACACAAGCACTAGAAATACACAAACAAAGGAAATGAGCAAAATTCGGCATTCCTATTGAAAAGCCCTCTGTTCAACTGAGTGGTGGGATTCAGCTGTCAGCCCAGAGAACCACGACATATGGCATGGGATTCCTTTGGTATCACGATATAATGGATATGGATCAACTGTACTTTGGCCAATAGACGGCTTTAATGATAATACACTTATACTTGGTTACTTCACATTTGAATCTGCATCTGACAATGCAGTCTAGTCGCGGGTCATGGGAAAATGCAAAGAGTGTGGAGGTTAACTTCTTTATCATAAATTTTGCTTCTATGAGTCTGCAGACACTTGGAAATACGCCTGGCTAAAAGCATATACTCTGAGTGAGCTATCCTCTCCCGCAACAGCAACCTCAAATGGCCTATCTGCGCCATCTCTTGTAACAGGGCGCCAAGCAAGCTGGTGTACAGCCTTGGGCAAACAGTAGCTAGAGATGAAATCAGTAACGAGTTTCTTCACATCAACAACTTGGACGTAAACACTTACTCTTCACAAGCGGGTTTCTCAACAGCATCTGTTCCATCTTCCTTGATCAAATACAGACTAACTCGTCCGAGTTCCGTACCAACCGCCAGCACAAACCTTCCGCCAACAACATGGGGAACAAAATCAACAGAGGTAACAGGCGAAGCGGCTGGGATAGACGCTGCTTGAGAGAACTGAAGCTTCCCATCCTCGTTAGACTTGGCTGCCCAGATGCGGACTTGCTTGTCACGACCAGCGGTTGCGAATACAGGCGCCGTCGATGAAGCAGGGGCCCATGCTGCGTCCAGAACCATACGTGTGTGGCCCTTGAGGTTGGTTTGAAGGAGTTTGTACGCAGCTTCATCCTGGGGTGCACGCTCAAAGACGGCCCATTGACGATCGCGACCTACACTCAGGAGGAACTGGTCATCAGAGGAGAAGCGGAGGCGGGTAGCTGTAAGAGAGTGTGCTGTCAAGGGTGGCTTGAGCTCGGTCCAGCGAGTTGTCTCGAAGAGGCGGATAACCGCATGGTTGGTCGAGCTGGCTTTGCATGCACTAGCAACGAGGGTGCCATCATGGCTGGCTGCGAGACAGGAAATCTCATAGCCGTGTCCATAGAGCTTCTCGGTCTCAGGCCATAGAGTATGTCGTGAGAGTGTCTCCTCGAAAGGTGGATGGTCAATTTCCAAGTGCGACTTCTTGACTATCGAGGCTGGATCCATAGCTTCACGGTCCCGATCATCGATGGGTTGGATTTCCTGGTCGTCCTCCATGGTATCAATAGCCTTGTTGGATAGACCTAGAACAGGCATGTTGGCAGCATCGGGCATATTCTGAAGGTCCATGCCGCTGTCAATGCCTGCAAGACGGTTGAGCATTGAGGCAACGGCCTTGGGCTCACTAAAGACTCGCATGAGTTTCTCGTCGGCCCCTGAAACAAACTGAGAGGCTCCCACTGAGTCAATACAGTTGAGATCGTAACCATGAATCTGAGGTCGAGACATTTCATGCCATGTCTCGTTTCCTGGCCTGTTCCAGCGCGTGTGGAGTCGTGTAGTTTGGTCTGAACTTGTTGACAAGAGGTACTCGCCATTTTTGGCCCATGTGACGCCAGTAACAGCTCTGGTGTGTCCTGAGATAGCAACGCATGGCCGCCAAAAGTCCTCCGAAGAGACATATTCCCATCGTCTCCAACTACCAGTACGGCCGAGACAGGCTACTGATTTGCCATCGGGAGACCACAAACCGGTCCAGAAACCACCTGTGCTTCCAGTGGCAGTTGTAGCGCCCTTTTCTCGGCTGATCTCACCCAGTCTCGCCATGCTGACCCAGATACCGGAGCCTGGGTCAGCTTCCCAGATGGCGAGCGAGTTATCCGCTGATGTCGACAAAAGCTGCAGCTTTCCATCGCCCTGCCGTTGCCAGCGTGCACTGTAAATCCAGTCCTCGTGGCCCAGAAGCAGGGCTTCGAAAGTTACAGAAAAGTCCTTGCCAGCAGACTTGAGCCGATGGGCCTTGTTGGATGGGGATTTGCCAGGCAAATATGCATCACTTAAGGGGTCTGAGCCACTGGCAGCAGCAGCAGGTAGTTCTTCACCTTGGTGGAATCTCCAGATGCGAATGTACTTGTCCTGACTTGCTGAGGCGAGGAGCAAGTCACTGTCAGGGGTTGGTGTCTCCTTGGCAAAGCTCAAGCTTCTTATCCAACCCTCGTGTCCGGTCAAAGTTGCCTGCAAGTCGAACTGAATATATTCCGACTTAGTCTCGGCTGTAAAAATTTGAACAACATCCCTTGTGCCAGCGGATGCGAGTACCAAGATATCGTCTTGATCCCCAGCATAGCTGAGTGCTAGGCACATGGGGAAGTATTTGGGTGTTGTCTTGACGCTTTGGAGCAGCGTGAACTGGTCGTTCTCGAGGCTCCAGATCTTGATGGAAGCATCCGCGCTTCCAGTTGCGACAATCCATTTCTGCGCCCCGTTGATCCTCAACGAGGTGATGCAGTTGATAGCAGCAGTGTGTTCCGCTGAGGTGTGAATGGGTCTGAAATCTTCACTATCTCGTGGAGCTTTCCAGAGAATCAAGGTCTTGTCGTCTGAGCCTGAGATTAGGAACGAGTTTTCATCTTGGTCTGCTTCAGGAGGGAACGTCAAGGCCTTGACAGTGGCTTTATGTCCGCTGAGCAACCCGACAACCCCCTTGGGGGGGTCCAACTTTAAGGATAATATGTTAGCATTAGCACACCGATAGATATTGTGAAAATCGAAGAAATGGGGTGTATTGACTTTGAAGCAATGAGGTGGCTCATATACTAACCAAAGGTCGCCATATGGCAACATTAATATCAGCTCCAAAAGCCAAAATACCACATCGACTCCAATCGGCAACAGCCGTCTGTCGGTTGGCTCCCGAGGCGAGATACTCGATGGAGACTGGTCTCGAGCCCATTTTTGTCTCTATTGCTTGTTGTCGTCTCTGACCGGAGTCGTTATTTCTAGAGGGTGGAAAGATGAGTCTGAAAAGTGTGTGCTTCTTGAATTCTGATTGGCTGCTACGGCGTCGTGCTGGGATTTTTTTTGGAGAGGTATGATTATGTCATCCGTTTACTCACACATCAGGAAAAGCAATAACTAATAACTACTAAAGGTACCTAGACTACCCTGACTACTATACCTAACAAAGGCATGACTCTTTTTGTTGTAGAGGCTTAAGTGAGCACAGTATCATTCACCATACTAATTTCTTTGTTCTCTCGCTGTTGACTCGTCATCAAAGATACAACCGAGTGTCTCCATTGTTGGGTGAAGAGAGAATTGCCCTCTTACACCATATCCTGTTGATAACTTAAACATCGTCACGGAGCCCCCTTGGGATCACCTTTTGCCCGCTACAACAAAAGCAAATCCACAGTCAGTTGACAGCAACACAAGATAGGCAGTAGCATCAGAATCACGTTCCTCGGTCGTCACTTCGCTTCTACTTGCACTTCATCATGGCTGAACCGACACCTTCTCCTAAACTCAACATTGTGGTCGAGTTCTCGTAAGTTGTTTCACCAGTATTTCCATCTTCAGTGTATTATATGATCTATCAGCTCTTGCTTGCATAGACTTGGCTCAGACTGAGACTCGAGCCCACCCCCTTCTGCAATACCAAATTTTCTCTTGGGTCGGAGTGTCCACCTGAACCACGCTTGTGCCTGGATTCTCGCTTCCAACGAGTCTGCTCTCTGCAATTTCTTCCATCTCTTTGCTTTTTTTCTTCTCCCTTCTAGTCACTGAGCTGACATTGTAGCACTACAGTGGCGGCCTGGAGATGCTCTTTTCCAATAAGAGGCAGCATGCTCTGGTCATCCCCGCGGCAGGCCAGGACGGGAAACCCGCAGACATTGCGTACCTCATAGACCACCTTTGTCAGAACGTGATGGACGATTCTCGTAGAGATCTCTTTGTTCTGGACAACCACCTGTACGTCTTGGCCATCGTTTCCCTTTCGTCTCCGCCTCCATTTTTATCTCCGTCTCGCTATACACACTCCCCTTGCCTACGGCAACGGTCACGGTCACCGTTGGTTCAAACAACGTTCACTTCATCTCCTACTTAATTCGATGGCTCTTGTGGCTGACAAGAGTGGCAAACAGTCGACCAGGAATCCTAGTACTCATCAACGATGCAGACTGGGAACTCGAAGGTGAGGAGGCCTACGAGCTTCAGGGCGGTGACAACATCTTGTTTGTCTCAACTCTGCATGGAGGTTAGACTGGTGATCCTACTATACTCTCTGTCCCCCTTTGGCCTCAAAAATTCGCCGCGGGTCGCTCAGTGAAGTCCCGGTGCGGCTTTTATTGAAGAATTCCAACCTATATGCATGCACACATAACTACGCATTCATACACATGCGTACAGACAGCAGAGCTCCCTTGAATATCGAGTTGTTAAGAAATAGACAAGGACATGGACATGGGAGGCATTGAGTGCAAGCACAGCCAGGCCCACAGCAAGTCTGTCTCGGGGGCTGGCTTCAGGTTTCGACACGGAGGGACTCGTACGCGAATATTAGTAACTTACTCCTTTGGACCTAAGGGACCTTGGGACCTCTGTCTTGTCTTTGTTGTCTCTCGCCTCATCTCGTCTGTCTTTGCCACTTGGATGAAACGACCGTCTCCTGTGGACAATAGATCATACAGGTTGCTTACCGTGTCTCTGCACCTACGCTCCCCGTCTCAGCCAGCCTTGCGACAACCGTTTAGAGCCAACGTCCTTAGTCTCTAGTCTAAGCGCATCGATCTCGGTCCCAGCAGAAGCTCATCTCGCATCTAGAGTACATACACATACAAGGAACGTGCATTGCACGCAAACACCATCAACGGCTTTGTGGAGGCGAAAAAGGAAAACTCCCTTTAGCTTGCATGCCACGCATCTGCAGCCCTCGAGAATGGGAGCGCCTCATTTCTTCAAAACTTGGAGGAGAATCAAAATGGCGGACCATAACATGACGGACCGGGCCATTGCAACGTTATCTACGGCGGTGAAGAGTAGATCCCACCCAACAAAAGGTCATTCCACATGGTTGTCGACGTAGAAGTACGAGATGAGGCTTCATGTGCGTGCGCATGAGGGCAGATCCATTTCCGTGTGCATTTCCTCTTCAGCAGCTAGCCACCTAGAGGAGAGGGAGAGAAGAGAGTAGAGGCGGGGCGGTGAATTTTAGGGGAGGGGGCATGTCGATCAAGCCAAAAAGTGAGGCATGCAGCCCTAGGTCTGCACCTTTGTATGTTATCCAATTTACCTGCCTGCCTATACAGAACTAAGATGTCACTGTGCCTGTGAGCATAGTTATAGAGTCCATTGTGTCTCGCAACCAAGTCTAATCTTGCCTTGCTAATTGTGGAGAGTTGGTTTAGATAAAACGAGAAGTCCAAATTGCAACTTGTTTCCAATAGCAAACCGCATATTGGCGTCACATGCATGCACACTAGCACATAACGTCTTCACCTTTCACATCAGCCCCTCCCATGTATATCTTGCATTCCACCTACGAGCTGCCCATCTGGCGCCTCACTTAACTATCTTGTGTGTGTGTCTGTATGTCTTTGCCCCCACGGGAAACGTTTGACGGCCGTTTTATGCACAACCACCAACTGTATACATAATGACAATACTGTTCTTGGATTCCCGGTGCCCATCTTCAAGTCAGCCCCTGACAACTCGATCGGGATGCCAGGATCATCATCCTCCATCGCGGCCTTACAGCTCGGCTCATCGGTATCGTCTTCTCTCTAGCGATTTGGGCATCACTACGGCCCCCAAGGTTTCCGACTTGGGTCGTCCGTACCTTAATTTGCTTGTCCATCCCCCGTCTACCTCGACCAACAGTAGGCAATTTAGACTAGACTATCCCATTCAAGAAATCGACCATCATGTGCTCTAATGCCTGCGTGACAGGCCGCCAAAACAACAGTCTTGACCTGTCTTGTTTTCTTTTTCTCGGCTGACTCTATCACGACCATGGCTTAGTCTTCAGCTCGGTCGCTTCGTTCCGAGCTCGAAAGGTCTAGAAACACGCCGCATTGTTCGAGTTTGACAACGCCAAGATAACAATCCCTTGTCTCAGCTCTCTATGCTTCGCAATCGTCTATTTCATCACTCAAATGCTGAGTGCTGCAGTCACCGGGTCTCTGTAGATTGTTCGTGTTCTAAGAATATGTTTGTTTGAATGTCAAATCATCTACTAACTTTAACGCCAATGTTGCGATTTCGGCCCTTTCCCCTGCGGCTACTCACAACTTTTTTTCGCTCCAATATCATCACCCCAGATGCTGCCATCCAATGTTGAGTCTAACAACTCCAAATACAATGCACCAAGCCCAGTAAGATGGTTTCATAACCAATAATGCATGCTCGAAACTCCAGAATAAAAAGCGCAAGTGCGTACACTTGCCTCGACAACTGCGTGAATGATACCCGAAACGAAGGGGAATAGGTAAAAACAAATAAAAGACAAAGCCTCTCTAGCGGATGGAACCGCTTTTCCTGTATCACCGTGAAATCATAAACCAAGCCACCCGCTCCCTTGCATCCTCATACAGGTATTGCCGATTAATATAATAACAAGTATAATTCTCCTTCTTTACATGTAGGAGAAATATGTGCAAAGCTTGAAATGATTGGTATCAAAACAGCAGAAAGGGAAAGGTGAGGGTGATACCCTTGCATCAATGTGTTCAGACAACCACCCAAAGAAATCCAATCGCTTCGTCGTTGGTTCTGAGACCTTTTTCAACTCCTTTTAAAAACACCCGCTGTTTTGAATTTTCTTTTTCAAAAATGAAACTGCTGGTTTGCCTCCTGGTGGTAGTTCTGTTGTAATTTTCGTAAAATGATATGCGTAGTGCTGTTGAATCGTATCCAGTGTGAATGCATTCCGTTTCACATTACGGCCAACACACTCTCAGTACATGCGCTCGTTGTAGCCTATCTCACGTGTGTTGCCAGTCTCATACATCATACCGTTATGGCTTGGTGGCTGGATGTGATGTTGACCTCCCTGCATGTCATACACCGCATAGCCACCAGCATGAGACTCACGGGGCATGTGGTTGATGGTATGGGGTTGACCTCGGCTCATGCTGTAAGATGCAAGACTGCCCGACATAGGGAGTCCATGAGGCGTTGCTGGTGCCTGGGGAGTCGAGGCGATCTGGGGAAGAGAGTATTGAGGGATGCTTGTCATCGTGTTGGCGGGAGGGGATTGAGATGCCTTGGTTTTACGCTCAGCGACCGTGCGGGCTTTTCCTCGACCTTTGATTCCCTTGTTGCTGTTCTTGTAGTGTGTAGCAAAGTATTCGAAAAGCTCGCGGTCGGACTCAGGGACGTCTTCGCCAGAACTGAGGATCTGGGCGAATCTGGTTGTGAGATTCTTGAGTGTCTTCTTATGAAAGTTGTTCTGGTGCGTCTGTGGCTTTATTAGCATAAGCTATATTTCAAGGGATCATCAAAGACTACCTTCATGTTGCCAAGCTGCGAGAATGTCTTGTTGCAATCGTCCAGAATGCAAATGAAGGGCTTGAGGCCTTGATGAGTTTGCAGATGGGCACGAAGGTTACCACGCTGAGCAAAGTGGCGATCACACTTATCACAAGAAAACGGACGCTCGCCTGTGTGACGGCGCCTGTGAGTTTTCAAGTTACCAAGTTGAGAGAACGTCAAGTCGCAGCCAGGGAAATCGCAGACCTACACATGTTAGTTGGAAGTCCTTAATTACAGATGGTGTTCACTCACGTATGGCTTGATGCCAGTGTGCGTCCGGCGATGAATGTCGAGGTGAGTCTTTTGGGTGAAGCTCTTTTGGCAGTTGGGACCATCACAGCGATATCGCTTTCGAGCTGTCTTGGTGTTCATGGGAGCCGGTGTTCCTTGACTTTCCAGGCTTGCATCGGAAACAGGAGACATCCCGGGGGTGAGTGGCTGTTGTACAGAATCAACTTGTATGTCTGCCTTGCGTTGAATAGCCTTCATCAGCTCGTCCACTTCAGTCTCGAAGCTGATATGATCACTGGGGTTGAGAGTTTCGTTGGACGTAATGGTCTTTGAGCCAAGGGTTGGGTTGGTGCTTGTGGATTTGACAGTCGAGGCTTGCGAGTCGCTGCGTGCAGGAGAGGGCGCCTGTTCGGCATATGCGTATTTTGTCTCCCGGGGGTATGATGGAACTCGGCCGTGGTCGTTGTCATGTCCCAAGGAGCGGCGGTCATTGTATTCCATTTTGAAAGGCGTAGAGTGATGTGGAGGCGTAGGGGGGCCTTGATATCCACCAAACTGGTAAGGATTGTGAACCTGATAGTGAGGTGCTGCCAGAGTGTTCACTGGGCCTGAACTGTATGGTGCTTGAACCATATAAGGTGCCATGACAGGTCGTTGAAGAGGACCAGCAGCGTTGGTTCGTGAGTCAAAGGTAACCATGTGTGAAGATTCCATCATGGCATAGTCGCCTGGAAGTTGCTGCGGCCAGCGTCCCCAGTTAGGGTTGCTGGATGATTGAGCTGTAAGAGACATTTGAAAGCACAAGTCAGTCTTGTCGTCAAAGCAAGACTGACAGTTTCTGTTGATTGAGTTGGTATCCGGCGAGAAAGTCAGGAAGACTTGATGATGTTGGAGATGGATAAGAGAGTTCAGAAACAGAGGGTTTTGATATGACAGAAGGAAGGGTAACTTGAATTCAGGTTGAAGGGTTGAAGTGATATATGTATAAGAGTAAAAATGGTTCCGGTACAAAGGTTCTTCCAAGTTGAGGGTATAAGTTCTTGGTGAGACAGACTTGACTTATGGTTAAGAAATCCAGAGGAAGGACCCAAGTATATATCTATGGCTTAGGAAGATAAGTTGATGTGCGACAAGGGTTAAATCTCTTAGAGCCAATCGAACGGTAAAGGTCGGAGATCCTCTTCAAGGCGGGTCTCCAAGGTCTAGTACACTCTATGACCAGGCCCTGGAATTGTAACAGAAAATGACCCAGGTCTCGTCATTATGCTGGCCTGCATCGTAGACTCCAAGCTCAAACCCTTCCCCACCCGTGGGTGCCAGGCGTGGACCCGGGGGTGAGATAGGAGGTCGATCTAGGCAGGGCGCCGCAAACTCAGAGTCAAGATGGGGTTCCTGGGTCACAAAAGATGATCAAACTAGGGTGTGAGAGAAGAGGGCTTGGCCTTGGGTGATGGACGAAAGCTGACCCATGTCTAGCTTCTCTATCCAGGCTGGATCCCAAGCGGCTGTCTCTCATTTTGATATTGCGCAGTTGAGACATTGGGAGTGAACATCAGCAAGGGGAATCCTACACCCAATATTTTCCTTGAGAGAGCTGAGTTGATCCCTCTGTTTTCTCCATGCGAAAACAATCCCACTTGATCCAAACGACTGGGGCGGCCGCTAGGCCGACGGAGGTGAAATAATGATCAATGCTGTTGGCCGTGTTCTCCTCTGAGCGATCTGGCTCGAGATAGAGTCATATGCGTTGCTATTCAAGCTTCAACTTATCGCAAAAGGTGTAATTCATAAGTTTGGCCTACGTGGACACTTGGAGGACGATGCCTTCTTTTTCATCTTCAAGATTCGAAGTAGAGTTAAAGACGTGGGTGTGGCATTGGGATGCGGGATCTTGACAAGGGTCTTTTGACGCTAAAAAGAACGCCGCTGCTGGGGGGGGAAGCTTAGAGCTGGGACAAGGGTAGAGGGGTGAAGGTGTGCACCCAGAGACAGCCATGACTGAAATGCTTCAAGGGCTATCCCTGAACCTAGGACATAATCTCGAATTTTTCATCCTCTCCAACAAGACCTTGCCCAGCCGGACGCGGCCGGTGTTGGGTTTGAGGTTCAGTGCAATACCCGGCTACTGGTGCCGGTTGCTGGCGTCGGCAGAAGTAGTGACGGACAACTTGAGCTTTCGTGGTTGATTTTGAAGATGGGTTGTTGACCGAAGTTATGAGTTGCTATTCAGTCCATTAGGCTGGTGTTGCCGTCGGACACACCAAAACACTATTTATTCCACGCTGGCTTAGGACTTATGTCGACAGAGTCACCCAGTCGCTAATCTCAACATACAGCAAACTTATATAGCTCGGGAGTTTCCTCCGCTGCGTGTAAAGATAACTATAGGATCCGCACTCCGGCTCCGTGTCTTCGAGGTCTGTTCTTCTTCAGGTGTACAATATGACGGCGGCTTCCGCTATGAACAGGGCCTGCTGGTTTGGTTTGGCTGTGCGGGCCCAATAATCCTGATATCCATTGCCAGGCGGCAAGTCGAGGTTTTGCTCGGGACCGTTTTGCAATCTCTCAGCCGTTTCACATTTTACTGTATCCAGGAAGCTCCAGTCAGGAGATATGTGCTATGCGGAGTTGTTCCGGGAGGAAAGGCACCTCAGCACGTCTCGCTGCGGCTGGTTTTGGCAAAGCTAGCGAACACTGAGTCTCTTGCGTATACCAGTACATACACCGCACGACCATCTCTCTGCAATGGTAGATCGTCATGGAGTCGACTCCATCTTCGTCATGAGGCGTTATCTTTGATGCTTTGAGAAGAGGGCGAAGTCAAGGCGGTCACTTGAAGCGCCCCCTTTGCGACTGCTGAGCATGTACGGTAGTGGCGCGCTGTATTAGTTGGCGCAGAGCTTGTTCCTGGAGACAGATGCGAACACAACGGTCAAACGTTGGTAGCGAGCGTTGGATCCGCAGCACTAACATTAGGACTTGAGAGGCCGCTGTAAGACAATTGGGTCGAGACAAGACGCGATAGTTTGTCGTGGAGATGAGTTCTAGAGCTGTGGGGCTTATTGGCGAGATAAATGCTCCGTTGAAAACGGGCTTGTTTTCTCTTTCCCTTTCTCTACCCTAGGGCATGGCTTTCATAGCCTCCACTATATCCTTTCTTCCTTTCTCTGTAGTTGAGGTTACTGTGGCTCACTGCGATTTATGTGTAGGTAGTTTTCCGTGGAATGAAGTATCAGTTCAAAGAAACCTTGATCAGCTTTTAGCGTTTCTTCCCAACGCTTCTTTTCTAACCCAAGCCAGGGCCAAACACCGGCAATCAAACAGAGGCCCCTAGATCCCGAGACAGCCGCTACCAATTCTTTCATGAACCACCCCTGTTTTTGTTTTTAAACAGAAGAAAATACGAAAATCGAGGCAGAGAGAAAACTGGCCCGTTCTTCGTTGATCGAGATAAGGCTGACGGTCTGAGATTGAACTCAATCAGTTCAAAATCCATCGCTATTATCCATCCAAGCACTAAGCCGCCCGGCAGTTAAATAATTCTATCTCCTATCTCATACCCGGGCAATATCCGGCCCTACACACTCGCACGCTGCATACAAACGGATCCGACGCAGCACAGCGTAGTTGTGTTATGAATTATTAACTCACTCAACGTCTAAGTGAAGGCTTCTCTCACCCAACAGGCAGTTGTGCGAATGCTTCTCTCGGACTTACCAGGGTTGAGATGTGTCATGACCATGTCTCCTTGACTCCTGTAGTTTTAGACATGGCCGATTGCTCATCTGCAGTTTGAAGGCCATGCGACCAGGGTTTCTGCGATGGCATTCACTGCGCACAAGCCGGGATAATGCTTCTTTCTTCTGTTCAATGACAACTACGGAACGCCATTCTTCGCTTACTGAGATGCCGACCAATTGATATGCACACAATGCTGGCCGCTAGTTCTCCATCCGTAGTACCTTGATTGCAGAGCTTTCTATTATGTGCGTTTACGGAGCACAAGACGTGAGTGAGTACTGTGACAGGCATAATTCGCACTGGCACTTTCGAAATGACATTGCGGCCCTGGCCTGCTGACCATCTCCTCTTAAGTTCATACACAGTCTTGACAGTTACTCTCATCATCAACAAGGATGGGGACCCTGTACAACACCTCGGATTGAACACAAATACTCCGTACCTGGGCACTTGACTTCCCACAGTGGTGCCTGTGATTACTGCCATAACTTGCGAACAGAATGGTTGATATTTACTCTGCACCACCTTGCGTACATCTGGCGTTTCGCAAGCCACATGCTGTGCTCCTATAGGTGTCAACTTTATCTTCTTGCGCTACGGCTGAATGATGGAAAATGGAAGCAGGCAGCACAATCCAAAGGCGCAAAACAACATTCAACAATACATCCGAGATCCCGTTGATCCCAGTCATAGCGCCTCAGCCTTCTGGCATTGTCGCAAGATCACGGGACACAAAGATGGTAGTTACGGATGGCAATCCATATTAGCTCATAGTGGATTCCATTAACGGAACGGTGTTGTTTTCTCGGCCGATGAGAAAACACACTGACATCTAATTCGACACCCCTGCTTTCCTTGCAAAGCCCAGTGAAGGGGTGTGTGGCTAAGATCTATTTTCATATATGTAAAGCCACCCACTTCAGAGGTCACAGCAGAAAAATGATAGATCATTTCACTATCACTTCTGAGTGGACCATTGGCAGACCTGGATCTCGCTGCATCAACATCTCGATTTCATTGCCTCTAGCCTGAAGAAAGGCCGTAGAATCTGGCAAAGCAACAGTAAGGAGGGAAGAGAGTAGCGCAGAATTGTGCCCTACCATGCTCATGGTTGCCCAATATGGGCATCTGAATTCCAGCGCACTGCTACGCAGTACGCTTAGAGAGGCACGGTGCCTCAGGTCCATCGTGGGGGTTATTACGTCCATAAGAAACCAGTGAGAATTGCTCTCGCGACGAGACATGACAGACAAACGGCCATGTTTGTCAGAGGTGGGGTCGAGCACTGGGTCATGCAACACTTCTTCAGGCGGCCCTGTAACCTTGGTAAAGGTCGACCCGATCTAAGTTACAATTTTTGATATGGACCATCGGCATCGCTGGAACGGACACGCTGTCAATATACACTCCCTTTGAGTCGACCCAGGCACACGACTTTGACTTCAGTTATGGACTCTTGACGATATGCTTAAGTTACGAAGCCACAAGAGGCAATGTGAGGATGTGGCTCACAAGAAGCTTCAAGTGGCTGGTCTGAAGTAATAGAGGATAGGAGATGCGATGAGGGGTGCCATTGCCATATCTGGGGAAGCTTGAGAGTTGCAGTCGAGCCCTTGAAACCAACCAAGGTTCAAGCAAGGATGTTTTACGAGAAGAGTCAGGAACATTAACAACACAACAGGGGCAAAAAGACTGCGTTGCTTGGACGCTTTTCATCTCTAACTGCCGCGAATCTCTTAACAAAGCTGTTATTGTTGATTGACGACGTATCACATCGCTATCGCCAATATTGCCTCAGATGCACTAGGCTCATTGCTGCCCAGCTTTAAACTCGCAACTTGAGACCAATTCGCTGGCAATACCTCAGCACCTGGTCCTTGCGATACCTCCAAGTTCTTGTCTTCTTATCCTAGTCCTCAGTCCTCGAGGATTCTAACATTAGATGTTTGCTCAAACAAGAGCGCGGCTGTGCGGCGACAAGCCGCATTACCCTGGTTCATGCTCATTGGGGCTCGTTATTGGGCGCAAGTAGCCCCGGCCATATGGGCGTCATAAGCTCCCAGGACTCTGGAAACATTGGAAATTATGTTGCTGATTGGCCGTTTCATATGAAGCCAATACGGCACATCATCTCAGACTCTCGAATTTGAGAACGATGATTTTTGGATCAAAAGCCGGCCGGTGTTGGTAAAGACTTAGCACCGAAAGACATCTCTTATCTTGGGACCTCTCACTCTCGCTAACAACTGGTGAAGTGCTGAATTAAACATAAGGTAGGCAGGGCAGGAAAAACAGACGACGAATTGGGTGGTAGACAGGGGATCTCCCATGCCGGGGTCCCTATGGACTCGAGGTCAGCGTAGTTCTGGGGACGATGGAGCCGGCAATACACGGCGGGGACCGTCCTAACATCCATACCTACCTACGTAGTACAATTACTACAGTAGAGGCTGGCGGCCGACGAGCCCAGCCCAGGCCGAATTTCTTATTTCATGACTTCACAGGCGCCGTCTTATCCCCGTTATCGTGACAGTGGACAAATCATTCGATCGCCATCTGTCCTCTGGAACTGGAGGACTGTTTTCGTGTTCTCTTAACGGTTTTCTGTGGTTGGTTCCAGTGCCGCTAATCTTTGTCAGGGAAAATGCAAGACTCAATGTAGTTTGGCGAAGCCACGAAGATTACGGTTTTATGAAGCCTAGCAATCAATTATCGTAATAAACCTCCGCAGCTATCCCGATTTGCTGGATCGTGGGATGTGAGAGGTTCTGTGCTGAAGACAGTGGATCCTTCTTCATACTGTATTATGGGAGCTTCTCATCTTCGTCGCCAAAGCGTTTGTTCCCGCAGCAAGGAAGGTTCAGAGACAGAAGCTGGAACCTTCACCTACGCAGTATCTCTACGTCTCAGATGAGGACAAGATGACCGATGAGAACTTGTGGGTATGAACATAACCCTAGACGAAGGCTGGGGGTATTAGGATGAGACTGACTATGATTCCACCCTGACAATCCAGGACAGAACACGGGTATCCATGGTGTCAGGGACAGGCGGCTCAGCACGCATATTGAGGTGTTTCCATCCCATCTACTGCCCGTTCGCCAATCCCAGGGAGAGCTTCATCGTCAAATGCACACAGCCTTAGGTTGAGAACATTCCCGTGCGGCCAATAGAATGCCATCACGCAAATCCCGACGTTTCCTGGAGAGATCACGCCCCCTTAAAAGGACCCTTGTTGCCAAGATCCAGGCACACCCACACCCGCAGTTTGCATGAAACCTGATGGAAGAGAGAAAATATATCTACAGTGTTCTGCGAGAAATAGGACGAGTCTGCATGTGATTTTTGTAACCTTGGACCCTTGCTTTGCCCAACAACCGAGCCTCACGCTAGCGTAGCTTTGTTGCGCATGCACATTTGCATAATGAACAGGAGCGTCTCGTCAATCTTCATCACGTATCAAGTTCGGGATTCTTGACGCTCATCTGAGCCCAGTTGAGAAGATTCGTTGCACTTTGCTTCTTTTTTCTTTCATCGCAACTTACTCCTGTCTTTTTCGGTCATGCCGGATCTACTCCTACCTATATTCTTCCTTGATAACCTCACGGGAGTATCCTAATCCGACACTCTGGACCCCAGTGCTGGGGTTGGACAGATCTCGCACTAATGTTCAGTTGTATGATCCAATGCAGGGACGTAGCACATGCAGGGGAATAAGAAAGTCGCGAAAACACCTCTATTGTCCAGTCACTCGTGTCGAGATCTCCTGTTCACCTTTTCCTACAGCCCGTTTGAGATCCAATTCGAACAATTGCATTAAGCCTACTAAGCGCAATTGCATGCAGCGGAGATGAGAAAAACTGACACGTCAGGCGTCGAGAACAACCTGAGAAGCGACCTGGTTGGAATTGTCGATACTCTTTCATTCGAGTCTTAATGGTAATGGTGTGGAAGTAGACCAAATTCTTGACAAGGGACAAACTCCACCACATCTGGATCATCAACGGCGCGGCTGAGCCCAGAGAATTCGCCTGTACCTGTGAAGCAAGAGTCAGGCCAGAAACGCAGCGGAGCCTACCAGGGATGACTCCAGTAACTTTTGCGAGCCAGCAAAGTGGGAGCGCGTCAGTTGATGAACTGTCCTAGGAACCCTGTCTACGAGTCTTTTTTTCGTTCCTTCTCACTTCTTTCATCTTCTTCTTCCGCACATGGATGGCCCTTCTACAGTAGTTTGCCATCAACAGGGATCAGTAAGACCCTCCACAGCGACAACGCGAAACCGATTACAGCCGACGGTTATCATTGCCGCCATTTGAAATAGCTGACAGATAAGGGCAATGCTGTGCAATGCGGACTTGAATCAGCGCCATAGATGTTTGCTTCAAGAGCAAATGTTGGAGAAACAGCCTACAGATGCTCCGTGCTTTATTCCCTGCATCAATTGTTCCTTAATGGGTAGGCAACATATAATTATAAGGCAAAAGTTTCAAAAGCAACGAGCACTGAGGAATGAGCAACTAATGGCACAGGCTTGGGCAGAAGTTAGTGATGGAGTGAGCGTGAGCCCGGGAAGTTTTCGGTTCCGGGCTCTCGTGACCCGATCTTTCGGCACTGGAAGACCGCTCCGGTAGATCGGAGCACAGGCGGAAGCTTGATGCAGACAGAGACTCGGGCACTATCCTACAGTAGGTACTTGCCATTGGTGTCACCACTGCGGTAGCTCCCGGAACACAGGTAGCTTATCCCTCACGAGGCTTTATGCACTTGCACTTGGTGCGCAGTGCGCTACGATTGTGTTACCGTTTTGGTTGACACAATACCGTTGGGTGGTCATCTCTGTTCATGAGTAGGGTGCATTATTTGCTCACAGCGTCCTCTTAGCCCTCTTTGCCCGAGCCTTGACAGCGGGACGGCAGGAGGTCTTAGTTTCTACCGTTTGTCGGGGACTGCCGCTGACTGGTTCACTAGTTTCACGATAGGTGTGCACCTATATAGGGATAAGCATTCTCAGTCAAGGGGGTCAGTGCACTTCCATCCCACCGCGGTGTCGGGTCCAGCTAACAGGGGCCCCCGGCTAAGAGGCTTCTTGCCATGGCGATCTTCAACATGGCCCTGACCAACTTCAGACTTAGCGACAATGTGATGAGAGCAATGAATTTCTCATGGCAGAGTTCTCGAGTTGCAGTGAAGAGCTATCACATGCTATTGTTAATAAAGACTCCGGAGTCTTGAGATGGAAGATCGACACCATTGAGGACAGTGATAGCTGCCTACAGGGAACCGTTGGGTCATTTTGGCCCAAGCTAATAAGAAGCGTGTTTTAGTGTGGTTAATAGACTGAAACTACGGATTACTGAGAAGGGCAAAATGGAAAACTGCATGCCAGAGGAAGCGCGGGGGGGACGGGAGAGCCACACGGACTCAGCCTAAGGGGAGCTCGATTAATTAGGGTATCGACTAAGGCTGCAAAGGCTGTCGAACACCCTGGACGTTGCAGCCGTTGGTTTGGCACACCAATGTCAGTGCGTGCTGGCCACATCAATTTGAGTTCTCTGTGATAGCATATGTTGAGGGAACTGGTGAAGGGTTTAGCCAAATTCTTGGCCATGCTGCTCATGCAAATCCCCTCACTATCACCACTATTCAACTCACATTGATGCATATTGCCTTACTATTTCGCCCTGTTGTAACTCTACCCTGAGAGTTACGCAATGATCCTACAGGATCCCCTGTTCGACTCAGTCCACGCAGCTGGGTTCTTGCGACCTGTCACTTCTAGTGAATCTCAGATCCTCGGTGGGAAATTCCAGGATGGGCGCCGCGGCAATGCAAACCTGCGGCAATTGGCCAGGTTGGCGATGAAGCGGGCTCCCAGGTGATCGATTGGAGCTTGGGCTGAGATGGCCATCGGGTGGGTTATCCAGCCTTCCAAGGGCCAAGGTTGCAGCGGTACCTTGCAGGCAGTACAGTAACAATGCTGAGCACCCCCACCATGACACTGACCATGAAAACCTGATGTAGGGTAGGAATATGTCCGCAATGAAGCAAGGGAGTTTGTTGTTGAGGGATGCGTTGTTGCGACGGCACAGGATCTGGGAGATTCTGCAAGGGAGATTGACATGTTAGTTTCAACCAGAAGACCAGGCTTGACTGCCGTTTGGCCCGGTGTTAGTAGTGCTCACTAAATGGGAGTAGATTTGATAGTCATAATAAAAGCTCTTTAATCGGCTGTGAACCTTATTTGCGACACTCTGACAAAGAGTGTTTCTCTTGCTCCCTGCCAGCCCACTTACCATACGCCATATATATTGCATTGTGATCTCCATGACCCCTATCGTCGTCTTACCGGAAAGCAGGCTTTGTCCTCTTATTACTGGTAATACGTCAGGGTTTCTGCCCTGACCGATGTCGCGATCCCTGCTGTGGCTGGTATCAGCCTCAGCTGATACGTCACTTTCGACTACGCACTGAGGATGACTACCCGCCTCATTTGCCTGGACGTTCCCCTTACAGACCTGGAAGAATCCTTAATTAGCCTCTACAGTACGGAGTACTACGCAGTAGAGACACGAGCTGCTCCAGATACGAACGTGTGCTCGTGCTCACCGTAATCGACCCACTGTACTGGGACCAGAGATTGACCTTGAGATGAGATGCTCGGGTGAAGAAAATCAATCACACGTCGTATCTATCCGCGCAGGAATACGCGTTGTAACGCTGGGTCCTCGAAGAGGTTCAGCTTGCGAATCTGTCCAGCGCGCGTTGTAACTGTAGCATTGATATCTCTTCAAGGCCCTGCATTATCCGATCCTCTTTTTTATCCCATCCGGCAGATCATTGTTTCCTTGCCCTGTCCCCGTGTTATGTTTGATCGTCGGACTTCGCAAGCATTTCCCCCAATTAGTATGATGGCGTCGGTGAAGCCGGCTGGATCTGGAAATTGCAACTTTCTTCTGGAAGGCATGAAGCTTAAATTGGCCCTTTTTGGCGTCAACGGGCAAAACCTTGGTTAGGTAGGGAAAACCGGGCGGCTAAATCTGGGGCCGAGGTGGCAGTTCCCGCGCGTGCTTTTGCTTTTTGGACATGAATCAGAACTGGACAAAGTCGCGAGTAATGTTATATCATTGTAGATGACATATCTGTACCGGCGGTTGTGTAATGATGTCTCGGTTGATTGATACGGTGACAAGATAGGATGAGCTTGAATGTGTCGGTCAAAGCTTTTAGCATGCATGGATCAATTACCAACTGTACATGTCACAGAGCCTGTATCGTAACGGCACAGCGTGGGATGAATTCAATTGGACTGTGACACGCGCGCACGGTTTTGCGCCTCGTTGTGTATACATGGCCATCAAGTTGCCCGTGCAATAAAGACAAGGACATGGCTTTCTGCAACAGAAAAGCCATAGTGTAGTCCGTACATAGCTGACAGTGCTGTGCCATCCTGAGGGATTACACTGGGATTGGGTCGGCTGCGTGTTGGTGTTGCACACCTGTCCCAAACCCATGGTTGATGGAGATCCCCCAAACTAAAACGTCATTTTTCTGTCTTCTGCCAGGATCGCTTTCAATAGTAACTATGCTCGATTTTCAGCTTAAACTCTACCCTGCGGCACAGTAAAAGTATGAGCCATCGATTGGATCATAAGGACAGATGCTTCGAATTATTACTCGGATGGCGATCCGTCCGTGGCCTTGGTTCTTGCAACGGCTCACTTGTGCCAGGATAGACCCCCCGCCCACAAGTAAACAGCACATCAGGATAAGATTCTCTGTCATTCGCTGAATAGGATCTCTCTAGCATCACCTGCATGAACCTCGAGAGCTATTGCTCTGGTTCGATATGCGCGATCAAATCGTGTTGCAGGTTTAAGACATGGAATCATGGAAGGAATGGGATGGAATGTTTGGGATAAAAAAGCAAGCAAAAATCATGGCAGTTCGGCAGATGCATTTCCAGCTTGACGGATTCCATGAGTCTGAGCGCGCAATGCTAAGTCAAGCCCGCGTCTGCCGGCCCGGGACGGGATTTTATTTTTTTGTACTCTCTTTTGGGCGATGTTTTGACACACAGACATTGATTGACAGCAAGCATGGGTCTTATACGAATTGGCTGAGAACCTATGGGAATTTATCCCCTGAAGCTTGGTCCTGTCCATCGAGATGGGCCCGTCTCAGCACTGAGCACTGAGTATTAAGCTAAGGTAAGTACCTACAGTACCTACTGAAACTAATGGTTCGTCCCTAAGTTCCGGACTGGGCGTAAGTATCCAATGTAGTAGGTACAGTAGATATTGGCGTAGGGCGTGCAGAGGCAAGAGTCGGGGCACCGATCCACCTGCTCTTTTGTCTCTGCGCGAGGACGAGAAACAGGTCGGTGCTTTGCTGTAGCCAACTGCCACAAACCAAACTGTCGGGAGAAGGAGGCAAGATCGATCGCAATAAGCTCAGACGGCCAGGCTAGTCCTGCAACAACCAGTAGCCAACACCAGGCACGTCGCGGCCCGGCCTTTTGGTTATCACGCACCACAAAGATTCTAGTGCGCCGATATATGATGGGTTACATCTGCCGAAACAAACACGCATTTTCCCTATGCGAGCGAACATTGTTCCGTCTGCATTATCTCTTCATCTCCTTTTCTCATCAGCTGGACATTAAGCCCCGTACAAGCGGAGAATCCGAGTCAGCCGCAGCGCGCCAGAGGGGCGCCACGTAATGTGGGTGAAAGATGATATATCTTATTTTGTTGCGAAAGGTAGAAGTACAGTGGCAGATGACGACTCCATCCAGTGCCTTGCTAAACCATCTAGGGTATCCTTTAACGAGCTGAGAGGAGTCGAGGTCGTGAACAACCCTGGTCCGCGGATACCCTCGTCGCGCCGCAGCCTCAGTTTGAACTGTTACTGAGCTGGCAGACAGGCCTGGAAGCAAGGGGAACCATCCAAGGATCGATGCCATGGATCTATCTCTATAGGCCCCCATCACTTACTTTCCTGCAAGATCTCATCTCTTCCCCTGCTCAGCATCACGCAAAGCAACATACAAGCAACGCAGCTCGACAAGCCCCGCATTGGATCACATCGACGATCATGGGTCACTACCCACTGCAGATGCTACAGAATCGCAAGCAATACCAGAAACAAGCACAACCAAGAATGACGAGTCGATATTCCGATATACAGCCACTGTAGATGAATCGCCAAAAGGAACTCTGAGTCGAAAACGCATGTGATGGTGGTGAGGTGTAGCTACTACACGTGCTCACCACACAAACGATCAATTAATCAATCAATCAATCGATCGATCAATTCAACGGCAATCAGCGCCAGCCATGTCTTGAATTGACGCACAGAATATCCTGACAAACCAAAGAAGCCCTAACCTTGCACTTTATACTACATACTACATACACCACCATACAAACGAAAGCCTTGGTCGAATCGCTATTCAAATAACTCATGCCCCAGTCTTGGCTAAAGCACTGACCAATGATGATGTCGCATTGTCTTCTCGTCTCTTTTCTCTTCAGCTCTCCAATCCTGTGAAAGGAAGCCCAACTCCAACTAGGGGAGGGGGGACCTGGCTTGCCTGTTTAGTCAAGCCAACCCCTCTTCGTAACTAATGTCGCTGCGAGATTGCCCTACATCGACTCTGCTGAAGTTGATCATTTATCACATTTCAGCGATGCATTCTTGCGCTCCTCAGGAGGGGTGTCAATGCCCGAACAAGAACAACCTGGTCAGGGACTGACTTCAACTGACGCCACAGGTGAATGGAGGACACATCTACAGCTGGGCTCCAGCATCCTTAGATCGTGGCTTGTGCGCCGCTTTTCTGCACAGCTGGCCCTGTCCTCCGATCCCGATGTTATTCCCAGCGCCCCGATATCGATAACACCACAGCCAATTGTTCAAGACAATATCGCAAAGTGGTCTCAAGCCTCACTTTACCATGGTAAACTCCATGGTATCCAGTAGGGCGAGCGCTCAAAGAATAGGGCGACGAGGCAAAACCTTAGTCTTACGACAGTGGCAATGTTTTCATATGTCCCAGTAGCTTGGTAACAAATCCTGGGGAAAGGGTTCACAGCGGCGATGTTCAAGTGTCTTTTTTGTCCTCTGAGTACTCATATTCTCGGTTCGTCTGCTATCCGGACCAACCAGAACAGCAAGCCGCCGTTTGATCAAGTTCTGGATCCCTCCAAGGTCCGTCGAGGGCGGGTGTCACCATGATTTGTGATATCCGACGAGGAAAGCTCTGACAAAGGCATCACTGAGTCGCTATCTGCATATGAATCTCCGAAGGGAGTGCCCGAAATCCATCGGTACCCTCCTATTTCGAGTCCGATAGCTTAATCCAATTGACTCTTGTTTCGGGGCTCAACTTAAGTTAATCTGCATCGAAATGATGCAAGATGCGAGGCTCTAGGGTCGGCCCAGTATGGCTACAACTTCCCGACGCAAGGGACAGTCCGCCAATGTATCCGGAAATGGTCATGTGCATGCTGTATAACTTGTTTGACAGAGAGAATGACATACAGGAACCGCCCTTGTTTCCCCTTCTCGGCTTGACGACATATGCACGATCTTTCCTCGTAGTCATCAGGTTTGCCAAGTTCGTTGGCAAACTAGTTTGCCTTTGCTTTCTTTTTTCGGGCTTGAGGCTGCGGTGGTTGAAATTTCTGGCTAAACGCCAAAAAAGCAGATAGGGATGTCAAATCTCCTATCACAA
Organism: Fusarium sp. NFCCI 5145; assembly: GCA_033439405.1. Classification (NCBI taxonomy): domain Eukaryota; kingdom Fungi; phylum Ascomycota; class Sordariomycetes; order Hypocreales; family Nectriaceae; genus Fusarium; species Fusarium sp. NFCCI 5145. The sequence continues at coordinate 28,714 of JAWDHB010000121.1, forward strand.
CGTTTGATCAGTAAACATTTTCAGCTAAGTATTAATATGCATGCAAGATTCGATCTTGGAGGCTCTGGTTGGAGCTTGTGGGAGACGTCGTGCGGAGCCAACCAGGGTCTGAGCAGGTGTCGAGGTGACATCGTGCTTCCCAAGAAGAGGGTCCTCCCCACGAAACTTCAGTTCCAGCCTTCGCTTCTTGAGCTCACTCGTCCCCTGCTTTCTGCAACTTTGCAAGTGGAGGACCTTCGCAACATTCACCCAGTCTCGATATGCCCGGATCGTTATTCGCATACCCCCGAGGCTTGATCTCAAGCGCTCTGGTTACCATCCTCCATCGAGATGAATCAGATATCCTGGTCTTGGCGTTCTCTCTCGATCTCAACAGACAAACAGTTTGTCTCGCTGTATCGGTGTTGATGGGTGGTAGTCGATGACATTCCCTGGATTACATCAAACCGTATAGGTACAGACAGTAAGTAAGGCTTTACTGTACGCATTAGATCTCGGGCAGACCGGGAAATAGCAGGGGACAAGAGCAAGCGTTCTGTCAACCCAAGTATTCGGGATCCGGGGGGGTCAAGCGATCAACCGAAGGGCCTGTCGTCAACCAGCACCTCGGCTCGTCCCGTACAATTCGCAAGTTCTGCCGTTTATGGATCGGAATGACTTCCTCTTGGAGTTCCAGGTCCCGATCACAGTCGCGTTTTGGAATTTGACAGCTATTCTTGGCCATGGAAGGAATTGTCGAGATGCAACTTCATCCTCCAACTCCCCTTCTCTTGGACCAGGAGACGATACGACGCAATTCTGAAAATCTTACTATATGGAGTGTTTCGAGAATGGAAGTTCCGTTAAATTCGTTACCTGTCACAATCGGCTATACTATCAGGTGGTCAGTACTCCGTATATCTCTTCTCTTATACCTCTTGCGGCAAGAATCGCGAAACTACCATGCTAACAGAGGTCCCTTCTAATCGTCTCATCATCTATCGTCGTATTTGCTGATAACCGCTCGCAAAATAGGGCCGACAAAGTAAAGAGGAGTTGAACACGAAATTCACGGTTCCATATACAGTTCTAATGTAGCAGTGAACTATGATGTGCACCTTTTTTGCTCGCCGCATCGGCATGTATTGATCAGAAGTGCAGTGATGATATGGAGTCGTATCAGATCCTGCAATTGCTGTGTCGTTCGCATAGAAGACCGCAAGAAAGTTCTTGTCACATGGATTCAGCTATCGATTGAGCCCTCATCTAACACATCAGAGCTGCGTCTGTTGAACCACAACCCCCTTGACAGTCGCTAGAAGGTGCAGAACATGGCAATCACGTTGCTACACTCTGCATGAAACTTAATGAATTGGTTACTGGAGTAGATAGAGATCTATGATTATGGCTAGGCAGGACGGTATGAGTCTGGGAGAACACACCATTTCGCTCTGTCATGTGTGCCATCATATTTGGCCGATGACTTGGAATAGTTGTCGGCCTTGAAATCGATACTGGACTCGGTTGTTCTCAACAGTCAATAACCGGGGCAGTGTATGTCATGTGTGCGCCCCTGCGTGAATCGACTGATTTATCTCAGGAGCAAGGGTTCAATGAGGGGGATGCTCTTCCCCGTATGAGATATTTCTAGCCAAACAAAAGAGGGGAGTTTTGAATGCAAATACACCTTGTTTCATTGAACGAACAATTGTGGTCTCTGTGGTTGGCGTGACCTCCAGGCAGTTTGATGGCGGTTACGGAGAAGTTCGGAAAGGCTCAGGCAATCTGTGGTGTGACTGTGACTGGACGTCGGGAATTCAAGGCTTCAATTGACTTCCGGCGAAATATTTTCAGTGAATCCAGACATGAGATTCTCGGAGACCAGAATTGCAGTAACCTGGCTCGATATGATATCCGATGTTCTTGTAGTAACGATTCAGCCGCAGTTGTCCGTGATGCAGTTGACTTTCACGAGGAAAATATGCCATGAGTAAATGGCCAGGGCCGCACGAGAAATTGCGAATTGGATGAAAAGGGTTAAAAGGTGTCTTCAAAGTAAACCGATGCCCTTTTTGTGTAAATATCGGCTTGTATTTGTTCGCTGCTCATTGTTCGTTGCATGTTGAGCCTTCATGAGCCAGTTTGATAATTGCAAGTGTATAGGGTAGGTCTGCCTCAACCGATCCCCAAGGCGTCGCGGTGACACTCGGTCGCTATACCATGATCGTGTTGGTTGTGATACATATAATACGCCAGGTTGATATCGTGATAGTACATCTAAGTGTTCGTGGTCGTGGAATGATGAAGGTCTCCCGCAGTTATTTTGCTGTAATTGTTCACGATGTTGTACTTATGCATGCTCACATCAGCAATGCGTGTCCTGCAGAAACTGTTAGGGATCATCTCTCAACGTGATAAGTAAACTGTCAATGATTATTTAGAGATAGCCGAGTTCTTCTGCCAGCTCGTTGAAGCCAGCAAGTGGCAGACGCTGTTCGACATGCTGATATAGAACTGGTGGTACCCCTTGGTGATGAATAGCACCCAGCCCCGTCTCCAAGGTGACAGCCCAAGGCATACACGAACTTATCTAAAGAAAGGAATTAAGCCGTGCAACATATATGTCATGATTTGAAGTTGCCGCGCATGGAAGACCGAGACTTGCCGGTGTTCCACGGCGACATGTCTTCAGGTCCGAGGCAAAGTAATGGCGAAGCAAAGACATCCAATATATTGGAGCAAGATATCTGAATCACGAAAGCCAAGATTGTACATAAGCCTAGAGAAGTTTTTTTTCCTTAAACCCTCTTCTTTTTTTTATTAAAAAAAAAGCAGAGAGCAGTTTAACCTCGCCAATGAACATTCCAAGTCGGAGAGGAAGGCATATAAAAAAGCACACATTGTAGTCCAACAGAAACCAACAGCATCCAAAGCCTAAACCACATAACTATTACAAAAATGTGTCACATAATCTACAAGAAATACGACTGCACGAAATGTCAGCGACGTATAGATTCCACTGAGCATCAAAACACCTGCACCGAGTTGAGGCAGGGCATCAAGTGCGAGACATTTGAGGAATATATCACCGAGTATGTCCCGGCCGACAGGTGCGAGGTCTGCGAGCAGCGTAGGAAGGAAGCCGAAGAGGCAGCGGCTGCTGAGGCGGCGGCGATGAAGAAGGGGTGTAATGTTGCCTAGGTACCTTGAGGAGTTACAGTAAGGGGAGGTACCCTAGCAAAGGAATTTGCTATGACATTAGGCATGCAATATAATGGTGACTATGACTTGGGTGGTGTGCCTCTATTGATCATGCCCCTGGTTTGCTTTAATGCTTTCTAAATCTAACATGTAACTGCGACAACGTAAAGCCCCAACGCCATGCCGAACAAATGACTTATCAAACCCACTGAGGAAGATAATACTTCACGTTCTCATACACCAAGAATGTCACCCACGTAGCAGGCATCACCCTCACCACACCCGGTACCATGCCACGATAGAACCCTCTAAGTCCATCCTCGGTCCATATCCTGACAATAACACCTCTGATACCTCGACCGAACCGCTCGTCAGCTTGGTAGTTCTGCAGTCTACTCCGAAGCACCTGGTATGGATATGTAACAGCGCCGGCGACAAATTTAGACAGACTCGACAAGCCAACCGTAGCCTCAGTTGTCATATGCTCCTTTTCAATACCGTACTTCTCACGACGACGCGCATGGTACCATCTCTTTGCGGGCTCGTATACGGCGAACTGCACAGCACCGTGGGATACACCTATCAGAGAGATGCCCAGACCGCGGTAGAACCCCCGAATGCCTTCGGTCTTAATGATGGAGCGTGCACCGGCCAACATAGAAGGGTATGCGCCCTGAGAGCCGCGATCAGAAGATACCATGCGCACCTTGAGGACCCAGATGGGATTGGTGAGAGTGGTCGTTGCTGCGCCTGCTAGAGCACTCGCGATGAAGTAATCGCCTCCTGAGGGACGTCCACCTGGCCGAACTTGCCACGTTGCGAGAGTGCGCTCGAACCGCGACTTGAAGAAGAAGAAAGAGGCCCAACTAGAAGCATTTCCGACAAGGTTGGGCGACAGACCGCGATAGAGAGAGACGATTGGGTGAGAAGTGGATGTCAAGGCGCGAAGAATAGAGACAGTTGTTGGCCGGACGGCATCGGGTGCTGCACTACGATAGACTGGAAGAGAATCAGTGATGATAGTTCCTCGAGGACAAAAAAAGAGCAGCACATACTCTGCATGCGAGTCTTGACAACATCGAGGGGATGAACCGTCAAGGTCGCAATAGTACCAGCGCTGAGACCAGCGATAGACTCGATGGTCGCGGGGGAGAGTCCCGCATGGTTTAGATCGGGCATAAAGAAATAAAAAATTAGTTATTTCTATGAGTCGACTATCATGTTTTATGAAAGCGGGCAGAATAACAGAGCGCCATGAGGTGACGTGGTGGTTGAGAAAGGTGGGATGTAGGTAGTTTAGATAATTCTTTGATATGGTATTTCTGCGGCTCAAAAGCTAAGGAAGCTCGGCCGAGGGTTTCGACGTCACCATCGCAATTCTTGCATTTTCTGCCGCATCAAACCGAACCTCACACAGCTATTTTCATATTGAGATTTATACGTGACAAGAGCTAATTATGAGTGGTGTTCCCTTATTCTGGGCTTCATAATGCTGTAAGATGATACATGGTGATCACACTCATTCGTACACAGTCAACCCCTCCTCCCAAGCATGTCTGCGGTCCTTGTCGAATTTACCGCGCCTTATCCCAACGCCATGAATGCTGGTGGTGGTTGTTCCTTTTTCCATCTTAAAGCATCTTCGCAAGATATTGTACACTGGTTTGGGTTTATATGATTATGAGATTGCTTCTCGTTTAGGAGAGGGGCGAGAGCAGGCTGGGCAGAAATGTCAGCATTTTTGAGGCATATATGAATTATAGAGATTGAGGCATACCGGATGACGGAGGGTCGGGGCTCGCTGCGGGTGTAGCCTTGAAAATACAGTCAGTATTGCCATTGCGATCGCATGTCAGTTCGAGCTTCGTTCGTACCGAGATAGAGGATCAGAGGGAGGTAGCCACTGCAAAACACGTTAGTCAATGCCAAGTAACAAGATACAATATTAACGTACTAGTGAATGGCGACGCGGGAAACGTCAATGAGCTTGGCAATGCGCTCCTGTTGTTATATGTTAACCAAGCTTCAATACATAGCCAACTTAAGCCATAGCGAGCGAACCTTGGACTCCTCAGAAAGGGCGAACATCTCGAAACAAGTTGAAGATGCGTATGTGAAGAAAAAAAAGTTGCCAAAGTTACACAACGAAACGATGCAGCTCAACCGAAATGTTTCAAAGCTCGAGGCTGATGATCTATAAACCGCAAGGCGTTCGTTGGCGTTGACGTCTTTCCAAAAATTTCGGAGCGAGCTGCCCGGAGCTGGAAATTCCATCTCCGAATTGCGGAACGACCTGGCGGATGAACTTCGGTTGACGCCACATTTCTAACTTCACCTTGTCTCTGGTAAATGTGGCTCATGCGACAAGGCTACCTCTCCCATCCCAAACATCAGCCAAAATTTCCAGAAGCTACATGCAAAGTGACAACCAGCTTCACCTCTTCATCATACCTGGGCAGTTTGTGGTCGATTTACCATCGTTTATACCCGTCTAACTGTATAAACCGAAAGAGACCAGAGTCTCTTCACAATCCGTCGTCATGGCGCAAAATAGGCATTGGTAAAGCTTCTCCCCAACGCAACGCGACAACAAAGCTAACTTTTCAACCAGGGAACAAGACAAGGAGGCGACCGTCTACATTGGCAACATTGACGAGCGCGCGACATCCGCAATGGTATACGAGATCATGCTTCAGATGGGCCCCATTCACAACATCCACATGCCTCGCGACCGCGTCACCCAGACGCACCAGGGCTTCGGCTTTGTCGAGTTTCGCACGCCCACCGACGCCGAGTACGCCGCCAACGTCATGAACGGAATCAAGCTGTATGGCAAGAGTCTTCGCGTTAACAAAGCCAGCGCGGATAAGCAGCGTGCCGCGGAGGTTGGTGCCGAGCTGTTCATCGGAAATCTTGATCCCATGGTCGACGAGAAGATCCTCTACGACACGTTTAGTCGTTTCGGTCCGCTATTGAGCCTGCCAAAGGTCGCGAGGGAGGAGTCTGGCGCGAGCAAGGGTTTCGGGTTCGTCAGCTTTGCCGATTTTGAGAGCAGTGACGCTTCTATTGCGAATTTGCACGGACAATACATCTTGAGTAAGGAGGTTTCAGTGCAGTATGCGTTCAAGAAGGACGGCAAGGGAGAGAGACATGGTGACGAGGCTGAGCGAGAACTTGCTGCTCAAGCAAAGAAGCGAAATATTGTCCCTGAAGCGCAACCTGTTCCCCAGGCGTTTCTCCAGCCACCACCTGCTGCCGCGGCGCCTCCAGCTGGCTTTGATCCTTCAGCCATGGGAAGGATGCCCGTCAGTGCACCTCCGCAGGGCGTGCCCGGTGGATTTGCGCCGCCTGGCCGAGGCCCTTCACCATACAATGCTGGTGTTCCACCCCCTGGAGCTCCCCCTCGAGGCAATGTTCCTCTACCACCAGCTCCCTCTGGTCTGCCAGCACGACCACCCCAATCACAGGCTGGATACACAAACCCAGCCGATTTCCACCCAGGTAGCTTCAGGCCGCCCTCCGGATCTCCTGCACAAGGCTTTCCAGTTGCTCCTCCACCTGGTTTCCCTGCTCCTCAAGGAACCTCTGGTGCTCCTGGCCCTCCTCCATCTGGGTTTATGCCTCCTCCAGGCTTCCAACCACCCCCTGGATTCCGTCGGTGATCTACCACTTTCTTCACAACATCACACCGCAAGATTCATGCAAATGACTCCTTCAGTAAGCTCAAGACTCAATAGAGTCCAAGACCTTGGTTGACGCCGTTCTCACGGCCAAAAGAACGACCGTTGGTCGTATATCTAATTACCACTTCCTGTCCCACCAGCAGTTGGACCAAAGACATGTATGGTCAGGTATTGTACAGATTTCCATAAGCCCCCTGAGTCTGGTATACAATCATCAAAATAATTCCTCTTGTTAAAACATGCGGGCAAACTCCTTGCCACAAACGCCAAAACTGAAAATCTACTTAACCACGGCATGATCTCTTCTCTCAGAAATTTCCTGCAAATGCCTCTTGCCCTTCTCTCGTCGCCTTCTCCCATTCTTGCGCTGCCTGAGCCTGTTGGCCCTGGACCTCAAATGACTGAGCAAGCATGCCGTCTGCAACACTTTGCCATAGGATGTTGCCGCTGCGCTGTGCCTGTTTGGCCGCTGCCATGGCACTCTTCAGGGCCTGCTCGCCAATGACGTTTTCAAATAAACGGCTGCGCATGATAGAGAGCGTGACGGCAGCGCCCAACACATTATGAGTGGATTTGGAGCCAGCCATGGCAGACTGTATATGCTGTTTTTGTTGATTGAGCTGCTGAGGTGGATCAGTGCTGACAGCAGCCATGACGTTGTGCCACGCTGTCCGGAGGTCGACGTTGTGGTGGTTTAGGCATAGCGGCCTTAGTTGTTCAATCAGTTCGAGCGTCGCTCGATCATCTCGGTATGAAGGATGCTGCATGATCCAAAGTCTGTTCAGACCAGCCAGCATAGCCAGTTCGCGATGTGCAGCTTTGACACCAGTTCCACGCTGGTTTAGATCGAAGTCAGGACTTCGAAAAGTATTCATAGCAGCGTTAAGTTCCCCGGTGCCTTGGTCGAACACCCCCGATAGATAGACAGCGAGCAAACGCAGGATGCCCTGTGTAGATGGTATCATAATGTCTTGAAGCTTTTCGATGAATTGCTTTACCGAGTCCCATTGACAGTGACTGGCTGCGTATAGGCCAAGCAAGATAGTGAGATAGCACTGGGCCTCCAGCCGCCACTCACGTTGTGCAATGGCGTCTTGCAATGAGATGGAGGGTCCGTATCGAAACCCCGCAGTCGTCTTGTCCCCTGGTGCATGTTAATAACTTTTTAGCCAACGATAAATTGTCACGTACAAGTATCGAGGACTTTGACACTTTCTTGCAAGAATTCGGCTGTCCGCCGACCATGTGGGCTGGACTTGTGCATATTTACTAGGCCTGTCAAGGTGAAGCTAGTGCCGTGTTAGTCGATAACAGAAAGATGAGTCGAACGAGTATCGACTTACGTGAGAGAAGATAGCTCTACTTTGGTCATGAACGACATAACCAGGAAATCAACCTCGCCACCCTCTCCACTCTGGACAATGCCCGCCGTGTCGCTACTGATTGTGTGTCCTGTAGAGGGCTGCTTCTTGACTGGGATGAGAAAGTCGGACTTGACGTCGTGCCAGTCAGTGCACGCATCCATGCGGTCCTGAACTAACTTGAGTTTCTGAAGCGTTAGCTCCAAGCCTGAATGGTTGATACTTGAGACAAGATCCAGAAGTAATGTGAGTATATCAAGTTGCATGATGTGAACAGATGGGTCGAGTTGATACTTGGACACCTGAGCAATACAAGCTTGGACCTTTTCTATGTTGCCATCTTTGGAAGCCTTGAGGAGAGTGAGACCTTCGAGAATGGAGGCAAAAACACTCAGAGCATTGTCGCCGCGAGAGCTAGCGGTGGCCTGTATAGAGCGAATGTTTTCAAGAGCGCTGGCGTCAGCTGTCTGGCCAAGCTCCATGTAGAAAAAAACCTTTAATAACCGGAATGCATAGACCCAGTGAGGATGTTTGTAACTGCGAAGCTTGTTAGTCAAAGTCGCGCCCCTCATATGCTGCCAAACTTACGTTTCGCAATCACCGATCTGTCGATCAGCCGCGTTCAATGCGGCCTTGTGATTTCTCTGGAACAGGAGTTTCAACCGGATATAGTGCATGCAATATTTGAGATCCGCCAAACCATTCTGTTAAAGTCAGTCAGTTGAGCCGTGTCAAAGTCAATCAGCGCTCGCTCACCTTTTCACAGAGTGAGATGCCCTTCGTAATGGCTGTCTCAGCTTCCATTGAGTTCTCCGTCTCCTCTAACAATACAGTGGCATATCTCAAACACATCTTGGCTTCTTGACGCGGAGACAGCCGATTACTTTGCAAACACGCCTCTAGACATGCCAAGCCTGTCGATATCAATTTCTGATATTCGTCTATCCGCGTAGCGTTTAGAGACATTGCAATATCGTGCACGGAGCCACGAGCCTTGTCGAAACATTCCTCGGCCACTGCCACCATAATATGTACAGTGTCTAGGGGCCTGTTTTTGGGTGTGCTAGCCGGTGACTTCTTGGTAATACTCGGAGAGCGGGCACTAATCGCAGGGGAATTGGTAATTGATGAGAGAGGGCTAGGTTTCAGCCGGGGGGTAGTTTTTTGCGGCTGTGTCTGCGCGGGCTGTTGATGTGATGCGTGTGCTTTAGGATGGGGTGCAGGGAGAGGCCGAGTCTGCGGACTACTCAGCATAATGTCCATGGGTTTAACAGTGTCAGCTTCATAGTGCGCTTCCCAGTTCTTCGTCTTTTCCGACTGAGAAGCAGCAGGGCTTTGTGTTTGGCCCATAGCTACTGGTGGAAGTTGTGGTAGTTTTTGAATATCCTGCAAATTCACATAGACCATCTGCTCCGGTTCCGGTTGCGCAACCGGCTGTTGTTGTATCGGCTCTGCGGTAGTTTGAACAACAATCTCTGAAGCGGGCTCTTTCACATCCATGGGAATGGGCTTCTGCGCAGGTTGTCGGATTGTCTCCTGTGGCAGCTTCGAAAAGTCTTGGCGGGGTAGTTGGTTCTGTTCTGTTTGTTGGACCTGTGGCTGAGCTGGCGAGGATATTTGCTTTTTTTGTGTAGGATGCGGTGATGGCTGGGAGGCCGTTGCCTGAGCCTGCTGTTGATAGTGCGTGCGCTGTTGTTGTTGGTGTTGGTATTGCTGGTGTTGCGTATGCTGCTGTGGATATTGTTGGTGTTGAGTCCGTTGTTGCTGTTGCTGCTGCTGCTGGGGAAGTTGGTATCCTTGGTTTTGAGGTATCGATGACGGTCTTTGCTGCGGTGAAGGAAGGTGGCCGGACTGTCTTCCTTGTTGAACGTGCTGCTGAGGTGACGCGGCGTGTCGTTGATACATCTGTTGAGGTTGCTGTTGATGATGCGGCTGCTGGTATTGTTGCTGATACATCATATTTTGCCCTCCCGTAGACTGTTGCTGCTGCTGCCACACATTCGCTGGGGGCGCATATTGCGCAGCAGCTGGCTGCAACTGGTGTCCTCCAAACGCCTGTCCAGCCGTATCGTATCCCTGGTAAACCGTCTGCATGCCCCCAAACTGCGCCATCTGTTGCTGCTGAAGGTACGACTGCTGTCCATGTTGCTGAGGCATCGAGTAGTACTGCTGTTGTTGTTGAGGACTTGTATACTGTTGGTAACCGCCAGGCACATACGAAGAAGGCGGATTCATCCCGGGCACTGGCAGCGGCTGCTGCGAGCCCTGCTGGCCCTGGCCATGGCCATGATAAGGCCTGTAGCTCATGGCCTCTCTATAACTTCGCTGTGATTCAATGTATTCAACTTTCGGGATCGATTTCAGCATTCGATTCGTCGATTCGTCGCGGGGCGCAGACCAACGTGATTGCGCTTCATTGTCTATCTCGGTTCGTCGGTGCGTTTCCCATTCACGGGCGTGGTGTTTCACCTCGCTTGTCAAATATAACAGGTGATAGCGCAATTTACCAGGATCTGAATTGTCTTGAATCGTCCTGATCCTGTTTTTTGGCGTCGCGAATTAGATTGTGTTGGGTTTGGATCGTGAAAGAACGGGAGACACGAGTGCGACGGGAGATCCTACCGTCGTGTCGCAGAGCATTGTGATTGGTCGAATTTTGTATGACAATTGCGGAACTACAAGCGACCAAACATCCACGACCGTGAGAGAGCCTTGTCTCAGCTTAACTAAATAACTATGTCCTCACGTTGATGATAGCCAATAACACGGGAATATAAAACAATCATGAGGTAAATTATTCGTCATGTGCTGCAATCATTGCTCGTGACATGTTATTATCTTACACCTGCAATAAGCTTCGGAACCATGTCTTGCTACTTTTAACAAACCCCAATGCAATAGATTATCCCAACCAAGACACAACAAATCCAAGGCCCAAGCTCATTTCTATAACACCGCTGAGCGCCAGGGCATGCAAGATCCTCCTCGGGTATTAGAAGAAGAAACAACAAATATGAGAGGAAACTCCAACGAAGTCTGCCAATTGCTAGTCCTTCATCATGTAATGTTCAGCCCATACACACCCATTCAGCGAAGACACACCATCGAGCTGTGCGATCTGCAAGAACAAGACCTCTCCAGACACCCTTCTCTGAACACTTGATGATTGTCTCCCAGGTTCCGCCGTCGCTAGCAGTTTCGCTGCCCGAGCGACTTCGGCCACCGACATGAATACCCTTGCGATCCTCTTTCCTCATAAGACGGAGAATCTTGCCTCCAGGTGTCTGAATCGCGAGTTTGGCAGGCTTCTTTCCAGCAACTGTGCCCGTAGCTGAGCTAGGGGTCGAGCCACTAACACTCGATGCGTTCATGCTCAGCGCTGAACCTGGACGGGCGAACGGTATAGGGCTTGTGCCACCAGGATTAGATGACGGTGTGAGGACGGATCCACCTAGCGAGCTTGGATGTTGTCTGATGGCAAAGACAAAGGTGTTGTTGAGTGCTAGTCGTTGACACTGGGGCTGAACCACATAAATATCATGCCGCTGTGCGTGAGGAGTAGGATGTCTCGTTACAAACTCATAAGTTGGATTTTCGCCTGTGTGGACGATGGGTAGTGCAAAAGCCATCGGGTGTGGAATGTCCTTGATGCTGTGCATGAGGCCTCGCTTGCCTGCATAAATCTTCAAGGTACCTTGTCCTTCATCTCCAGGCAATAGTGCTTTGACAGTGTATCGCTTAATGCCGTTAAACCATTCGGCTTGAGCTAGTGCCCTCTTCTTGACGATCTCGCCGCTCTCAAACACATCACCGTCTGAGTCTCGGGAGTAGCCTCGAACTTCAACTTCGGCGGCAATCTCCACATCACATGGAACACTAAATTTGACATGGACCATCTCCAAATCCTCGATTCGAGTCAGGGCGGTGTTGTAATCCACCATCTCGAAGCCATGGCGGAAGAAGGGTGCACAAGCGCATGGCAGATTTAAGAGTGTTTCATGTGCCACTGGAGGGACGATATGTTGCTGACTGTGGTGCTCGGGAATATGTGTCCAGCAGATCTCCAGTGGTCTGGTTAAGAACCACCAAGGGTCGGCCGTGTTGTTGGCGCTCGAGTACAGACCGCGCCGAGGATATGAGGGGCTGGCGAGACAGCAATCGATCATGCGCCACTCGTTGTCCACCAGAACAGTGTTCCACCAGTGATTAGGTCGAGGCATGATGTTGATTTCGGAAACCTCGCCAGGAGATTTGAGGTAACCTCGAACGATCTCACAGTGGATACCGATAGCAGCACACATCTCCATCACCAGGACGGCATACTCCTCAGCAGAGGCCCTTTTGGCCTGGATAACTCGTGATGTGTCGATTTCACCCTCGAAGTCCTCTTCCCAGCATATCTTCTCGGACACCCAGGTGAAAATAGCTCGTAGCCGCTGTACCTCACTTCTATACGGCCGGCACACGTATGTGGTGGCGAGCTGGATGGCTGTGATGGCCGGAGGAAGGCCACTAATAAATCGCGAGTTCTTGTCCACCTGAGACAAGTTAATAGCTTGGTAGTTGGTGGGTTCCATGACTGGCTCTCCGTCACCCCCTTCATCTCCTTCGACGCCCTCATAGAGCTCGTCGACAGGATTAAGGGCGGGGTGATCCATCATCTGGCATCGCTCTCGACGTTCAGTCAACTCTATCGTGCTGAGCGAGTTGGAACGATTCACATCACGACGCACTTGAACCCAATCAACACCGCCGCCAAGCCCCATTTCTGTTGCAGCATCTCTGTTGTGAGGTGTACTGCCCATACCTGGCATAGGCGAAGCCCCGGTTGGCATTGAGCGAGCAAAAGGTGACTTGGGGGAGTCCATGCCTAGACCACCAGCCACCAACCCACCTCGACTGCTTGCAACTCCTGTTTTGGCAGTATCGAAGATCTTACGGAAGATGTTTCTCTTGGGGGGTTTCGGTTGTACCAAGCCTCCTAGTTCCAAGGACGGGTCATCGTGGAATCCGACTTGAGTCTGTGGTCGTTGTTGAGCTGGAGAGTCACTTGCATGACTGCTGTGATATGTCACTCCCGTGAAAGGGGAGTCTGGTCTATCGATCTCCAGCTCTCGCGCTCCAAGAGCGCTTTGAGCACGTTCGCGTTTCCCTGAGCGAGCAAGGCTTCCCGCACTAGTAGTACTAAAAGCGCCGGCGGATGTTCCGCTCCACAGGGTTCTTGAAGTGCTCTGGGTCGATGCGCTGGTGTTGCTTTGGTTACCCGACGAGGAGTTTGTCGAGTTCGTTTTGGTTGTCAATGTGCGGGCAACTCCTCTTCCAATCTCATAAGCTGATTTGCGAGCTCGCAGCTTTCGTTCAGGTTCAATAGAACGGCCCATAGACGACTTAGGCCGCTCGTATGGCACATTCTTAGGGGGTGGAGGAGGTGGTTGGTCGTCATCAGGGTCGCTCGTCCTTGAGTTCTGTCGGTGCATTTGCTGAAATCGCTTCTCCATGCGATCAACATAGCTGCTAAGCTTGTCTTCTCGTCCTCCGCTTTGATATGACACCTCCTGGGAAGATTCGCCGCTATATGTCTCGTATCCCTCATCTTGCGCGATTCCCATCGAGGTCTTAGGCCTGCTTCGCTCTTGAGGCCTCCTGTTCGACTGGTGAGACAGCATATCGAAGGATTCCGGGGACCAAGGGTCGGCAGGCGGCGATGGTGAAGGAGCCTGCCCTCCTCTACCAAAACCGCCGCCAAGAACGTCTAATTGCTCCATGACACCATCCATGGCTTCTCTCAATGGCGAGGGAGTCATGCCTCCTGCTGGTGATGGTGGGACGGGAGAGTTCCTGCCAGGGGTATATGGCGTATATGACCTATCATCGAAAGATCCTCTGGATCCATGCCTGATTGATGGTGGGGGTTGCTGTGGGCGGTACGAGTTATTGGAATTTTGTCTTGACGGCGAGAAGGGATTGAATGAGGCATTGGATCCATGACGCGAGATGTCAACAGATCTTCTATGCAGATCATTTGACCCGCCTCTCGTCATTTGCCTGTGGGGAGGAGGCGGTGGAGGAGGCGGCGAGTTACCTCTGTCTTGTCCTCCTCGATAAGGCACTACCATTTGGTGGTGGAAAGACGGGGCTGGCGATGGGCCTCTTGAGACGGAGCCATAGCCTTGGTGCATTGGCGGAACAGGAGAAGGGCCCCTTGCTTCGTAACCATGAGGAGGTGCTGGCGATGGGGCTCTCGAATGGTGATAGTTTTGCATTGGTGCTGGTGAGGGACCTCTTGAGTGGTAGTTGTGCATAGGAGCTGGAGAAGGAGCTCGTGAGCCATAGTGATGACAAGGCGCTGGAGAAGGAGCCGGTGAGGGAGCCCGATGATCGAATGCTTGAGGAGGCACAGGAGAAGGAGCTCTGTGGTTGTATGACTGAGGAGGTGCAGGCGACGGACCTCGTTCTGTTTCATGGGTGCTAGGTGCGAACGAAGCTCCAGAGTTTTGTCGTTCCTTAGGTTTCGGGGTCTCTTTGAAGGTCTCGGGCTGCTTCGCGCTGGTGTAGTGAGGAGCCTTGGCATATGCTTCGAATGGCTTTCGGAATGTTCTTGACTTTGTTGGCGCAGTGTTTGGGGGTGCGTTCGGTACTGGCGCAGGAACAGATTTGGTTGTCGGGCGGAATTGAGAGGGCAAAAGCTCGACAAAGTTGGAAGGAAATGATCCGACGGTTCTTCGATCTCGGTAAAGTCTGCCCACCCACCATGAACCATCACCGGCATTCAGACATTCTATTAGATCTCCTTCAATAAATCCCAGATCTCGTTTTGACTGTTGCTGAGTTAGCTTCCATGGGATTTCCGCACGGCCTTGGAACAAACCTCTCCTCCCCATGAATAGACAGCTCTGCACCAGCATGGGAACTTCGTTGGTAGCGGTGGTGCTGCGGGTGGCATCTTGTTGACGGATATTTCGAACAGAGACTAAACAGGGCGCAAGGTAGGTGGTCTGGACTCAAACAAATCGAGACGCAGAGAAACGAAGTTTTATCAGACGGTAGACATAGGCATATCAAACACGATCTTGTTGCACAGGACTGTTGAGAACAAAAAATACGATATGAAAGGGCCCAAAACGATGTCCGACGATGGCGGATATGGTCGTGCAGAGGTAATGAATGCGTAAAAAAAAAAAAGATTACCACAGATCGTGGAATGTACAACAAGGCAAGACGGCAGCCTTGAGAGAAAATCTCTTGTAAAATGAAGAGCGCAAGAAGCGTGTTGAAAAGAAACGACGGTTCGAAGCTACGCCTGTCAAAAAAGCGGTAGGACAGCCGCGGAGCTTGAGCGTCTGGCGTCACAGCTGAGAGAGGTCGAGGTTGCCAGGGCAACACGAGATCGGCGGGGGTTGGCGGTTCAGTTGTCCCACGAAGCTTTGACCATTGGATATACAAGGGAGGGCCTAGTCTCAACTGAGACAACGGAAACATCCATTGTGGCCAACAATGGTTGTTATTTGGATAGAGGAAATCGACTTGACCCGGCGAGTTACAAAGTAGTCCACATACCAGAGGCACAAACATCAGGCTAGGAACAAGATTTTTTTCTTCTTTAGTGCATGAATGTTCTTCTCTGAGGCGTAACAGAATCTCGACTTCTTATCCTCCTTGGTCAAGTTCGACAACTCTCTCCGCTGCTGTCTGCGATACTAGACGTCAATGTGATTCTTTGGAGTGTTTTCGTTGAAATATTGTGGTTAATAATAAAGATAGACACTGTGCAGGCGGTCGTGTCACTTCTGATGTAAGTACATGAATGTGGCCTCGTTTTTAACATAAATAACAAACGTTGATGAAAGAGTGACTATATCTATCTGTGGTCTAGATGCTAACGTTGACGTTACTGGGGATCCGTCAGCCAAAAGCCAAACCTAGTGAGTGCACTGGCCATCTTGGCTATCTAACAAACTTGGAGCTGGAGCTGAGGCTGTGGGCGCACTTCCCCATCTCGCTTCAACTGGGGGCCCTGTTGATGTTGCATGATCATGAAGATCCTAGAAGCTTATAACAAACAAGGCTATGATGAGAGGCGGGGATATTGCATAATGATAAGGATTCCTCTGTTAAGAGGACGCCCTTTTTCGCTTATGCGATGGAAATTTGCCATCTGCTCTTTGATATGCGCTTCTCGTGACAATCCTCATTGCCCTAGATACAGATAAAAAAAACGAAACAATCACTTATGATGCGACTACTGCTTTCGATTGAGAATCTTTACTCTCGTGACTATGTCTCTCTACCCCATAGTTCTCTGAGACGCAATTTCTCCTCATACAGATTTCATTGACATCAGCAGTCTCAGTTGTTAAGAGCAACAAGGCAATGGAGGCCTATCATGGTCTCATCCAAAGTTCCAGATTCCCTCTACACCTGGAGACAGATGAGCTCAATCCGTACCTTACCTTAGTGCGTTGGGAGAGTGTACAAGAAAACACTAGACATGATAGAGGCTGACATAAAGAACCCATCATGAGCTAGGCGAAGAAGAGCGCAGTTCTATTTGTGTGATTTCGTCTGGATAGCCTTTTTCTGTCTTCACTTAAAACCTAGGCAAACAAAAGCAATCTGGGTACTAAAGCAATGCGCCAGGACATAAGCTAAAAAGTGACTGGGGGATGCGATCCATAGTTCCCCACTGAATGTGGCACGGTCTGCAAGGTCGAGAGAACCGGGAACCAAGCAAGCCAAGTCATGAGAGACAAAGCAGCTGGAATGCGACTTTTTGGCAGTGACTCCACGAACCTGCATTCACTATATAAGCGCTGGACCATTATTTAGAACTATACCGGCAGCTTACGACTCTGGACTTGTTCAACATTTAATTTGATAACCCTTTAAGATCATTTTATTCCAGATCGAATATTTACGCCACTTTCGCACCCTCAGCTCGTTTATTGCTTAGCTGCCCGCCCTCCAAGCTTTCCATCAAAGTAAACAAAAGCGCCAGGGGTTCCAGGTGGTTATAGCTTTCGACAGGGTCCGCTTCCCAGACAACCGTCCAACTACCTTGACATTCACCCGCATGACTTTTAATAAACGACAACTCCAGCTCGTTGCCGTCATCTTTGTATCTTGTTAAGATTCCGGTTCATTTATTCAGCAGACGCATTGCCTTACTCCCGCGCCTCAACTTCAGCTTCATTTATTCCGCGGTCTCCTCTGCCTGAGCAGCGTGACAACAAAAGAACGTTGAGGTTGTGCATGACGTCAATTCAAAATGGCTGACGAAGGCGTTGCTGAGCATTATCAGGTCCTCGAGGAGCTTGGCCGTGAGTATTCAAAGTGTGGATGATACTATGACATTGGCTAACTGATGTTTACTAGGTGGGAGTTTTGGCGTTGTTTACAAAGGAATTGAGAAAGCAACTGGTGAGACCGTCGCTATCAAACATGTACGTGTGTTGTTGTCATGGTTGTCCAGCGCACAAGCTCACAATATTGTCAACAGATCGACCTCGAATCCAACGACGATGATATCCAAGATATTCAAGCTGAGATCGCTGTCCTGAGCACTTGCGCTAGCTCCTACGTCACCCAATACAAAGGTTCTTTTCTCCGAGGCCACAAACTATGGATTGTCATGGAGTATCTCGGCGGCGGATCCTGCTTGGATTTGGTATGTCTCTCCATTAAAGCGTCCGGCCCGGAACCTCAGTTGCTAACCGGGAATAGCTAAAACCCGCCAACTTCAGCGAAACACATATTGCCATTGTCTGCCGTGAACTGCTGTTGGGCATTCAATACCTTCATAACGAGGGCAAGATCCACAGAGATATTAAGGCGGCCAACGTTCTCCTCTCCGAAACCGGCAAAGTCAAGCTTGCCGACTTTGGTGTTGCCGCCCAATTGACCAATATCAAGTCTCAGCGAAACACCTTCGTTGGAACACCTTTCTGGATGGCCCCGGAGGTGATTCAGCAAGATGGTTACAGCTTCAAGGCCGATATCTGGTCTTTGGGTATCACAGCTATGGAAATGGCCAATGGCGAACCTCCGCTCTGCCACATTCATCCCATGAAGGTCCTCTTCCATATCCCCAAGAACCCGGCTCCTCGACTGGAAGGCAACTTCAGCAAAGATTTTAAGGATTTCATCGCCCAATGCCTTACCAAGGACTACGACCGTCGACCCACCGCAAAGGACCTCCTACGCCACCGCTTCATCCGAAACGCTGGGAAGGTTGAAGCTTTGCAGGAACTTATTGCTCGCCGACAAATGTGGGATGCCAACCAGAACAGAGAGAAGCACCCTATTTACTACCAAGAGACCCTACAGACCATGACCCCTAAGGATGAGCAGCAAGAATGGGTCTTTGACACAGTAAAGTCGGTCGCACCACCGCCTAAGAGGCCAACGATCAAGCAGCACCGAAAGCCCTCGTCCATCCTCAACACCGAAGAGGCGATGAAGAAATTGGATGTCAAGGATGGCCCTCTTGGGGGGGCCTCTCCTGCTCCTGGCACTGTTCGAAAGTCAACAGTCCGACGAAGACCATCCACTGCTCAGAGCTCGACTGTGCAGTCCAGTGGCTCTCCTCGAGGCTCCATCGCCCCCAAGAGACCCTTACAACCAGATATGTCGTTCGGCAACTCGGGATCGACTATGCGTCTTTTCCGCAGAGTGCCATCCGACGGTTCAAACTCGGGCCAGAGCAACCGCCCAAATTCCCCCGATGATGTCTTCTGTGATGAGAACCTTCCGCGTCCCGTCGCGACTCCTGTCGAGCCATATGGCAAAGAGGCCGTGCTGGGAAGACGACTGTACAACAAAGTCGTGGAGCCTTCTCTCGCTGAGCTGCATGCTCAAACCTCTGCCATGCAGAAGCGAGAAGCTCTGGCGAAGTTGTCTGATGCTTTTGCGGCTTTGGATGCAGTCGATCCTGAAGGAGCTTACCACCTCGTAACGAGCATGATATCATCAATCTCTCAAGACAATAAACTCAGCGCAGCAATCCTTCGACAGCCTGTTCAGAAGATCCCTGACGATGGCACTCCCCAGGGGACTGTGATTGTCAAGAACTCCACTCCGACGGCGAGCCCAGCGAAACTCGTCATGTCTTCCAACAACCCTCATCTCCGCAGCCACCGACGCCGTCATGCCGATGCCCCAACCCTGTACGAGAAGAACTTTGACCCTGAGAAAATGGCCATCGAGAACAAGTATCCCGGCCAAGAAGCCAGATCTGGCATGGAGCACTGCAAGCAGTTGTCTGATGTGCTCTACTCACGCTGGGTTGATGGCCTTCGAATCCGATGGCCTGCTGTCTGAATTACAGATATTCTCAGAGGCGACAAATGATTTAATACCACGGCACGACCCAAGAGGCGTCATGTCATGGCATTAATATGTTGAACGATTCATGCCCGAAGTTTCTTGCACTACCTATTTTGCAATGGTCTGGTTTCTTCTGCATTTAAGATAAAAGCGAATCATCGAAGAGGAGTGGATTAAAGCCCGCATTTTTACCAGCATTTGACCATCCTGGCCTAGCATGATGCTCACGATATAATGATATGTCGGAGGTGATCTCATTGACCTGGTCTACAGTTTTGCTTTTCATTTTCTGCGATGCGCGCTTGGCGTTATAAGGCATTTGTGTTTAAGAATATGGATGGTATGGAGGCAACTCTTGTTTTTGAGTGTTTACTGCGTTGCGACTGGTTCCCGAGATAGGCGAGTAGATAGCTAGATGCAGGCACAGCCCAGAATGGTGAATCGAACAAATCAAGAATATAGCTTTATCCTTACACAGTTCTCTATATCACTCATCCAACGTGGCGACCTGGCCATGGCGACTGACAAAATCGGGCAGGGATACAGAAGAATATTATCAGAGCGTGCCGCTGGGTCCAAGAGCCAACTTGATTCTCCAGTTCTTGAACTCATCAGACAAGATATCGCCGTGGCCCGTCTCCTCCACCTTGAAGAGCTCAATTGTCGGCGATTGAGGCTCACGCCTTATTCTCCAGACACCCTCATCCTTTATGTTCTCTGTCAGCCCTATATAGGTAAACCATTAGCGATCATCCCATTGCTTAGCTGAATGTGATAGACTTACACTCCAAGAGGACAGCAGAAAAGTTAACGCACATATCAGCGTTCCACTTGGGGTCCGGACGGGTGTTGATCATATCAGGAATACGATGCGTCTCGATTTCCCTTGCCTCAACCAGGATACCATCACGCGTCCTGAAGCCAACAATGATGCGTGGCACGCCGAGAAGGAATGACTGGATCCAGTATTTCATGAGCTTGCGGTTGAAGTTTTCCATATCGCCCGCATTGCGGATCTCGGCAGATGTCTTCAGCTCAACCCAATTAATAGGACTCCCCTTGTCAGGTTTGGAATCCCAAACTACCACGGCGTGAGTTGAGAGAAGAAGGAGAAGTGAAGGAGTTGCTTACTGGCATCGACCTCACCACCAAGACAGAGGATCGATTTGCCGATACCTGTTCGAACGACAGAGCAGTATTGGGCTTTGTTGTTGACGACCTCGTTCTCTCGATTTTCGATAAAGTCGCGGGACATTTCTGCCCATGGTGCTGGTAGAGTCGACAGCGTTTCGAACTTGTATCCTATGTTCAGATGTCAGTAATGACGACATATGGAATGTTAACTGAGAAACATACCCCAAAATTGCATGACCTCCAAGGGTGGTCCTCTCCGCCGCTTGTTGTTTCCTTCATTTGATCTGGATGCAACCTTGTAGGCGTTATTCTCTTCGATGAAACTTTTCGAGTTAGCTCTCGTTATAAACTTTTTGAACAGCCTGAGTCCTTACATGCAATCCTTTGCAAGATGAAGTGTCAGTCTTTTGTTCATAAGTTCAGGGGATCTTCATGAGCGTACTTGATATAGTGTGGCATTCATTTCGAAGCTGTTTGTCAGTAAGCCAAAGGACTACACACAATTAAAGCTGCCTGGTTAAACTTACCCATCCATTTGATCAAAAGGAGCCGCCATGATCTATAGCTTGCCATCAGCCCTTGAGTCAGGATATTGAGTACGGGTGTCAAACCTTTGTCATCATGCCTCTCCATGTGACAATGTTAGCATCTATCTTTTTACCTGTTTCTTGCTCGTGAGCAGCAATGGTTTTGAGTAGACTGTCGAGGTGATCATCTCCAGTATCATCCAACTTCTGAAATGTATCAAAGCCTTTGGAGAGATCTGCTCCGATCTGTGGTGTGTAATAGTATTTGAGGGAAGAGTCGTCCAGATGAAACTCATGATTGTCATCGTACGAGAAGCAAGCAAACTCCTGCAAGTGATTTAGTATATAATAAACAGGTTGAGTTCAAGACGAGCTGAATAGGATAGCCCGATGTATAATCTAAGTGTACTTGCATACAGGGACGATACGCACCTTGGGTCTTCTTACAGGCTGACTTGCACCAGCAAAGCGGCCCAGAGGCTGGATCTCAAAGCGCGTCGCCATGGCCTTCAATAGCGAGGACAGCTTCAATAGGGTGATGAGAATGGTGATGCTCAAGTTCGATTGATACGCGTAGAGACTGGGGCCCGGAAACGGAGCTTATATCTGTTGGTGTAAAACGATGTAGTTACTGGCAATTTGCCTGGTTGCATCTATGGACGGAGCCTGGAGGTCAGAACAAGGTGTTACGCTAAATACCTGCTCAGGTGGCCCGATCAAGGCTGTGGCAGTGGAGGTTTCAGTGGAGGCTACCTACCTGCAGCTACTGTACCTTACTCTAGCGCAACCAACCTCCATGCAAGAATGTTCAACAACCTCGTCAGCCTTAAGGACTTTAGGTTATTAGAGATCCTCAGGGCTAAGGTTGAGATGATGTTGAAGGTGCTAATCATAGAACAGTACCATAACATAAAAGTTCAGCACATCCTTGGAGCGCTAAATTTGAGGAACTGCAAGCATAAGGTGCGTGATTGCCTAAGATTGGTATGAATATGTCACCTTGTCTTTCATATGACGCCTGAGATGTATTCGGAGAGCAAGAGGTTACTCAATCTTAGTCGCGTGCTCAAACACTTGCTTATTTATCAAGATTCCCTAACAAAGAGTAGAGTTGAAAGGCAAACGCCCGCCAAAAGTGAATGCAACTTGCCCGCCAATCTCGTTGAGACCTACCTACGAACAACAGCAAGGCAGGCCACTCCTTCACAGCCAAAAAGAAGGGAAGGCACACACTCTCCTTCCACTCTCAGATTTTCCCAAGGTTGGTATGCATCTCATCTCATCATACCTAGGCACCTTAGGTCATTTTTTTCTTGTTTTAATCTCTTTTTCAACGCCTCCAACTTTCAACATCCACATCCGTTAAAGATCACCTCCCTGCCACCTCTTCCACAGACCCCACGCCCACTAGCTTAGGACCCTGATTTCCATTTCCATCTTCTACAGCACTGTCTGGCCTTATCATCACGTGCGTACTAGTGGGACTTGATCGACAACCTTCCCCCAAGCATCACCTGAGCCTCGTTGTTAGCAGCCTCGCTCTCATCCGCCGCGCGCAAACCCTCGACCTACACCAAGCGTTGACCGCTGCAGCTGGTCGTCGCAAGGTTATTGTCGCTGGCCAGGCCCTGTCGCAGCCTCCTTCTCGAGCTGCGTCCTTTTTTTAAGGGTAGCGAGTATCGCTCTTCGGGTCCAGCCTCTCGGCATTCCACCCTCCCCTACACGTTATACCAGCATCCTCATGGTGACGCGCAAGGAAGAAGCCCAACCGACAACCCGAAACCCTAGAACCTCATTGAACCGGAAACTGAAAAGGAAAACACAAGAACCAGACAGTGAAACAGAGGTTGTTGAACAGTCACCTGCACGCAAGCGCAGGAAGTCGGGTGCCCCCCGACGTAGTCAACAGCCACAAAAAAACAACCCGAGAAAACGAAATCAGGACCCAGTTGAAGGCAACAAAGCGAGAAACGAAAGAGATAGTGCAGACCATACAGTTTCCAACAGCAACACAAAAAAGGGCGAGAAATGGCATGACATTCGCCGAGTGATTGAAGAACAAGAAGACCGATTGGACCCTGAAGACGGCAATTTCAAACGCCAGTGCCTTGTACAGTGGGAACCTGGCTCTGAAGGCGAGACGTACAAAAACCAGTGGATTAATGTTTGTCAACTTGTGCATTGTTGAGATGGAAGGATATATGCTAACACGTTCTTTAGTATACGGCCCTTAATGCCGAGGCATTAGCAGATTGGGAGAAAGAAAAGGCGAAACGGGAACGTGAAAAGGTCAAGCGCGAAGCTCAGCGCCGTGAAAACAGAAATCGGCGAGGACTTCGCGATCTTACACCTCGTAAAGGCAAAGCTGAATCGCCTGGGGTTAGTAACAGACAACAACTACAGAAGCTCAATACACCAACTCAAAGCCGATTTCGATTCGATTCTCTCAGCCAAGACGTGCAACCAAGACAAAGTCCTAGGGTTGAACCTGAGGGCGCATTTTCAGAAGAGCCTGTGCCTTCAATCGTCTCAGCTGCGTCTTCAGACGCCGAGTCCGTAAGCTCCAGCGGATCCCCTGTGGCACCTGCTCAACAAATTGTCGTTGAGTTGAGTAAGCGTGAGAACTTCGACCCTTCTGAGTATCAGAGTGTCAGCACCCAGAACAGCTCACAAAAGATTACTGATCTTGAGGACGATGACCAACGACTTACATTTGCATCACAGTTGAGTCAGGACACTATACCAGATTCTCAAGATCAATCCGGACATTGGGAACTTGAAGCTCTTGAGAGTCATTCTTCTTTTAGACCCGAACTTGTTCCAGGTAGCCCTGGGGCCTCCAGAAATCAGTTATCAACAGCCGCGGGCCATTCTGGAATTGATCATCAAGTTGGAGAAATTGTAAGCCGGGAAGAGGCGCAAAACCGTGAATACGCAACCCACCTGGACGTCGAGGTCCTTCAATCTATTGACGCCTCTGTGGACTTTGACCCAGGATTTTCCGATTCTGATAGTTTTGACGACAGCCAGTCGTTCCACGATATCACAGGCTATACCGACGCTGCTGATCACCCCGACAACCAAATTTTGGATGCCTACAGGCTTCGAGACGACCCTGACGATATAGAGTTCGACAGCGCTAAAAACGATCAGATAATTGAAGATATCAGTCTTGGTTCCAACAAGTCCAATCACTTAGACATCGAGGACATTCGAGATATTCATTTGCTGGAGGATCAGAGCTTTGAGACCGCAAACTCTCAAGCCACGCAGCCTCCTTCAGACAGCCCAGACTCCCCTGTCACTCAAGATCAACGGAATCAAGATAGCATCTCCGTAGTCCAGCGTTCTGGGGAAGGGCAGCAAGTGGTAGAAGATCACGCCCCCGAACCTCGAGCTGAAGAAAACACCCTGGGCAAAGAACAATTGGGCGCAGAGTGGATTGCCTCAAGTCATCAATCTGGAAGCAATCAAAACCAGAGAGCTAACCAGCCGCGACAATCCGAAAACCCCGACTCGCTTTCTCAAAGTTCTGGCATCCAGCATTGTGTTGGTACGCCCGAGGCATATTCTTCTTTGAAATCACCCTCAACTACGAAAGAGCTCCCACAGTCACGGGAACCACCCTCTTCAAACAGAGAGGTCGGCGTCGTTATTCCGGATTCCCAGGATTGTTCGAACACCTCCACAGAGTTAACCACCTTAGCAGCGCTATCCCAAGCTCAGGTCATCTCTGTCGTGTCACAAGTCGAGATTATCCCAGACTCGGCCGCGACTGGTTCAGACATACCGTCTCGTCAACCAGACCAGTCTCATCCAGTGTCAGTACAGAACGGATCCGTGTTTGACAGTTCTTTATCAAGTGATCACGACGCTCGCCGCGTTGTAAAGGAGACGACTGCGCCCGCACGAACCTCACCCGTTCGAAACAGCACGCAGAGCCCACTAGCCTTCTATTCTCAACCTCAAGGACTGCACGACCCATCAGATATATCGAGCTCTGTCTCGTCTGGGGTCGGGGCTATTAAGGAGGCCGTTCAGACCGTTTCTAATACAGTTTCCCACACAAGGGCTATCAGTGAACCTCGTGTGAGCCAGGAAGATTCCGAAGAGTCGCAGGCGACGCAGCCTGTATCGCAGCCCTGTGAATCGCAGCTAGAGAGGAATATACCTAGTCAAGGGACAGGCTCCAGAAACAAATCGCAGTCTGCGTCGCATACTAGCAATACTGACAGTGCCTCTGAACCACCTTCTGAACTACCCAGACTGAGTTCAGCGATCCCAGAAATGGAGCGTTCGGCTTCCCAACCCCAGAGCTCAGCAGTTGATGAGCTAAAAAGCTTTATTGACTTTGGCAAGGACTCATTGCTGACTCAAATTGGAGAATCGATAGGAGAGAGCCTAGATGGTACGTCTTATGACGCACCTATCGATCAGGAGCCAGTGACCGGCGCCAGCACGGCTGGCCTTGATGTTGTTGTCAGCTCTCCTGAGACTGCTATTCGATCACAACCAATTTACTCAGTGGATCCCTGGAAGCCAGAAGCCTTAGGTAACACCCCTGAGACCCATGTGCCTTCAATTTCGCCAGCGTCTATCATGGCAAATCCACACATCTCGGCGGTCGACAGCATGCGAGAAGCTATCGATATGACCTTTGGCGACTCAGAAGACTCTATCACCCGTTCTCTCCTTAGCCAGGATGCTGAGGATACCATGCCTCCAGGAACGATCTCTCCAGCAGTCATCAGTAGATCTATTGGCCCAGTTGCTTCGACCCATACCTTGAACTTTCCGGATCAAGACACAGTACCCACGGAGGCTGAAAGTTCGGGACGCTCTATCGTCATGGGCCAAGTACCCGTGGATCAAGATTCTGATGTGTCGTCGCAGTCGTCGCAACAAGATGACACCTGCCAAGAATGTATCATCACACTGCCAATGCAAGCGAGTAGACGTCCTTACTATGGTGAGATGATAAAGGATTGCAAGGCCGATATCCAAGCCTTCAGTCGGTACTTCACTGGCGAGACTCCCGAAACCCCCACCGAAGCACTCGTTCAAAAGATCAACAGCCTTTTCGACAGGCTTTTCAATATTTGCGACTACCCACAGGATGTCATCGGCAGTGACCTTGAAACACGGCCCAGCTCTGAACTCGCCAAGTACTGCTGTGATGCAAACCCCAAATTCAATTTCTTATTCGAGCTCATGTCTGCACTGGATGCGAAGGAAATGGGAATCCTGATTGTAGTTCGCAGTCGGGAACTTATGCGCCTGATTTTTGCTCTCACTCAAGCAGCTAAGATTGAATGCTCAGCGGAGAGTATCGGCAAACACACTAGCTTTCCGTCTATCACAAGAATCACTCTTGCACTAGCAACTGAAGAATTTGATCCTTTCAACTTCGACATCATTGTTGGGTACGACTTTCATTATCTTTTTTCGTCCATTGCCAAGCAACTGTGCGACAATACTGTTCGCAAGTCGCCACTTGTGCTACTCCTTGTGACAACTCACTCAATTGAGCATGTCAGAATCCATTCCATGATGGAAAGACGCAAATCCTTGGTCGACGCATCCGAACTCGAAGTAAAGAACGCCGTCCTTGCGTATACTGTTAGTGCAGGACGCTATCTCGAGGACCCAGAACGGGGCTATGGCGAGCCTCATGAAGTTGCAGAGATATTTGCAAGCTATCTCAATGGCATTACCAATACTTTAGATTGGGAGCATCAAGGCATTCCAGACGATGTTCTTGATATTTTCGAGAACCCAATGTCCCAGACTGAGCTCCTTTCCGCGATGGACTCTCTGCATGGGAATGGCCTGAAGCGGAAGCACGTAAGTATTGGTTTTAGTCTTGTAAAAGTTAAGGGTGCTGACCAGTCTCAGAACGATGACGAAGATGGTGACGCTAAACGAATGCGCACTCTTGCGCTCCGTGATTTACCGGTTAATTCTAATAACCCCCCTATGCCCAGTGACGTCCGGCAAATGCTCGACAGCTTTTTGTCTCGAGGGGCTAGGGGGAGAGAGGCAACGGTTACAGTACCTTTGGCAACTCTGGAGTCGATTAGGGAACAGGTAAGGGTGGTGTGTGATAAACAGATGGGATTGTCTAACAGACTTTAGATCGATGAGTACAAGCGCCAAACTTTACAAGCAGGCGAGGTTGAAGTGGAACTCAAGAGCCACATCGATAGGCTTGACAAAGAACTCAAGGACCATTCGAAGACCTTGAACAAGGTTGAGCTTTCCAACCGTGCCGCCCTCCAGGATCGAACAATGTTCGAAAAGGAGAAGGTGCGAATCGAGGCTACTGCGCAACTCGCCGCAGAGGCCGCTCAAAAGGAGAGAGAGAAGCAGCAGCAACGAATAAATGAACTAGAATCAACGATTGCGCGGCTCAATGAAGACTCAGAATTAGCCAAGAGAGAAGAGGCACTTGGCGAGGCTAAGAAGCAACTGCAGGTCTCGGAAGGCAAATTGAAGAATGCATTAAGCGACGTGGATTTTATGAAGAGTCGGTACCAGGATGTCGACTCTCAAGCTTTGAGATTGACCAACGAGAACAAATTACTGAAGGCTCAGAATGAAGACTTGCAACAGAAAGCATCGGCGAATCTGTTGGCTGTCCATTCTCGAAACATCAATGGGCAGGAGCAGGAGTTACAGCAACAGATTACAATCCTCCGAGCCCAAGTTGAGCAACGCGATGTAGAGTTGCTTGTTGCTCGGCAGAAGCTGAGCAGTTTCGCAAATGGGCGAAACACACGTGGAGGTAGTATACCTCGCAGCCCTCACTTACCCATGAGCCCATACCCTGGCCGGCCAGTGTTCTCTGCTAGTCGAGGGACGAGCCCTACTGGTGCTGGTCAACAGTTTATGGGACAGCAGGCAGGAAATACTAGGTGGAAAACTCTTTAGCAGGTGTGAACAGGTGAATATTTGGGGAATCAACATGATGCCGCTATCCTTTGATATCCTTTGATTTTCTTTTTAGGGCCATCATGGTATTTGGCGCATGGGTGGACGGAATTGGCAAGATAGAGCATCTCAGTATCAGCAGTTAATAAGAATATGTCTGAAACAACTCGAACAGAATTCTTGTTATGACGTGAATGTAAATTCACAATAGCGCTTTAAATCATGTCGGTAAAAAGTCCTGGATCCGGATAGTAAACAAGTCATCAAGGAAAGTAATCTTTCACAACGGATTTGCAAAAAAACTCTCGACATTGGAGGAGATTAGCAAAGAGCAAAAGTCGCCAAGTCGCACCTGGGGCTGTAACACAATCGATTTGGGGCTGCCGCAACCAAAATCCCCCGTCTACCTCTTGATCTGAAATTTCCTTCCGTCTCGGCCGACATCCAGTATACACGGAGCTCAAAACACTGAGTCCATTGCACCATTTACTTCTCCTCAGGGTACAGCTCCTCCTTGAGCAGCACGCCAAGCTCTTCCCGGAGGGGCTTGAGCTCCTCAAGGTACTGCTCGTACTGACCCTTGTTTTCAACCTTGGTCTTGATACCTAGAGAGCCACAGGTTAGCAGTCTGATCCAGTACGATTATGGATGCTTGTGAATCGTCGGTGGTGTTTCTTGAGCGAGTTCGATATCGAGATTGGGTTGCTGATGTGACATGATTCAAGAAAGGCAATTTAGACGTTGCCGATCTATCAGTCGGGTAGACGGCAATGCAGGCTTGAAGTGACAAAAATCGTACCTTCGAAGATGCGGACAGCAGTACCGAAGTCGTTGACCCTTCGAGCGGCCTTGAGAGCGGCAGCGATCACCGAGGGGGCAGGGACGAGATCGTAAGCGAAGGCGTTGTTGAGGTTGCGCTACGGTTTGGTGATAAGCCAAAAGTCATACGACATTTTCGGGAGCCAGCCGGAGAGCAGCGAGCTCTACCCCGTGGGGCAGACTTACCTGAAGCTCGAAAACGTCCTGAACACCATCAAACTCCTTCTCGAACCTGCAGGAAGTCGTAGTTTAGCAATTGAGTGTCGGAAGAAACCTGTGCGGCTGCATTGGAAGGTATTCGGGGAAAATCGCGTGGGGAGAGAGCTCAAGGCGGGCTTTGCGGCATCTTTTTTCCCACAACCGCAAGACAACCACGCAGGCTCCAACTCCCTCTAACCAATTTGCGAATTATTTCCACGGCACGAAAGTCGATATTCCAAGCATGCGGCAGGCCATTGAGGGTCGGGAGATGGTCCTACCTGGCGGAGAACTCCTCAAAGGTCTCCTCAGCGTGCTCACTTCGTCGGGGCATCGAGGTGGTAAAGTGGGCGACGGCCGAACGGGCCACCAGGGGCTGGACGGCAGGTCGGATGGGAGCAACGCGAACGCTGCGAGCGACACGGATGAAGGCGGACATTTTGGAGAGGAGAGGGTTCTATTGCGAGAGACTGATGATGTCTATTGTCGGCGACAAATCGAGGATTGGTAGAGATAGTGGGCTGGCTTTTTCCGGGTTCGGGTGATGACTGCAGAGTTGTTTGGGCAAGAGGATGGGCTGAGAATTGATGACTAAGGCGAAGCTATACCTGATTGCGTAGCTGTGGATCCTCGTGCGAATTGTGAAGCAGGTCTCAGATACGGGGGAATTTAATGTGTATGAGACAGTGCTGATACTGTGTTTTGATGAGCTTACTTCCAGTTAGCTTCCATTCGTCATTGCCGTCAGGGACCTGGCATGGCAGTCATCCAATCGACCATGGCAGATTTGATGGAGTTCAGGGTGACGATAGCTTCATAACTCACGCTCTAATCAATATAAAACCGTTGCAAGAAAGAAGTTTTCTAGTATCGCAACTCAACTTTGGCCTATTTCAAGTGGATGAATTGGCACCCTGCCCTCGGCAAGGCTACCACTGAGACAAGGAATTGAACTGCAGGCCACCAATCGTTGGGCTGACATTAAAATTATTAACCGAACTCAATTGACGTCTGCAAGGCAGCCACGCCATAAGACAGGAGCATGGTCGCACTGCCACATCTGCTTATGGTCTGAACTTCGAATGAAGTTGAATTATAAGAAGAGCCAACAATTAAGCGAAACCTTGATCAATATTCGTCAGTTGGTTATGAAGAACCGTGCTGAGATATAAGATTGTTGATCGATCCAGATATGGGGGGCATCGCCGATATTTATATGGAACTTTGGCTCGAAATTGAAATGATGAAGGAGTCGCAGAATACACCAAAGCACAGCTTTTGAGTTCAGGACTGTTGTGACGGCAGGAATCATCAAAAGTCTCTATTTCTTGTACACTCTCGCAATAGAGCGATTCCCATCCTCTGTCTCCGGTATTGACGGGTCAAGGCCGGGAATGCTATTTGACAACCTGACTTTCTCCAGTCGTGCGTGATACGATTTACGGATATTAATGACGATTGTCCAACGGAGTTTTATCCCGGAGTTTGGCATAGCCAATGAGTCTCAATTGGGCACCACCATCCGGTTATCACCGTGGTCTTGGCATCCAGTAAGCCTCGGGACACGCTTACACAAAGCTCACAGGCACAGGCACAGACAGGCACAGGCAGTCAGACAGACGTAGGTAATAAGCAACGGTCAGACACAAACTTCAGGGGACGTTAGCATAAAGTATCCAACGTATACCTAGATGTAGATTGTGTCCGAGTGCTATTATGGCATTTCATGAATCACGTGCGATGTCTAAATATCTTTATTTCATTGGCGTATCCGGTGAACCCGGGCTTATCACATGTAATTGCAGTGGAGTGAAGCTTCACTCATCTCGGACATGCATGCGCTTGTGTGGTCCCTCCTCCTGCGAGCGCGTGTCATGTTTTCCAAAAGGAATTAGGTAGGAAGGAAACAGAAGCCAACGGCGCACGAGCCGGGCCAGTTCTTGGTACCTGGGGCGGGCCTGTCCATGGAATAACATAAACACATGGCAATTGGGCCAAGTGTTGAGATGCCCCCCTACAAGATGTACTAGTGGCACCTCAATGGAAGGAAAGTGCGGTGCAAGGTGCCACTTTCAGTCGCTGCTTCACTGCCCGCGGGAGCCGGAGATCCAATCTAGCCCGGTGAAAGTGCGATTGAGGGAAGGTAGCGGTGCGGATTGAAATTTCCCCTTTTTGATGCACCGTCTTTCTCTGGGCTCTCCCTCAATTAAAATTCTACTCTCCTCATCCCCTTTTGTCTCCTTTTTAATTCTACGCATTCCCGCAATCGTCGTTTACCTGGCTTCTTCTTTAAACCATTTCATCTCTCCGGAGAACCTTCTTCTTCTTCTTGTCATTCCTTGTCACTCTTTACTTGTTCATCTTTCACGTGTCCCCCCCCGCGCCATCGGCTCTGTCGCGTCTTCGAAAAACAGCCACGTCAAATTCGTAACACGGCCACTTTCTCCAATTCTCCTACTTAATAAAGGGTCTCGTGGTCAACAATTGTGCCGGTTTAACCTACAATTCGCCCATCATGTCTGCGACTCCCGCTACCTTTTACGAGCAGCTCCCGCTGCCTACCATTGACCGGCCTTTTGGCGTTCACCTGTGGCCCATCTTCGATAAGGCCTTCACTGCTGTTGTTGGTTACTCCGCCAATGACTTCAAGTTTGTGCCTTTCGAGACTCCCATGTCCACTCTCAAGTCGACATCGATCTTCATCGTTATCTACTACGCCATTATTTTCGGTGGTCGCGAATGGATGCGCAACCGCGAGCCTTTCAAGCTCAAGGGTCTCTTCCTCATCCACAACCTCTACCTAACTCTGATCAGCGGTACTCTTCTGGCTCTCTTCATTGAGCAGCTTCTTCCCACCGTTGTTCGAGGCGGTATATTCCACGCTATCTGCGATTCTGAGGGTGGCTGGACTCAGCCCCTCGTTGTTCTGTACTACGTGAGTTGTCAATGCAATTTCACATGCCTTCCAACTAACAATTGCAACAGCTTAACTACCTCACCAAGTACCTCGAGCTCCTTGACACTGTCTTCCTGTTCCTCAAGAAGAAGCCTCTGAGTAAGTCTTTTGATGCAGGTACAATAAACACATGCTAACCCCTACCAGCCTTCCTCCACTGCTACCACCATGGTGCTACCGCTTTCCTCTGCTACACTCAGCTCATCGGCTCCACCTCCGTCTCTTGGGTCCCTATCGTCCTGAACCTCCTCGTTCACGTCGTTATGTACTGGTACTACTTCCAGAGCGCTCGTGGTGTTCGTGTCTGGTGGAAGGAGTGGGTTACCCGTCTCCAGATCATCCAGTTCGTCATTGATCTTGGCTTCATCTACTTCGCCTCTTACACCTACTTCACCTCGACCTACTTCCCCTGGATGCCCAACGCTGGCAAGTGCTCTGGCGAGGAGTTTGCTGCCTTCTCTGGTATCATCACCATCAGCTCCTACCTCGTCCTCTTCATCTCTTTCTACTTCGCCACATACAAGAAGCAGGGCAAGGCTCCCACCGGCCGACAGAGTCTCCGACGCATGTCCCAGGCTCCTCTTCCCGACCCTCACCTGGTCCAGACCACTCCTGTCAAGAAGTCCAACGGTGCCACCGCTACTGGCTCCAAGACCAACGGATCCGTCCGATCTCGCAAGGCCTAAGTGGCTGGTTAATTATGATGAGATGGATAGAGTATTCAAATGAGTGCTCTGTCCTATCTCGACTTAATCGGCCTTGATAATGACTGCATAATGCTACGCGAGCATTTAAGCCATTCTCGCGTTGGAGTTAGATCTGGATTGATCTCAGAGGCTAATACGTATATAAAAACTTTGGAGATTTCGCATTTTCCCAAAAAAGGGCGGCTCGGTTGGTTTCAAGCCTGAGATCTGCTATGAATAATAGTCTTTATGTGGGCAGCGATAATGATGGGGGGTGTTGACGATGCTTCTCACGGTTTTGTGTTTACTGGGCGAACATGGGGCATTTTTGAAAGGACGGGCATGGTTATTGGGACACAAGTCTCGGCCGACTTAGAGCGGCCCCAGGCTACGACGATCTATCTAGAACCCTTGTAATCAATTTCTCAGCTGTGTATGATAGAATTACTAGTTCTCTCAGTTGTTGAGCCTGAGAGATGAATGAGCCAATTGATGGATCACTTCGTTGTATTTGTGTCATTGTGGTTCAGATCAAGCAAATATGGTGTTTAACTTGTGTTGCTGAAGCTGAATCAATGCTGGCTTAACAGCGCAATCTATCTTCAAGACGAGAAAGAGTCACAGCATTTTGGCGTACTGCTTGAGGGATCATCCTTTGTATAGGAGGAATTGTTGAATCATGATCAATCCCGGTCAACACAACAAGTCATGGGACAGGTTTTTGTAAACTCGAACTGGGTAGAAGACAGCAGTATGCTTACAATACTTAATATTTAGTACGTTCCCCATCTAATCCAACCTTCATCTGACAGCTCTCCCATGGGGCTTATCGTAACTCAAACCATTGTCCGTGGCATCGTTGGTTCTGAATAGCGTGCTTGGTGTCTAAATCCATCACGAAAACTGAGCCCACGAATGTATACTGCCCCTCTTTGTTTGGTCTCAAGATTACTGGTTCTTTATAGCCTGAGAGAGTACAAAGACGATCTCCCTCAGCTACTTCATAGTCAGATGCGCCAAGATATCCCCGGCTTGTCTCAAAGAATTGGTAACTATATAGCACTGGCATGATGCTTGACACAGCTTCTCGGCGTCTCTCGAGGTCCCAAGAGCTGAGTTCTTTCAGAAGGTTTGGTGTAAGTCCAAATTGAGCTAAAAAAAAAAAAAAAAAAAGTTGTTGGAAAGGCCATTTCGAGAATGTCTTCATCCCAGTCTGAGTCCCAGGCTTTCCAGACAGATTGAGCCTTGGCCATGTTGAAATAAGTGATCAACATAGCCAAATTCATAGCATTGTCGACAAGGCCCTGGGATGTGATCATTGACGAATCTAGTGACAGTAACCTAATAATGGTCTGGGCTGCTGGAATCCCAGATATGTACTGCGAATGCTGCGCTGTGAAAGAGCTGGCCAAGGACATGAAGGACGCCAAAATCTCAGGATCCGAGTTTTTCTGGTGACTAGTTGTTAAAGTGACAGTTCCCATATCGACGCCCCAAGTAAACAGACTTTGTGTTTCTTCCACAGCATAGGGGTAATTTTCGCTATCCTTGAGAGATGAACCTGGGGTGCTCTCATCGGCTGAGCGGAAGTCGCTGGCACTGTAGCACCAGGGCGTAGACGTTTCCTTTCTATTCGCATAGTTGGGAACCCAGCTTGGTAGATCAGACTGGCCGGGTTTTCCGGTTCCCGCGAGGGCTAAGAAGGCGAGGGGACTGTGGACATGAATCGTTTGTTGGGCGCGTGCGGCTTTCAGCCAACTGCCAATGTATTTAGTGCAGACGTGTGATGTTGTGTTCTCAGGGGCGTAATCAGGAGTTGCCGGAATGCCGGAAACTCCCAGAAGGCCATAGATGTAGTCTCTATCATCAGTGGCCTGCAAATTCGCAGCGAATGTCGATACAGCCCATCCCTTAAACCCATCAGGATCCGGTATCTTGGTGCGCGCTTGCGCAAGAAGTAACCATGAAAGCCTCCCCCATAATGAGGAGGTTCCAGGCTGTATCGGGGAGAAAATCGGGCTTCTTGCTTCTTGCAACGGGAATCATGCTTTGAGGAGTATCGCGAAGCATGGACCAAGATAGACTGGCTGCTCCTGGGGTGATGAAAACAAGCTGGGTTGTGAGGACAACTTCTTGAAATGTCCATACTCGTTGCCAATACTGATGCTGGAGAAAGTCAGCCATGGCGGACCAAGGGTCATTCAAGTGATTGTTGGGTCGATCGGGTCCTCCGTCGAGACAAAGCTCTGGATAACGTCTCAGCCATTCAACGTCGAATTGTGTTTCATATGGAGGATTCTCTTTAGGCATGTTTTTACGTATTTCATTAGCAAGTGCTTTGATGGTGCTGAAAGCAAGCGAATAGTCCTTGGGTCCAACCCAAGCAAAAGTGACATGGGCGTCGTGAAAGATACGACGCATGAGCTTAACTTGTTGAGATCTTTCATCGAGGTCCTTCTGATTGATACAAATGGCATCGGCCCAGATGAATTTCACATGTTGTTGTGATCGGAAAGGATCATCGCTTAAGACCTTGAGAAATGCTGAAGCTAAATTATCTGGGATCTTGATGGTGTTTCCTTGAATGCTGACTGTGCCATAGTTTTTGGGTCGCCCCAGAGATAAGACAGCGCTGCAAATTTGGGTTTATCGTCGAGGGAGACACTGACGAGTTCAAACTCGGAAGAAGGGTTCGCGGGTATTCTGAGGAGTCGGATCTCTGATGTTTTGGGGTTGAGAGATTTGTAGAGGCGAGATGAAGATGCTTGACTCAAAGATCGTGAGAATAGCTGAAGAGTAAGTGAGAGGAGGGGAAATTGTAACAGGCGGCGCATGGTTGAGAGACTGAGTGATAAGTTTTGCTGATCTTGAGACCGTGGGAATTGTGAAAGAAGTTGAATGGGAGCCTCTTATCAGATATCCATATGAATGCCTTGTCCATGCCTACATACCTTAACACAGCCTCGAGCGGAGGGAACGAAAAAGCGCCTAGTGGTATACGGCGATGCATGTTGGAAAACGTGGTGAAATACGTGTAATTCAGATGATATGATGTGTTTTACTCAAATGAGTTCAATGTGATGGAATATGCATGTCTCTGAGTCGTCTGTCGGTGGAGTTGTGTCAGTCAATGGCCAAAGCTCGCCAACATCTTCAGTTCTCCCACACAAGCACAATCAAAGAGATGAAACGTCGCTTGACGTCATGCTCAGGGTTCAACAAACCTTCAAAGCAAAAGTAAACAACCAGAAACAATGGTCCAATTTAATTTATTACTGCCGACGGGATGCGTTCGTCTGGCAATGTAAACCCTTGTTTGTCATAAAAAGTACCATTGGCTGCAACACAATCCAACAAAGTCAGACCTTTGATTTTACCAAGGATCTTGTCCTCATTTGGTTTCTCACCTAGAAGTAGAAGCGCTTACAGTACAGTACTACGTAGTACACCTGTGGCACTTGTAGGTCCAACCCCTTTTTTAGCTGACTGCATATCTTACTTTTGAGATCATAAACCACCCAATGCACTGCAATGTAAAGTTTGCGGCCTGTGATACGCAGGACAAGTTTGGTATTAACAAGGTGTCTTTACTCCATTCCCTTTAGCCAAGACTTTTCTTTGGCTGTCTCTCCCCCTGCTGATCTAGGATCTGCCTCCACTGTGAACAAGGTGTTGATCAGTTACGGCATGAAGCGCAAAGACCACGCGCTTAGAGGCAAACGCCACTCGAGTGTTAGCCTCTAGAAGACACTGAGGAATGCGGCCTGGCGGGACAGCGGGGGTAGGGCTGTAGGTTGTTTGGATGCAGCGTTTGTACCCCTGAAACATCAGCCTCCAAAAAGATGCATATCACGAATATTTAATTCTTGTCATTTGGTTTTGGTTATCTCTTGGTCTTTGTTCCTTCCCATCTTCAGTTGAGAGCCGGATATACAATCAATCAATTGGCACGTGCCACATCCACATCCGAAAAGGCAGGTACCCTGCTGGTGCCCCCTGCAACTATTGAGTTCCCCAGAATTCAGTTCGAGTTCGGCATCGATCTTAATAAAGTCCCCACATTCACTTTCTCCTCTCCCTCTCGCCTCTCAGCTGGTCTCTGTTCAGTCCAACCTCACCAAGAGTCTGAACCCTCTCTTACTCTTCGTATTCCGCTACGTACTCCTCCTCCTTCTTCTTCCTCTCATTCTTTTCTTTCTGTCGCATCTTTTCTCTCTCTTTTTGTTCGCACTCCATATCTTCCCTGTCTTTATCCACTCGCGATCTGTCCATACTACCACAACCGAACTCAGATACGCCAAGATGCGAAACCCCTTCCGACGTCGGAACAAGAAGGACAAGGCCGGTAGCGCCGGTCAGAGCTCAGACTTTGTTGTTCCTATAGAATTTCGTCCTCCTGGTGCTGGTCGTCCACCGTTATATCCTCCAACTCGGCACTCAGCATATCTGCTTGCTCATCTTCCGCCAAAGGTCCTCGAGCGCATCTTTGCTTTTGTTTGCCCACATGCCCATGACGAGACCTATGATACTTGTGAGGGAAGCGCAAGTACAAGCGACAGTGTTTGCATGCTATGTGACCTACGCGACTTAGCTCATTGTGTTCAAGTTTGTCGCGCAT
This sequence comes from Fusarium sp. NFCCI 5145, assembly GCA_033439405.1. NCBI lineage: Eukaryota > Fungi > Ascomycota > Sordariomycetes > Hypocreales > Nectriaceae > Fusarium > Fusarium sp. NFCCI 5145. Next base: position 66,128 of record JAWDHB010000121.1, read on the forward strand.
GGCGGCCCAGTGCGGTCAAGGTCTTGTACGTCGTGTCGTAGTGGTTCGATACACGCAGTAACTAACTCTTGTCCAGATACCACAGCGTTCGTATCGATCCGGTCCACTATTGCCGTTTGGAAGAATGGCTCGCCGAGAAACGCAAAAAGACCTCCCGCTTCGATCGCAATGGCGTCCCTGAGGATCCTGCCCAAGCCCGTCTACGTCTCCTACGACGCACCGTCCGCGATGACCCTACACGTATTGGAAAGTCTGTTCAGTATTTGAAGCTTCCATACATGCTACGCGAGTCCTCTCAAGTTGAACTTGCCCAGACTATTGCCGTCCTTCCAAACCTACGATATGTCGACTTGCCCGAGGGTATGTTTTGCGACGATCCTCATTACGCGACCCTCCGTCTCGAAGTTCAAGCACGGTGTCCCAATCTTCGAAAAATGACTTATGTCGGTGGCTCTGAACGCAGTTTGGCCATGTTAGCTTCTGGGCAAGTGTGGCCCAATATCGAGGTGTTGGAATTGAACGATCTCGAGATCGATGCCATGACCCTTCGAGCTGTACTTGGTAGTCTCGCCAATTTACAAGCACTCAAGGTGTCAAACACACCAGGCCTTTCAGATGAGGTCCTATCATCATCAGATGGATTACCTACACTGCCACCTATGAAGGAGCTCGTGCTCAAGGATACACCTGCAGTGACACTGAAGGGTCTTATTGAGTATTTGGCATGGCAGGAGACGCAGCAAGCCCTGACAGTCCTGACACTCAAGGATACCGGTGTCCATCCTGCGAGCTTGCAAGAAATCTTTACAATGGCATCATCTCTCAAGACTTTTGCCATTCAAACCAACATTTCGGAACAGTTCCCCAGCTCAGCCAATTCTCGTCCTCTGGCATCAAGAACACTCGAAACTCTGCGGTTTGAGGTTTCTGCGACTTCAGCTGGTGCCTTTTCTAGTGTGACCATGGGCTACTATTCCTATCTTGCGAATTCCATTCTCGGCGGCGGCTTCCCCAAACTAAGGCGACTTTATGTTCATGATGAGAGTTTTCCTGATCAGTTACAAGGACTTCCACCTCCCAATGCCGCATTTGCTGTAGGTCATCTCCGCTCTGGCTCAAATTCATCGACCAAATCAACTCCTGGATTTGCTTTCCCGTCATCAAACTTATCACCTTCATCGGCAAATCTTCCTATGCCTAGGCGGCCTATGTCAAATATCCAACCACCCAGCAAGCGCTTTAGCTCTAATAACCCATTTGCTCCTCGCAATCCGTCGTCAGCAGCTCCTACGCACACTCTCGAAGTTTTCACCAAGAGTGACGAGTTCGGAAAATGGAATTTCGTGTCTGTTGATCCAATGATCAGATCTGCTGCGGCACCGTCTCGCCGGCCGGTTAGCAGCTACGGGCTGGCGGCCGATGTCACTGGGTCTGGATGGGATCGTGGAGATGCTCGACGTAGTGTCATGGTTGGTAATGGTGCTGGTGTGTTTTTGGCTGTTCCTGGCCAAGGGGATGATGGCGGTGCTTTCAATGGGAGCTCTGATCCATGGCGACCTCAGAGTAGCGGAGGATCTCCACGACCTAGTCGAGAATTATGGTAGTGGATTACCTTTCGGCAGCTTTACGATTAGTCTCGATGGGCCCTAGAGGTCTGTGATAGGGGCTTTTCACTAATGTTTTCTTTGTCTTTGAATCTCTTGACAGGGGATTGACGTGGTGGATGATGGGACATCATGAGGTTATGGTGGATGAAGCGGAAGTTAAGATTGATTTGTTCGTGGGATTGGTTGTTATGCAAAATACCCTAGCAGTTGTAAAGTAGAAGTTGCTTGTAACTTAATCGCTGGTAGATTGAGGCAACCCTAGGTTGACTGAAAAATCTATGTTTCTCTACATACAGAAGAATAGACTTTTGCAAAGAGAACAAACATTCTAGTGGTTTTGCGGTATGTTTCACTTCCAACTAGGGGTTTAGTGATCGACAATACTCCATTCCATAATAAAAGCTTAATGGTTTTTGATATCGCGTCTGAGTCTTTCCTCGACCGTTTTCAAAAATATTACATTGCCACGTCCCTGCTAAGAGTTGTCTTTACATCATTCTCTCATGTACACAGATCATGACTCGGGAGTTGTAAAATACTGTGCAAGGTACTCATCATTCGCCGTTGCATCACACGCAGAACACGTTATCGAAGGACCAAGGATAGAAGCAAGGTTTTGTGACGTTTTAGTCAATTTACTTGCAACCAAATATGTCGATCATTCTTCAATTCTCAAGGTTCATAAACCTCGTGCAGGTTTATGACGTTATAATGCATGATATGCATCCTTGTCGGTTAATGGCTTACCCTATACCATGAAACAAATGAGCTTGACGAGATATTGTGCGGGGATATTGTAGCCAGGAGACTTTAGCCTTGCTTTCCTAGTATAAATGATATAATGTATTTCTTAAATAATCTAGTGTTGATAAAGTGCTTCTAGGTTCATGACCAGCCATCGCTGTTTACCAGACGATGTGGTTAATAGTAGGCACTGAAAACCTCGCAGCCTGGCATCGAAGCTTCGAGTGTAGATGTTTTCTTATCGCTGCAAATGATTAGTGTCTTCAATTTATTCCTCATATATCTGAGAACATTGTCATCACACTTGAATGGGTTATCTGAATTGCAATGCTTTTGCCATTTTGTCGCTGTAGATCACGTAATCTCCCGAGGGTCTTGCAGTATATTAATATCCTGTCATCGAAAGAGATTGTCCCGTATACAAATTCCATGGTATCCATTTCCGCATCACGAGCAGGTATGAATCGCTGATGGAACGCCTGAAATCTGGTGCATCATCTCTCATGTTCACTACCGAGATCGACCATGACTTTCTTGTTCAGAATGTCAATAACATACAACTCAAGAGAGTCAGTTACAGCATCACAAGGGAAGCCGGCAAAGTCACAAATCAGGTTTGGAGACTAAGACCTTTAGCGGAACGTTATGTGACGTTTATATGAAACATGTCGAAGCACTCGTCACTGAAGTTCAAATGCTCATAGGAGCATCTACAATCGAAATGTTGGTTGGATGTGATCTAGAAGAGAGATACCTCATTATACTTGGATGGATTCAATAGCCTAGTAAAAGTTCAAAGTACTTGGCTCACAATAAGACTTCCCATCTTCTTTGAAGATACATGTGCTGAGTTCAAATTGACAGCATATCATACATCGTATATTTGGGCACGGAATGAACTTACAACTTGTGAAACTTTGCTCACAGCCACCCCAATCAATACAAAACAGAAATAAAAAAAAGGGGCGCTTTTCCTTCTTCGCCATGGCTGCCCAACTACACTGGTAAGATGCCCAGCATCATCATCGGCCATCGCAATCACCCGATGGGCGTGTCACCAAGTTTCGAAAGTATCTTATTGATCAACGTCTCCCTTATAGGAATCAAGCCTCTTGAGTTTCTAGTTTTTGACACACAGCTGACAGGAGAAGATGAATACTTGAGGTTTTCTGAAAGATGGCTAAGCCATGACTTGATGCCTTCTGGGAAGAGGTTGGGTATTAGATCACTAGAGTTGGGTTATTCTGGTATTTTGAGTAGCTTCTGATAAAACTACTGAACATATAGAGCAACTTCTTCCTATTCTGGAATCCAATATGTTAAAGGGATCACCCTAGTTTAATGCGGCTCATGACTGTGGCGAGTGGAGTTGTGTACTAATGCCCGTCTTTTCGTATTCACTCAGGTGGGCTCGTTGACAGCGCATAGAACGATACGAGAATAGTAACATGTCGCCGAAAACTTACAATACGGAAGGCAAGATAAATCGTGAGAAAAATGACTGTAAAAATTGTAAAAGTTGCAAAAAACAAAAAAGCTATTTTGCAGGTTGGCAACTTGGCTTCTGTGCATGTCAGCTCTATTCTTGGGCGTTGCCAAGTCAATCCGTTCCGCAGTACCATGCCCTCACAGCCTCAGCTTAGCAAACCCTTAATGTGGAATCATCTTCCATTTCGCCAGCTGTAAAAAATCCACCGGCTTTGACAGCTCCGTGTCTCGGCGGTCGTCACCCGGGCCTCCGTCCTCCAACGGGGCGCAGTAACATATCCGGAAACGCCAACATCCTTCAAATCCTCCACCGGATGCGTGTCAGTCAATGCCTCATCCTTCCGTACCTACACAGTAAAATGTTTCTATTACAGTAATGTTGTCTTCGGTACCGAAATCGCGGGGTAAAAAAAGAAAAAACATTATGCGAGGGATGCTATTGACGTGGGGCTAGCCCATGAAACAACCTCCAAGAATGCACGAGGCAAGGGTGAAACTCTCCGAGAAACAGATTTATAGTGTGGGCAAACATGAGACATCGCTATCGATAGAGCGCAATAGTTGGGTTGTGTTAAGGGAGAGACAGAAACACTTGGTATTTCATTAGTGTTAGGGAGGGAGAAGTTTATTTGGGAGAAGTGGTTTCATTGGGCATTCGTGTCTTCGGCCCGGACAAGGCTGGAACGTGGTTGAAAGTTGTTTCAATTATTGAATGTAGATCATTGATCCATTGATACGGTACATATTGCCTGGCACAATGAATCGAGTACTAGGCTCTTCTCAAGGGGTGAAGAAGTCCGACAACTCAGCCATCGACAGCAACGAGGTGGTCGGCTACTCAGCTCCTCAAGGGAGCGGACTATCATGATGAAATGCATAGTGGCATCCTCAACACGGCTGTGCCGATGTATTCACAGTATGGCTACCTCCATACACTACAAAGTTACACCTAAAATCTAGACAGAACCTCTAATTCATACTCTAGATCTAAAAAGGGACGCTGGATGCTTAGAGCATATCCAAATTTAGACTCCAGACGGGTAAGACAGATGACGCTAGGCTTATCAAAGTTAGTAAGATCTACAGAAGAAGTGGCTGGTGCTTCTCCCCTGTGACGTTACAGAGGGACATGTGGCTAGTGTCCAGATGTGGCGTGCTCCTTAGTCTGTGGGCCTGGGGAAAGCTCTCCTTCGCTTCTGCAAGGTCAACCAACCCATGGCGTCATTTGAATAGTTGAACCAATCCATGTTAATAATGAATGCCTCGGTGAAAATCTTCAACAATAAAATAAGGGTTCACGAGTAAATCATGTCGCGAGGGGACAAGACTCTCAACACTGGAATTGATCAAAAATACAGAAACATGCGATTGGCCTGGATTAAACTCTGTCAACAAGACATTCCATTTAGGACGCCTCGTTCGAGAATGGACGCTTTCAGTATACAACGGCAGTCAACATAACGACAGAATAACGATATACTCCATAGAATGTAAATCCCGACTCTTGGCGACTCAAACACGTGCTCATAGAATTCAATGAGGCTCTCGAGAGCGGAGCAAATTGACTTCATCTCGGACGGAAATGTCACTGTTTGACATATCGCATCCGGCCGAACCAGCACGGTTCCATCAATGTAGCTCAAAATGTATTTCACTGTGTTCATTCTCACGGGCTAGAACGTCCTTTAGCCTGAGCAGTCCGACATGGTCAAATATCTCGGTGCAGAATTTGATACTGGAATAAGATTCTCCGTGTCCATGATCATCTACTTAGCATCAGACCAACCTGCGACACCGATTCTAGCGTATCAACGTCGAGTATTTGGACCCTGGGATAAGACCCTTGTTTTCTTGGCGCTTTGCCGACCAACCTGAGACTCAGATGGCAAGGGGTTTTCAAAATCGAGGGGTTCGAGACCTGAGGGTTGAAAGCTGCAAAGGGTGAAGCGCAAAAGGGAAGAGAAAGAAGGCTTGTGTCTTATAGATTCCCATGTCAAGGGATGGGCAAGGGGGTTAAACGGTTGATAGTATCTTCAAATGAGATTTGGAGACATGAGCACATTGCCGTGTGAGTGAGAGTTTAACCGGCAGGGATACAGAAATACGTCCGAGCAGAAAGTGACTGGAACTTTGAAAGGCTCTTCTTCTTCTGCCGGAGGAAAAAAAAAACGGTAATGGTTCATCGTATCTCATGGCGAACCCGACGCAAATGTCGGTCTGGCGATACAAAAACGCGATCAGAGTGGGTGTCTGGAAGTGTTCGGAACTGTATGATGTGATTGGCCAGAATGTGTGCTCCTGGTTCGATACCAAGCGGATCACCGATGTTAGCGTAACCAGTTGGAGGAAGAGACTCGTTGTGAGTTGGAGAATGGGCGCTTCACAAAGGAACAAGGCTGCCCAATCTTGACCGTGTGTTGTCAAGTTCCTGCATCGCAGCTAATGCGCGGCACGACAAACAGTGTGTCACTGAAAGAATACTTTGATAGTCTATGCCTCGAAATTTCAGTGCCTGCGTTAAACATTCACACTGCAAGTATGTTGCATCGACTCCGCTTGGTGAGTTGGCAGGATACCGGAACACTTAAAAGACATCGCCTCGTCTTGGTATGCAGCATCATGTCTTCTAATGCAGTCGAATGGATACAGCCATGCCGTGATGGGTTGAGATCACACTAGACGATGCCATGAGCAGGCTGGCGCGGTAGAGACGGTAGAGACCCATCAAGCGTGAATATTCAAGATCGACGAGATCAAGTCGAGTGCAAGTCTGCTACACTGTGATACCTTGTATGAGTTGTAACTTACAAGTGAGTTGTCTTGAGTGCCTACTTCTGTGGGTGTGGAGCTTTCGGGCGTGGTTTGACGCTGAGATGGTGATACGCGAAAACGAGGTCGCAGAGACAAGACCAGCTGAACAACACCACGTTTTTAATCAGTTATCATCACCATCCACCGTAACCAAGCGACCCAAGTGTAGCCATTTCAATAAGACACGGGCGGCAATGAACCTGAGACAAGATAGTCAAGGGTCTCGGACTGTCATCTCTTGATAGTCCAGGGCATCTTTTCGCCCGAGATAACTTCGTTTCTGGTAAAGAGTCACAGTCAAAGCCTGGACAGGGAATGAATTCAAGGTTTTTTTTTAACTTGTGCAGATCATGAATGACTCTGCCTCTGCCCAAAGAAAGCGGTGTCGAAGAAATTCCGGAATTTTTATCAATCATTCTGTGCCTCGCCTACAGTAGCATCTGCAGCGACCAAAAGATGCCCAATCACGCATTTGGCTGCAGATGCACGTTTGCCAGTCCGTCTTTAACTAGAAATGCAAGCCTCAAAAACAGGGGATGATGTAAGAAGGCTATGGTTCATTGTAGAAGCTTGACATACAATGACTCGACTTGATGTTAGCAGGTACGATTTATGTGAGTGATTGATACAAAGTGACGAACTAAAGAGGCTGGTCATTCATGTCCACGTTATCTGGTGACGACGCTATATCAACAAACCAGTCAGAGGTAAAGACCACGAGAGAACCCACCAGGAAACCCATGAGGTTGGTTGAAGATCGCATGCAAAACACATCAACACAGTGATTGAAACCGGAACATGAAATGTTTGTACTGGAATCTATCTACGTCAATCTCCAACATTCGGAGTTTGTCATCCGGGAGATCATGTTCATACACGAGATGCAAGAGACGTTAAACAATTTAATCGGGATCTGAAGCTGCCGACGTCTCTGATAGCGAGCGATTCGATTCGATTCGCAGCCAACCAGCAGATCTTATAATAGTCCTGGCGTTTAATGCCTCGATATCACAATTGCCATCTATTCTTTTTGGTGTAGCGTGGGATTTGAAACGGCTCGTCGACGGCACAAGACACAGAAGATCAGTGCCAAGGTTCAGGTGGCTCGTGGCTCATGGCTCATGGCTCATCTTGAGACTCAAGACTCGTGGTGGAGGTTACGGTGGCTTTTGTGTGTCTCGTGGCTGTATATCAGGTACAGCACTGGATGAATCCAGAATAAGAGACTACCGGTTCCTGTTTGCAACTCTACAGCCAGGCTGAATCTACCCGAATTGTATCGCCAAATTCTACCGCCTCTTTCCAACGACTTTATGGGCGGACCTAATTCTGAGGTGACGGGACCCAGAGAAAAGAATCCATCAAAGGATGGACACCCTGCCACATGCCCTGTCATGCCCTGGGCCATACCCCTGCCACCATAAGCGCCCCTGCCTCTCAAAGTATACAGTGTGATCCTATGCCCCTTTTCACACGGTCATTCTCGTACCAGAAGGTGGCTCAAGTGGATCAGGACGGGACCTTGGACCTTGGCTTGGGCTGAACCTTGTGCTGCTGCCCATTTGACTTGACTTGGAGTCTCTCAGGGACTCGTCTTCATATTAATGGATGCCACTCCCCCCAACCTCTTGGACCCTTCTCCCTCTAATATTCATATCCAACTCAACTATCGATTTCCAAAAAGCCCCTCCAATATACAATACAATACAAGACAAGACATTCTTTCTGCTTTCGTCTCTTTTGTTTGGGTTTGTCTTGTTCTGTCTTGGATCCATTGTCTCACTTTCGCTGCCGGCCACTCTCAAGACCGCCGTCGACATCCGCCTGACCAAAATCTCGGAAGGACTTGACGACATTGTTCACGGCTTCGGTTTCGCTCCCTTTACTCTATACCCCGCCCTCTCTTCAAAGGGCCTACAAAGGGGAATCCAATAATCATTACATATATCGACAATGTCTCTAGCAGTGACGCAACATCCGCAAAGGGAGCTTGATGCCCCAAAACTTGATACTTCTCTCGCCCAACGGGTACAGTCACAATCACAGTCTCGATCTCAAATACAGTCTTTATCCGTCGAGCCTCCTATTTATTCTCCTTCCGCCGATAACGACTCCTCTCCCGAAAACACACCTACAACAATGATTCCTTCACAGCGACAACTTTCTGCAGCTCCTGCTCTACCAGCCAAGAGTGCCCTCAGAGCTTCAAGGTGCTTGGATGGTCTCTTGACTCACAAGCTTACATCCGAGGGCCAACCACCCTTCTCTACTCCTCATGATGTCTACCTCTCTTCGGAAGAGGACGCATCCTCTTCCGCCGATGACTTTTCCGATTTCGAATCCGACTCTGGTAGCGATGAATCGCAGTCAAAACGAAGGGGCAGTCATGAAGATACCGCCAAGGTGGTTTCAGTCGTCTTCGCCGGGAAGCCTTCAGTGATCGATCTTCCTCGACGATCAGTTTCTCCTAGCCTCATCAGTGAAGCCTCTTCTCGACCTTCATCAAGAATGTCAACTGGGTCCCGACCTCCCAGCCGTCTCCGCAGAACATCTACTCTCCCAGTCACTCTCCCCGTTCTCGACCGACGAATGTCTTTCTGCACTACTTCTTCCGGCTCTGTCTTGCACCCCCCACGAACAAGCAGCATGGGAACTCGTCTCGAGAAGAAACGACCCGAGTTTCTCAGCATTGACCCCTTCGCCAAGCCTGAGCCCGAGACCAAGGAAGAGTCAACCGAGAGACCCAAGACACCAAAGTCACCTGGTATGTTCAAGCGAACACTAAGCTTGGTCAAGAAGCGAAGTCGACCTTCACTCAACACCCATTTCGCCAGCCAGTCCAGGGATAACCTTTCCCTCTTCACACCCACTTTCCCTATGGAACAGGTTCGAGAAGAACCAGGTACCGATTCTGAAGATCAAAGGGCCCCCAAGCCTATTCTCCAGAAGGCACCTACCTATCACGATTTTGCTCAAAGGAGAATGTCTTCAGCACCAATGTCACCCATGTCACCCATGTCTGAACCCGGATCACCAATGACGCCTAATAGTACTCGTAGCCGTTTAAGGCAAGGATTGGCAGCAGCCGCGAGAAGACGAAGCGTCAAGGTTTAAATACCTGACTTGCACTTTAACGAATTATGACTGGGCAAAACGGATATGGGTGCAAGACGCCTCTAATATTTCTCCTTTGTTACTTACTATCTTCTGTACCGACCAACAAGGTCCTAGGGTGAAGGAATCAGGCGTACTATGAACATATTCTGCTGGACAAGAAAAGAAAACCGGCGTTGTATTGTATTAACTCACCACTCGAGAATGGCGTTTTGGGATTTTGGATCAGTTGCTTTGGAAGCATCCATGACCTTGGACAGGTCTTTTGAGGATCTTTGTCAGATAAATTGTTAATGAACAACCGCATAAGGACGGTCAAGCAACTCATGAATGAGATTTCAGCTTTGTTCTGATGAATAACAAACAATACTACGATTACTCTATATTTGGGTTCATGTACATTTGATGTCTTGTGATATGTTTGGACTTTTGAGGCTGACAGACTATTGATTGTGGTGAAGCGGTTACCTTAGCTCGGCGCGGCCGCTACAAGTGCATCAACCTGGGGTTGAACTTAACAGCCACCGACAGCATTGAGCCGCCTGCCGACAGGCCGGGAACGGCTGGTGAGCTACGGTAAGGCTGTTTGGGTGATTCTAAAGCCCTTTATGTCCGTCCGCCTGAGGATTTCAAATGTTGAGTTGGTGCTTTTTTGGAATTGAAGTCCGGATCTGGAATTACTAGTTGCGGTGTATCAATTCAATCGTTTATATCCCGTCCATCATATTATGCACCTATCTAGGATGTTGATCACGTCCCCTGTCGCTCTTCATCTGTTGTTGCGGTGATGAGGAACATCAGATCAAGACAGGGTGTAAGTGAGAGATACTGGAGAGTACATACATGACCGCCGACAAAGGCGGAGGCCGGAGGTAAAGAAGTGTACTTTCCGGATTGGGTAGGTGGGAAATGACTTGGTTCGGTGTGGCATGTCTTGGGCAATTTAATATGCCGTAGCGTTATGATTTACTGATAATCTCGGGATGTTACCAGAGATAAAATTAAGTCTAGAACAAGAGAAGAAATAATTAATCGATGATGTCGTTCATCTTCATTACTACCTATATTCGATATGATAATGCAATTTGTTCAAGTTGAAAAGCCTAGGAGTATACTTGCAGAGTGATCCCCTGACAAGATGACCCCCTGTCGCTCCTCATCACAGCAAATCATGTTTGTTTGATTGAGATCTACCCCTTGGAATCCAATACCACCCCCAGCAGCAAAAAGTAAGGACACGCACGGCACGGGAGGATTGAACCATTGGGGTCAGTGTGTCATGCTGTACTGTACTCCGTATGTATGTACAAACGGAAATCTGCCCTGTCAATCGCCTAGTTCATCGCTAATTAGATTTCACCGTTCCTGAGTCGAGCTTGAGCACAGTCAGCAAATCCTAACCTAACCACTCAGGGGAAGCTCGAATTGCGGTGGAGATATTGGAACGGAATTACTTGTGGACCTTAAAGCAAAGGCTCTTGAGATGGGGTTTAAGCTGTACTGTATCAATGTATCCTACAGTATGATGTCTTTACTTTCCTTTGATTGAGACGTTGGCCCACCCACGTGGGAAAAGCAATGAGACGGGAGACATGCATGGATGTGGTGTGATTCGTCTCGTATGTTTCTCTCAATCATCTTCGTGATTTATGATGTCTTTCCGGCAATTCAAGAACCAATTGAAATGCTCAATTGATCGTATCGAGTGTTTACAATATCCATTTCTGAGTTTCAATTATACAAGTCTCGTCATCCACTCTGTTTCAACCGATACTCGTAAAATACAAGCTTGTTCCCTTCAACTCTGTGACAGACACGGCTGTGTCAAATAGCGTCAGTGTCTCAGACAAGACGGACGTCTCTCTGCACCGTCAAGTGATGGCGAACACCTCTCGCGTGCTCCGTGGGGGGGCGTTGGCACTAGAGAGGCGCTCGTTCATTTCCTTTGGAGGCTTGGACCACCAGAGGGATGCTGCGCTCTGTCTTGCATGAGATACGGTGCTGTGAAAAGTGGCTGGGTCACGATCAGGGGAAAACGTTAGGGCGCTTGACTTTGTTCAAATTGTGGCTCTAGACGCAAATAAACGCCAGAGAAGGCGGTCAGACTTGACGATACGACTCTCTTCGACCGATGTTACTGTTTGGGGTTTGAGTTGCACTTTGGAATAGAGATTGGCATAAGAGCTTGCAGATCTAGTGGTACTTGGTGCCACAAGGCACCTGACGTAGGCAGAATGGCTAGAATGGACCCTGAAACATCGCGCTGATGATCGCGTACTGCACTGTGAAATACTGGTGATCCTCGTCTGGGGGAGATTGCGAATAGCGATCGGCGATCCAACTTCTCTGAAGATATCTAGTTGTGTACTAAAACTTCGGCGGACCGATCTGTAGCTGGCATATGCGGTGGCTTTATGATGACAGGTGGAGATCAAGATACTCGAGCAGATGAAGAGCTACGAGAAGTGTAATGATGAACACTAGGATCTGGGGTTCATCGACGTCTTATGTTTAGCACGTGTGTTTTGGTTGGGAAGATCCACAAGACCTGACTCAGTAGTGAAGCTATCGAGACCTCATCGAGGGACGTGCTCAAATCCCAAGATGGTGGACAGCGACACAGTACAGCTGGAGGATGAGTACAACGACCATTGAAGCTGCGATATCCCGACTTGGATGCAGCCTCGTGCTTCGGGTCCGGTGAAGGGTCCGGGTGGGATTGGAATTGAAACAGAAGCTTGGGCAGATCGGTGTTCGAGTTAGGTGCATCCTGAATCGCTCGCATTGACGATGCTGAATTAGTGGATTTCTTGGTAAAAGTTTGGAGTTTCAGGTGTGTTGCCATCCAAGAATCATGCTCTGACTGTTCTAGAAGGAGAAAAGAACACAAACAGACAAAGTGATGACATCTGATAGCTGGGACGAGTCAAAACCCGCACTAAGTCCTGCCGCCTTCAGGTAAGTCAGCCAGTCAGGGCGGAGGCGCAGTTGGTCGCGATTCAGGTGATGGCTGGTGATAGTGTCTGTGGGAAGAACTATGATTATGAAGAATTAGTTAAAGCAAGCTTCTTTGGACAATACAGGTAGTGATAAAGACAGATAATCAACGGTGAGTCCAGTGACGTCTCACTTTTTCCGTTCGCCGTATCATAACATAGAGTGCTTGCGGTATCTTGTACAGTCTTGGTTGAAAGTACTATGGTTTCCCATCACCTTGAAACCATATCATTGGACTTGTGCAGCTTGAGGAAGAAAAGTATTCATAACTTCCAGTCGTCTCTTCATAGGTGAGACGCTTACCTATCGATAGAGAACTGTTGTCCCTGCCACCATTTCTCTGGGATTATTGAGTCTTTTTCTTCTCAGTAGAATGGTGAGCAATGGTCAATTACTGGCGCCACTTGCAAAGTAGAGCTGTGCAATGATTTTTGAAATGCCCTCATTGCTTGCACTTGCTAGAGAGGTGTCGGCCACAATCTTTGGTGATGTAACCTATCTGACCACAAGTGTTGCATTTGAAGAAGACGCATTGATTCTGCATGTGGTCAGTTTATAACGCCAAGCTTACCTTGAATAAAATAACCACTGGAAGAATGATCCAGACTCAAAAGGCTAAGGGGGAAGATCAAGCTTGCAGGAATTATTCTACTACAGGGACACCACAACAAACTTCCAGGACAATAATCACTTCACCAGACTTGCCCTTCTCATGAACTACGAGAGTATACTTTTGATAGCAGCTACAGGCCAGTGGAGAGTCGTTGCTCTTACAAATGCCCCCCGCTATAACTGGCTCTGCTCCATACATATCTCAAAACATTTTTAGACATGCCACCAACGAAAGCAGCTTGGCGCAGTGGAAGCGCGGTAAGTTTCTCTTAAAAACCATCTTCAACATATCAAACTAACTTAAACAAGCCGGGCTCATAACCCGGAGGTCACTGGATCGAAACCAGTAGCTGCTAGAAAGCATTCTTTTTTTGTAAATAATATAAATTCGATCTTTATTTTGTTATAATCTTGTGTCTGGGGAAAATACTGAAGAGATGCTGGTCAACTTGAGGTGTGGAATTGCCATCACCCTTCAGAGTGCAGCGAGCTCAATTTGACAATGAAATTTCCCCTAGGAATATCCTTTCAAGTACCTGTAGCCTGTAACTGATCATCTTGTAGGAAATGATTTCGCCGCTGTCACCCTGAATTCCAATCAGCAAGGACATGAATATGCTAAGGGTAGCTATCGACATATCGCACCGATAGAATTGGAATCAACTCACTATAGCATGGGCCTCACAATGGCAGTATCTACAAGTCAGTCATTTATCATAGAATCACCTTGCTAGTTAAGGGGTACCTCCGAGTTTTGGCATGGTAGTCTAACAGCATCAAGGGCAAATCCAGGTGGCTCAGGTCATCTAACCACCTGCAATACACGGTGGCATTGTATGGTACCACCAAAAGTTCATAGCCTAGCAAGTCATATCGTGTTCAGGTATTCACATTCCCCAGGAGTCAACTCATTAGACTCGGCTATGACAGAATCCTATTTTAGCCCAACCTCATGCGTATCACACCATATCTAAGGTAGTCATATGATTATCAGCAGAAACTTTTCAACTGATGTTGGAGTCTATTTCGGGTTTAAGACGAGAAGAAAGATGCGTTGTCAAAAAAAGAAGGACAGAATCGTCATCATCCAAGACGCCGACGACCTGGACAGCTTGCTGACATCATGATCGAGATAGACCGGCTCCAAGGGGGCAACTCCGCGGGAAAGCCAAGGGTTTGCTCTGCCATCGTCCACGAAGAGCCTCACTACGGCCAACAGCTCCACCACTGAAGCACCGCCACGAAGATCATTATTAGGAAGGTGAGCACGATCGCAACCATGGAGAGCAGACGATGGACTACCACTAAGAAGCTCTTCGGGATCACCAATATCTTCAACACATTATAGCCCCCCTTGTTCTTATTGTTAGGAACGAGGGATCCAACAGGCGAAGTGGGCTTGGCAGAGATATTGGGTCCTCGATGCCTTCTCAGAGAACGGGATCGAAAGAGAGAATATTGAGGTTCGTGAGAGCCATGGAGCATTGAGCTGGCCACATTGCGAGGCTGAAACTCAAGGTGTGTACCATCGGTTCGAGTTGGTGACAATGCGGGACTGGCGATGGAAATGCTCTACGTATGGCTGACATCTCAGAGATGAAATCAATAAGCACCTCAATGAATACACTCGACGCCCGAACAGTCTGACAGGGAGGGATAAATTGCAGAGCTTGATGACGAGAAGTCATCGTCGAGGCCTTCAGTTGTCTGAGCTCCGAACTTTGCAGGCTAGATTCCATTCAGCAGAATAGTAATGTGTGTTGGGTGGATTCAGAGCCAGCGACGATCGCCCCGACCTCTAACGCAATATACCATGGATGAGTCTATGTTAGGGGGGTTTCACGCTCATTGGGAACTTGGAATCGAGTATCTGCCGGAAAGACAAATGTTTTCTTTTGCGGGCTAGCTAGTTGTAGCACTTCATATCCCAGATACAGCTGCATCATCTCAAGTTAGCTTGATCCGAGGGAAGCGGAAGAATGCTTACGCTTCATCATATCTATACTTGAGACCAGCAATAAAACAAATACTCTGATGCCAGCTGGATACAGGAATACTAGCTAGCGAGTAGGTGAGCACCATACCCTCGAGAAATGTCACTGCGAAGATTTGATAGAACCTCCACGCCTCAGTTATCATGATATCCTCGGTGAATAGAACTCACGCTACCGTGCTGATAAGGAGGCCACTGGAGGGCGGGGCCGTGAAATTGCCAATAGTTGTTGTTTGCCCATAGTGCCATGAGCCAAAGTCAGACCTGATCAAAGATCAAGGCCTGGTCAACTTTAAGAGAGGCGCACAATCGAAGCATCCTGCCGGGAAGTCGACCTTTCAACGGATCACTCAGTGGGGTTCAATGAGTGCAGTAGGCCTAAATCACCCACGGGAGAACCAGTGGTTAGAGACAACTCTCCTCGCAATAGCCACCGAGGCTTCTTCAAATTCGTTATCTAGCAGTTGAGGTGTTGAGATGTTGCCGTCTCTGAGCCTAGTGAGTGATATGGTCCTGCCAAGGGCAAGCGGCTACGAGCCTGATCCCCTCAAGGTTGCCGAAGAATGGACCAGTTCACGTTCAAAACAGACCAAGGTTGCTTCTGTTTCCATTTCATTCCACTGGACCTGCTGGTACATGATTCGTGGGACTACGGATCCTGGTGCTTTCCGTTGAACAGGCAGATACTGGTGCTTTCAGGAGTGATTTCTCTGATAGGCGTGGATACATCATTGAAAACAGGCTAGCTTTTGTGCTAGAGCCATAACCACCAGAGGCCCAATGACCATCTCTCCTAAAAGGCTATATAAAGAGGATACATTCGTTCGTGAGCAAGGCTCAGCCAGGCCTGAAGGATGATAAAGCTTCCCAAATGTGAACACAAATGGCGTCTCAACCGTGCTGACTGACGCCTGGCAACTTTGATCCGATAATCCAGCCATCCAACAGCATGGGTAGTGTACTCCCCGTGAACTTAACTGCTTTGTAGAAGTTGAATCGAGTCTACACACCCACGTTAGCATAAGTGTTTCCCCTTCACAAGACAGAGGCTGGAGGGGGATATCATAGGTACCGACTTACTGATGTGCTATCAGAGGACAATATGATACCGTGACGTTGAGTTCTCGAACGAAGTCATCAGTTGCTGGCGTTGGGGGTCACGAAAGAACATCCAGCGAGTGACAGCAACTCATGTAAGAGAACCGATATTGGTCATTGGAAATGTGGGACGGGGTAACCCTGCTACCTAACAGAGCCGGCCACACCCAAAATATTGATGTCTGCAGCAGAGATATAGAATCCAGCAATAGCAAAAGACCAAAAAATATTTAAGAATTAAAATACCAGACTAGTAAAAAAAAACCAAAGGCAAAAAATGATATCCGTAGCAGCTACTGGTTTCGATCCAGTGACCTCCGGGTTATGAGCCCGGCTATGATATGTTAGAATCAGAATGTAATGTCAGAATTGCATAAACGTACCGCGCTTCCACTGCGCCAAGCTGCTTTTTGTCGGTTGAATGATGGTCGTTTGTTCGTATTTATAAACCCATTTCTTGTATCACGTGTGACTCTGCTATCGCCTTGCTTCGAAATTCTACGTTCCCTGCCTCACTGCAAACAGAAAGCTCAGCGATACCCTTTTCGACAGACACGACCGGCATTTTTGTTCGGCTATCACGAATCAATGAGCACAAGCACCTTCATATGGGCCCTAATGTGCTCCTGTTAGCAACTGCAATTGGTAGGAGTCGAAATGACTCTCGCTGTTAATTTATTTGTCCAGTAAGGGCTTGTATTGAACGAAGCCAGAGGCCCTGAGGAATCATTTCTTAAAGTTTATAGACATAAGTATATTCCTTACGCTATATTTATAAGTCAAAGACTTTTAAGCTCTATATCTTACATCCAGTCCCATTTAACTAATACATTGAAAGTATTGTTGTATAGACACGAATGGCCTTTTCGCAGCTTTTATAATGGCATTTCCTTTTACAGATATGCCGGTTTTTTTTACAACGTTGCGTAATGTATTATTATATCGCTCAGTCCTACAACTAGAACCCAGACCATCTGAGTCAATACTGCAGAGATGTCATCATGTAGACGCGGAAAGATGGTATTTTATCTACAGATGCTGAATGTGTGTGGCGCTACGCCATTCTTTCTCAAGCAAGAACTTCCATCTCTATCATGGGCAGGGTCAATACTAACATTAGAAATGAGATATCCTAAGCTTACAATAATATCTTCATAATTTTAATTTATTTTATGAATAAAACACCGGCTCGATCGGCCCTTGTTTGACCGAGATAATCAGCAATTGAAGATATCAAGAACTCATCTTTTTGTGTTGTCCTTTGGTCAACAACACGCTCAAGGCCGTATTTGTTTGCTTGCTCAAGCTCACTAATTGAGGCGCGTTCCATCAGATTTGTGTTGAGTGAGTCGACTAGCCCTATCCTCACCTTATACAAGACTGCAAGTCTCGACTAATCCTTATGTAGTACTGTGTATGGAGTTCACTTTCTAAAGTTCTTAAGGCTTGCTAGTGTAAGCCCCCGACGATCAACGTTCCCGTAGGATCTTCGCCTCAAAGTTCAGTACGTATCTGCTAGTATTTTCAAGCAGGTTACCAGGAGCAATCTCAATTCATAAAGATGATACGGAGCTATCTTACACTTGTCCAACCTTGCGTCATCTTTTCCAGGCAACGTCAAAACAAACATTAAAACAAGGATGGGACGGCGCTGTAGACGAGTGTTGGGGGAGGGGGGGGGGGGGGCGGTCAAGCTAGAGGAAATAGAAATGGGTCAGGGTTTAGAAATGTCAAACAATGTCAGAAGGTGAAAGGGCTGTTTCGTACAGTAGGACGTAGGTGGCATTGGTGACTCTCGTTTAGACAAAACGAGTTGGACATCCAGTGTCGTCATCACGTGTCACGACGGCTGATCTGGAGGCGATATGCTAGAGCTGCCTTTTTGAGTATCGACTGTGCTGTGAGGAACCCAAACGGCTGAGATGAAGAGAGTTGCCGACCAGACCTCGAGATCAGGGGATTCTGTGTGGTCCAGAACTACGCCAAGAAACCGTTTGGGAACGTGAATGACAAGCTTGTGGGGCGCAGAATGAGGCTCTAAGTGAGTTTGACGCATGCGACAGCTCAGGATAGCTTCAGGCATGGAACAGACACTGTTGAACGTAGCCTCTTCGTTTGGTTGTCCCTGGTTGGCTAATGACGCAGATGGAATGTCGGAGGATAGCTCTAGCCTTGTGGGTTAAGGATATTCTCTGCAGTCCGCCGCTCTGGTGTGCTCATGACGATGGTCCTCGTTAGGTGTGCAGCGTAATTACTGTACAACAAGAGGCAAAACGGTGCTGAGGCGAGATGACGGTGTATGGTAGCATTTTGCAACTCCCCCACACTTGGGTGTCTCCGTTTTTCTCACAGTACATACGCAGACACACACAATAGGAACCCTGAAAAGATGACATCAGCAAAGCGGCTTTTTTAGCGTGGCGGCTAAGTGACCTCATTGGCGCTACTGGATCACAGCACAGATCCATGAATGCCGTCATTGGCCCACTTGACCGTCGACTACCATTTCCCTTTCCTCTACTGGTTGAGCGGCACAGCACACAGTTTCAGCACTTGCCATGGATAATTGCTCGACGTAATATTCACTTTCTCTCCGTTTCTACTCGACTCAGTCCGTCTTTGTGGCGTTTTGTGTGGACAAAAGAGAAAAGGTGTGTAAAGGGGTTGGCGCTCAGTCTGAGTGCCGACGTCAGGAGATGATTCATGCCGGCCGGGGTGTCGTCTGCAGCCATCGAAAATTTAGGATAGACAATCATACAGTACAGTAGCTCATAGATTCGGTGTGATATTCACCGAGATAAGATACATATGAGGAAAGTGGGAATAGCCTCGCATCAAAACTTTGTTTAAGCGCAAAGCAACATCTTCAGGTCATCAAGAAAGCAGGGCTTTCCAAAGGGAGGCTGCGTGATCAACCTAATATGGGGAAAGTCAGCTGCCAAGAGGGAATTTAGGTTCGGGACCATGGGATTGTCACAGATTTCCCATAATGTTGGGCCGATTTCCCCTCTTCTCTAAATTCCCTCACAGACTGGATCCAGTGATGTGCGCCTCCCGAGAGCATATCGGTCTCTCCCCACGTTGATGCTACGTTTGAGCCGCAAAGATCATCTCCTCAAGCTTCTCACACGACACTGGATTGAATTCTGAAACTTGTGGCTCTCGATATACACTAGAGCTTGTCGACCCCGAGATCTCAGCAACTTTGCCCCAAAGTTGTGTCAAGAGCGCTCTGACCCTGGGGCTAGATACTGTACTGTACATGGCTGTACAGTAATTACCTAGTAGTTACTGTAGCACCAGAGTCGGAAGAATGCCACACCGAGAGCTGCAGCGATGATCCTTGTCTCTTTCTATCTTTAAGGGTCGTGTCTTGGCAAAAGAGTCCAGGCCTGGACGAACCGTTATTGCTTTCAAAACAGCCGCGTGACCCGCTCAAGGTTGAAGGCTCGTGGTCCCTGGCGTGGTCTCATGGTCTCATGGTCTCGAAGCTGAAAAAACATTCAACGGGCTTTTGGGTAACATGCGGGCGTAGTTTGCGGTAAATTTTGTTTTCTCCTGCGGGAAAACTCTCATTTCGCATCCTTTGCCGTAAGAGCACATGTTCCTCAGGCCATGATGTCTCCATCTGCATCATTGCCCCGTCTTTTGGCTTGAGCTTCGGGACCTGACTTCCAATCACCCACCACCATAGTTGAGTTATGATGCATGAGATGACTTCAGTGCCGGGCCCGGATCAGCAGGGTCTTTCTGTGTTTGTGCTGTACCCCATACCACAGGCGATTGATGTCAGTTAAGCTCTTTGCGGTAGTGCAGGGCTTGTTGATCAACAGAAGGCATAGAATATCAATACAGTAACGGTCCTGCGGCCGTGCTGCAATTATCTCATTGCCGCACGTAGGCTGACCTCGGAAAACCCGAAAATCCATATCTCCCGGCAGACCAATAGATTAGTTAAACTATGACCTGAATTATAGTATATGGTAACGTATTTTCTTCTTCTTTTTCTTCTTTTTTCTTTTTCTTTTAGAATAAACCATAAATTTAGGAAATCTTACTTCCAGCATTGTCTCCGTAGTTCAATTCCGGTTTTTCTTTGGCCCCGTAGGCGAAGCTATGAGCATGAGCGAAAAGTGGCGATGGAGACAGGACCCTGAACAATGTATTTTAGCGAATCAAAAATGACTTCGTCAGAGTGCAGGGATAGACCGACGATCTCTCCGAAGCTTACTGGGAGCTCCAGTTGGGAGTCGTCAAGCTACGCCATTGACATGCACTAGGAGATGAATGTCTTTGCCGATCGGTCGCTCATGATGGCATGGCATTGGCCTAATGCTGTTGAGCCCCTCTTTTTGCTGCTCAAGGCCCATTTCCCGCTTTCAGTCTTTCAGTCCAAAGAGGGGAGAGAAGCCGCCTGTGTTTTGTCTCGTGCTTGTTGATGGCATCACGGGTATGACACCCGGACTGTGAAGTGTGCAAGAGAGGGAAAAAAAGGGTCCATCCACGACGATGATGTACCACGGAGCCACACGCACCATACACCTGCACTAACATCGGCTGCCACACCCCATTACACAAGACGAATCCACTGTGACTGCATTTTCAAGGGACCTGGGGGTGGAGGCTTGGGCTTGGGCTTGCAGGTACCCAGCCCGCTCCGCTCCTCTCCTGCTCGGCACTACTGATGTGCATTCTTGGGCTGGGAGTTTCTGGTAGTATAATAAGACCTGAGATCCCCCCCTCAAGTTTGGTTTTTATTATCATTCATCACTACAACAATTACAACAGCAGCAACTCTTCAGCCTCATTTAAGCCTTTGATCTTAAAGCCGGCGTTTATATACAGCCTCTTCAATTCAACTATTCGGCTCTTCTGTTCAGTAAACAATCACACAACAAACTCATCTCATCACTTACACCCATAATAACCACCAAACAACACCTTCATCATGCCCGCTCGATCAGACTACGGTTCCGTCTCCATGTCCATGTCTCCTCCTCCTCCTACCAATCTTTCAAGCTACTCTCGCTTTATGCACGATCATACAAAGCGTCAGATGGAGGCTTCCGGAGCCAGCCCTCCCCCAACCAACGCTACTGCTCACCGCGCCCGTTCGTCTGCAATGACCAACGGCCACACAAGCCCCAACTACTCATAAATCATGACGAGAATACGGCATCATTAGAAGTTCTTTACCACGAGTTCTTACTTTTTCTGTTTTGTGGTTCTGCCTTGGCTACTGTGGCATGACATCAATTGCGACGTCAATGGTGGCGAAGGCTGCCCCAGCCCCCTTCTAAGCCCTAGCCTCAACATCACTCTTCTCTCATGAAACAACACATTGTTCACGGCGTATGGGGTGCCTAAAAAGTTCATTTTTATATGACGAAATGGCAATTTTTACAAAGTTATTTTTCCTTACAAGCAAACACGATATGCATGGCGTTACGGTTGGGCTGCGAGAGCAGCATTAGCGAGAACGAGGGTACACAAAGCATCAGAGGAGGAAATGGGATAAAGCCTTTAGCTACCTGTTGCGATTAGCGAAATGAGATATGATTAAAGATCGATATTTTGTTTGTTCTTGACTGATAAGTTCATTCCCTGAAATAGCAATGCGATCCATTCCTTGCGCCTTGTATCATCATAGTTACCGTAAAATAGCTCCTGCACCCAGGTGACCTTGTCCACATTTGTCTTATACCAATGGCGTTTTCTTCTTAATTCCAAGCGCAGCTGCGTGATCCCTTTTCTTCTTAACCGCCCTCTTGAAAGTGGGAGCTGGGGCTTGTGGCTCAGGAGGAATCGTTGCTGGGACAGCCTCTTCCACAATATCGTTAAGCTGAGTCCGTGCCGCAACAAATGCCTTCTTAGCTGCCTCATCATCCTCCTTCTCCTGTCGTTCTTTCTCTTCGTCCTCTGTTCGTATAATAGTGTCCGCGAAGTCGATACCGTCTTTTTCGGAGCGATTAATTCTGGCATTGCGATGCCTAATCTCGTCCAGGGCATCGGCAGCTGCCATCTCTCGTTGAGCATCTAGGTTCTTGGCCTCTAACTCTTCCATGGCATTCTTCTCTTCCTCGCCCGCAGCTTCCGCCTCTTCCTTTTCCAATCTGTCCAGACGTTCTTGAACAGTCTCGTTCTCGGTTTCACGGTTGCGCCATGGTTCGTTGTTTCTCACAGCACCGCTCACCACAGAATAGTCGTTTTGAGCCGGATCGGTCTTTAATATGATTTCACTTGAACAACCAGTGCAGCGTACGGTCAAGCGAACGATCTGAATCCCTAGATACTTCTCGTCCGGTCGCGTTTCCTTCACGGAGTTGAATTTACGACCACGGTATGTGAAAGTCCCACAGCGCGTACACCGCCATGAAAACTAAAAAAAGTCAGTATGCAGTCATGCTGAAGGTGCGGGTAACTTACGGGAGCCATGATGCGAACCTTAGTCAGGCGAGGCCCAGATTTCGTACCACGCCGACGTTGAAGCGCGCTTGGATCAAAGTCGGGAGGGTAGTATTTCTGTAGTACTTTGCGTTCTGACATGTTGGGCGAATTTTGGGAATCTTGGTGGTGCTATTGGGCTCAAAAACGCGGTAAGAAGTGTGGTTTGAGAGAGGGAGGTTTGGTTTCAAGGCAGGCGCTGTGTGGGTCTGGTAAGAGCGGAAAAATGCCGGCTGGATGATGCGGGGTGGCCAATTAGTCTGCGAGTTGACTTTGAGTATAGTTCCAAGTGAGAAAGAATGAAAGAGGGTCGGAAATGAAAACTGGAGGATGGAAGCTCGTATTTATAATAATGAGCTTCATTTGAGTTTTAACTTTGTGTTTTTAACTGCGCGATTGTTGTGCTAGAAAGGTCAACAAGGCTTCTCACTTACACCATCAAGGCTTATTCAGCAGGCACATGCAGCGCGTGCTCTGCAGCCAATAAGCTTACATCAACTGGTCTAGGCATCCCCACCCATTTCAACATCTACATTACCTATCCACTCCCTCTTTAACTCAGAAACTCCATCTCAGACAACACACAACATCGCCAAAATGCCCAAGGCTGAAGTCGGATCCACAAAATACGTCGCCAACCGTATGAAGTCCAAGGGTCTTCAACGCTTGAGATGGTATTGTCAAGCATGTGGTAAGTACATCTAACACAGTCTCTTTTGGGCCTCAAATAATGCAGGATCTGATCATTGAGATTTCTCTTCATACAGCTGTACAACAAAAGCTAACTGAAACATAGAAAAGCAGTGCAGAGATGCCAACGGGTTCAAACAGCATACACTTTCTGAGTCTCACGTTCGACAAATGCTTATTGTGGGCGAAAATTCCTCCAAATTCATCAATGATTATAGCTCTCAGTTCCAGAATGATTTCATTAAGCTTCTGAGGACTGGTCATGGCGAGAAGCAAGTACATATCAATCATTTCTACCAAGAATATATCGCAAATAAAGTAAGTTTTTAGCTTCCTATTCCGTCACTATCATCCCTAGGACATAACGCATCCAAAATAACACAGCATCACGGGGATGCTACAAGCTGTTTATCAATGTACTAACAATATTCCAGGAGCACATCCATATGAATTCAACGGTAAGGCAGATCCCCACGGCGCAATGAAGGTCAACATTTGCTAACAATCATGAAGAAATGGCCATCTTTGACGGAATTCGCGAAGCATCTTGGCCGAGAAGGCATCTGCCGAGTAGAAGAGAATGAGAAGGGCGTGCATATTGCATGGATTGATAAGTCACCAGAAGCTTTGAGAAGACAAGAAGCTCTGAGGCGCAAAGAGGCGCAGGACCAGGGGAACGAGGAGGTAGAGCAGCGGATGATTCGAGAGCAAATCAAACGGGCGCAAGCCGCTATTGGCGCCCGCGACGAAGAGAAGGAAGAGGACCCCGAAGCTCGAGAACTAAAGCGGCAAGAAGGCAAGAAAATTACTCTCTCATTTGGTGCGAAGCCAGCTGCTCCTGAAACCAAATCTTCAGAGAGTCCTGCTCCAGACACGGCAACCCCGGAAGCCGAATCTTCAAAAACAACAGATACAACGGCAGATAATGGCAAGGAGCCTGAAGCAGTACCAGAAAAACCAAGCGGATTTGGCGGAATTTCGATGAAGCTTGGTGGGAAACCTCAAGCAAAGAACGTGTTTGCCCAGGCCAAGAGGAACGCCCTCTCTTCGGGATCGAAGAAGCCTGCAAAGATTGAACAGCCCAAGAAGATAAGCGAAGCTGAGCGTATTATGAAGGAGGAGATGGAGAAGAAGCGATCAAGAGCATCTGCTGGTTTCAGCTTCGGTATGGGCTCTGGCAAGAAGCAGAGGAACAACTGAGTTATGAGATTGTCTTTTACGACATAAGCGGGGCCGCAAGGATGCAATTGCATTAAGCACAGATAATGGATGGGGCGTTTGGCTTGATTGTCTACCATAGATACCACAACAATACTTTTCAAATGATAATACACGGTTTTCATAACCTCTACATAATCACTGCTTTACCAACCCTTCCAACGCCAGTTTCGCCAGAAACATTAGAAGAAATCATATTGAACCAGCCGAACGCTACGCATTCTAAGCATCGTTCTCCGCCTCTGTACCGTCACGTCTATAAAACGTATGTGTCAGTTCTATCCCATGTTACCAGTCTCCATGGCCCAACTTACGGAATATACTGTATTCTATACTCGTCCTCCAGCGTCGACCGGATCTCGTCAGGAAGTTGACCAGAGACTTTGATGGCGTACATGCCGGGAACGTAGCTGTCGAGGCGCTGGTACTTTGCGATCCACGATTTGTTAGGATTTGCAAGCGTGATGACTCCCTCGAAGACTTGGGATGTACAGCTCTCGATTTGGTCTTGGGAGTGTTGGAGATGCAGGAACTCTTCGCAGTTGGGACAGCCTTCGTCGCGGAAGCGCTAGATATCGCAAAATGTTAGTTTCGGGTTCGTGCTGGGGATCCGCGACGGAGAGAACGTACGGCGTAGGTCATGACGATAGAGCAAACCATGCATGCTCGCAGGTAGCGCGCTTGGCCGGTTGAGACGTAATTTGAAGATGACATGATCCGTGAAGGTGTTTTAAGAAGGTGTATTGCTTCGGAAAGTTCGGTTGGTCGCAGAGAGTGTGGTTGTTGAAATGCAGATCAAGGTCGCGGCACAAAGGCGGCGACTAAGAGCTATCATGCACCTAAGCGGGATATGCAATAACTGCGATTTCCACGTAAAGTTCAATCTCTACCCAAGATAATTGAAGATGGATCTCGACTTGAAGCATCAAAGAAACTTCGATATTATTATTCTGGTTCGAAATGACTCAAAATTCGAGCCAAGGGAGTCAAAAGACTATTTTTCAACAGAAAGACCTAGAAAAGTCTCACGATATCCTCACATGCACAATCAAGGAACCGCCATTCTCATACACACACTTAGAGCTTGTTACAGACACTCTTGGCAGCTCATCCTCCGTCACCCTTGACAATCTCTCGCTCAAAAGTTATTGCACAGCCGCTCTTCGTCAGTTTCTGGGAATTACTGGAACAGCCATATCTATCGATATTCTCAAAGTCGAAAAGAATCATGCATGGGTCCGAATTCCACGACCGGACCTTAGCTCTTTCGCTGCAGCGATTACAGCATGGAGAGGCACAAACGACAATGGTCAGCAAGTAAGCCTTCAAATACGACAATGTTCAGACTGGCTAGGTGCCATGGTTGGAGCAGATGGACAAGATAGACTATGGAATTCGTGAAGGGTGGCATTTGTCATAGTTATCATCATTCAACCGGATCCTTGTTTTATCATCTCGTCTATCCATAGATGGGGGTATAAATGTATGCATGTACATCGCCCATCAGCCTACCCTGCAAATGCACCGTTTCCAGACGCCCGGGACCTGAATACACCCTGAAATCGCCGCCAGTTTCGCTTTCTAGATACTCCCCGCCTTTTCTACATCAGAGAGGACATGAGAGAGCTTTGCGCATATGCCTGGCAGTTGGTCAGCATTGGGAGTTGGAAGTTCGAAGTTGGGTATCAACTTACCATGGGCTTAATGTCGGGATGAGGCACAGCATCAAACTGCTCATACTGAAGCTTGTAGTCGGGGCCAATGTTGATGTAGGCACCCCTGTTCTCCGTCGAGTCACAGTATCGAGGGGCAGAGAAGACTGAAAAAAAAAGTTAGTACAAAGTTAAAAACATACCCAAATTGAACTTACCAGTGATACAGCGACCGTCGTGCTGCACCTCATAACCGTCCATGCGGACCTCGTGACTTCGAATAACAGCCTCAAGGCCGTTCTTCTCACAGAACTTCTTGGTGATGTCGGGTCCGAACTGCATACCGACACCACGTTTGCTGGGTCCTCGGCCATTCTCCTCCTGGGGGTCGGTCCAGAGCATCTCCATCATCAAACCAGCCTGACCTGGCTGCCGTTGGTTGTGTCGGTTGAGCTTTCGGATATCGTCAAGAGTGACGCTGTCATCGGAGAAGAGACCTCCGTGAAGGACGAGATACTTCTTGCCAATGAGAGTAGCCAGAGCCAGAGCAGAGAAACTCTCAGAGAACAGCTTGAAGACCCTTTATACCTAGTTAGCACTGTGACCTGAATGAATGCCACACAAAATGCTTACCTCTCGTTATATTTGGCTTTGCACTCGCCCTCGAAACCGTAGACTCGGTTCATATCATCCGTCTCATGGTTACCACGGTTCAAGAAGAATTGGTTAGGTCGCAGCCACTTGTAAGCATACAGAAGCAGAGCAATCTCAGTTGACCAAGAGCCTCGATCTACGAAGTCGCCGTTGAACAGATACCAGTGCTTCTCATCGGGAGTTCCGTTGCGGCGGAACAGCTCCATAAGATCAAAGTATTGACCTGGAAGAGTGAGTTAGCTAGGCATGGCCGCGACCGGAGAGTTTTCTTACCGTGAGTATCACCACAGACAGTGAGCTTGACGTCGCTGGGGATCTCAACCTCGACCATGGTAGGCTCATCATACACGAGCTTCTTGATGGCAATGATGATTTGGTAGACGTATTTTCTGTGGATCTTCTTGCCCGTCTTGAATCGCTCAATCATGTCATCAATGAACTCTTGTGTCATCTCGTCGCCAAGTCGCACACCATCATATCCTGGTTCAACGACCATAGAGTCCAAATCGAGACCCTCAGCCGCAGAGGGCTCATCACCGACCTCGATCGCAGCGAAGAAAGCCAACTGTCGAACAATCTTTTTGCATTCTTCCAGCTTCAGTCTTGCATCCTTGTTGTTGGGGTCAAGAGCGACGCATGTCTTGAAATCGTCAATGGCCTCCTTTGGTCGAAGGATCGCCGTCTTAGCCAGACCTCTTCGGTAGAATGCCTACCAAGGTTAGTATTCCAACGTCTCTACCTCCGGTTCGTTTACGGATTCGTGGCAAACCTTGACGAGTTTAGGGCTGAGCTCGATAGCCTTTGTAGCGTCGGAGATGGCGTATCCGTATGCCTCCGTCTTGATGTATGCCTGTAGTATAAAGTCAGGAACGGTTCTCATGTGGGGATTATGAGTCGTATTTATAGTGACGCACTTGAGCTCGGTTGGTGAAAAAAGTAGGTTCTTTGTCATTCAACTCGATAGCCTGGCTATAAAAGTCGACAGCACCGGGATAGTCTCCCGAAGTGAAGGCCTTGTTGCCCTTATTCTTGAGTTCGACAGCCATTCTGAAGTCGACGGTTCGTTCGGCGAGAAAGTAGATGTCACAGAAAGAGATCGAAGGTCAAGGAGGGGGAGGGGTTGTTTTGGTGATTTTGCGCCGAGCGCAGTTGCAACTACTGAAGTCAGTCGCAAAGAGAGAAGAAGTGGATTCTGACACCAGGGGGTCAAAAACAAGCTTGCGGAATGCCAAAGAAGCGAGACAAACTGCTGACAACGCCCGGCTCTACAATGTGAGGGAGAGCAAAGAAGTTTTGGAGGTTGATGGCGAGCGGCTTTTCGGTGGAGTTTCCCCCCGCTGCCGGCGTCATGAAGACGAACCTGGCGGGGCGGATTTAACGGGCAAGGCTTCAGGGCTTTCAACCTTTGTGATAGGCTAAACCCCCTGTAAGCGATTGTTTTCCTGGGAAATGTCTAGCGTGACCAGGCAAAAGTTGGGGAATCTTTATCAATCGCCACTGGACCACAGATGGATGATCCCGTTGTGCATTGGAGCCGAGGTCTTGATGGAATCCGAGATAATCAAGCGAACAAATCTCATTTTTATGGAGATACGATAACGATTTTATTAAAATATTATCTCTTAGAGAATAATTTCTCCTTTACAGTGATTAGTGATGGAGGTAAATTTAGGATAAATATCCGTAAACTCTATCAATCACTGCTGGAGGTTTTGTCAAATGGCTGCCTGGGCGAATGGGAGATCGGTTAGTTGCATATCAAGATCGGATCCACCGAGACAAAGCTTCAGCGATCCTCAGACGCAAACGACACTTAGATTCACGAGATTCGGCTTCTACTATTGGCAAAACCCTCGACAACATCTCATAAACTGCCCCTAAGCGACATCAAAGTGAGCTGTGCGCGTGTTGCGCTCACGCGTAAATCATCATGGACTCATCAGGGTCAGGGACCTCAAATGCATTGGTTCGCAAGCGGACAGACACAGACTTGATGCCTCCTCCTCCAGCCAAAAAGATAAAGCGACCAAAGAAGGTACTCGATGAAGATACATATACAGAAACATTGTCGCAAATTATTGCACGAGACTTCTTCCCTGGACTTCTACAGACTGAAACCCAACAAGAGTACCTCGATGCGCTAGAGTCGAAGGATCCCGCTTGGATTTCAAGTGCAGGCCGGAGACTGCAGCATGTTATGACTCCTGGACGCCTAAATACACCTCTTCAATCACAATCAACTTCTTTCACTGTCGGAGATCGCACACCTTCGACATATGGTGCGGATACACCAGCTTCAGTCCCCTCAAATGCCCCAGATTTACAACCACGGCTAAAAACAAACATGAGTCTATCGAAATTCCAAGAAACTTACACAAGCGAGGATAACGAAAGTTTTTACAAACTTGTTGACAAACATAATCAGAAAAAGGCCGAAAAGTATGCCTGGCTTTGGCGCGGTAACAAACTACCATCAAAGCAGATGATCAAGCAGAAGGAGGTTGAGGATCGGCTCGGCCAAACACGAAGTCTGACAGATGATGGCTTCAAACGGGACCGACTTGCCATTAAGGATAGAGATGACCGTCCAGCTCGCCCGGACACCTGGAACGCCGATCCTAGAAACAACTTAATGTTTGGGCCTGATGGAGTAGGGGATGGCGTGGTCACCGTTTCTCAGAAAGCCGAGGAAGCCTCAAAAATGGCGCCCAAATCAATCGTTTACGAGAACACGAGAATGCCACAACCCCGCCTTATACAGAGGCCGCCGTCGCCTACTATGTCCGCAGTTCGAGACGCTATTGCAGGGAAGCCTCGGAAAGGGGACCGGGACTCAAGTATTGTTAGCGGGGGAGAAACACCAAGAGTTAATGGGTATGCGTTTGTTGATGACGACGATGATGAGGACGAACCAATCCTCCCTGCCCCTGTTATCAACCTTGGCCCGGGAGATGCGACCCCAAACCCTTTTCGTTTACAGGAGCAGCGCGACAGAGAAACCTTGCACGAGCGCATGGTGGAGAGGATATCTCAGTCGAAAAAGGCATCCTCAAGGAATGGACTCACAGGAAGAGTTGACAAGACGCCAGTTCCCAAGTTTCCGAGTAGTCCTCGGGTGTCTGGAGGGTTGACACCAACCGCAAAGAGACTTTGGGGCAAGATCGGTACTCCTGGACATGGATCGACTGGCAGCTCATTTGGGCAATCTAAGCCTATGACTCCTAGAGGCTCACTACTAAGATCAGTAAAGAGACCTGGCTCAACATCGGGATCGAGGTGAAGATTGACGGAGGACTTGAGGTGTCAATCTTGTCGAAGAGACCTGGATGTCATTATCACACTTCTCAAGTAATCTTTCCAGGCGTTCTGACATGGATGGGAGATTATCTTGAAGCTTCATTATTTTCACCATGATGAATACCCTCCCTCGTTGGTTCTTTTAGCATGGTGTTGGCGTTCTAAACTTGCTGCAACTCAAACAAGAGTGCAACTTTGAAGATTTATTATAGTGTAGGAGAAAGAAGTAGTTTTAGAATGACGGAAAAGCAACCACATCTTTCAATATAAATTCAGTTGAGTATATGTTTTCATCATACCATAGGTGGGTGATCAAATGCTTACATCACCTATGCGCACAGTCTTAAGGATTGATTGACCCTAATATCATCAAAATTATCATAAGCTAAGACATTTTCTTACAGATTAGTCTAACCTTTAAATATACTTTTATTTATATATTTTAATATTATGATAATACCTGGCCATTGAAGCGTGCGGATTGTGTACGGAACCCCCTTAGTTGCATGACCCATCGATTAGATCATGGATTCTTCTCGTTGAACCTTGAAAAAGCAACCCACCAAATCGAGCTGGCAGCCCACGCCAGCAAGCCAGACAACATCCATTGCCTTCGTTCAATGTGCTTCTGGTCTAACGAGGCCTTATAAGCCCGATGAGGTTCGTCGACTTCGCCATCGATCTTGCCGCAGTGCTCAATGCCTCTCGAGGTGTCGCCGCAAAACATGTCGCGCTTCGAGGCCGCCAGATCGATACCTACAATCGAACTTCGAGTGTTGCTGCAGCATTGAGGAAGCGAAGCGCGCAAAGGGGCTCCCCAACTGGGGGAAAGGGTCAGAATGCTGCGGAAGCAAGCGAGGAGGTCGTTTACGAACAGGCCGCGCCGGCTGCACGAGAGACAGAACACATAGTCGAGACACCGAAAGACACAGAAACCGTCCCGCCTACGTTTTTGAAGACTGAGAGAGCTCGGTTTAACAGCCCGATTCCAAATCTCAGGCCAAGTCCACAACAACAAGCCACATCCGAGCCAGCGAAGGAGGACGATCTTGATCTGCCACCTGGAGTCGATGTCAACATCTTCCATACCGCAAGAGGTTCAAAGGTTCTCGAATCTCTACGGAAGCAAGGTCGGCCGGGTGCACCACCTTCACGCCCCGGAGTTGGAGGTCCCGTGAAGCCACATCCTATGCGAAATTGGCCTCCGCCCCCACCGCCGCCCGAGGAGAGCTTTGAGGATGACCAGGTGAAATTCCAAGAGTCTATATCCAGGCCTACAGAGCCTGAAAAGCCTACAGAATTCGTGGAGGAGAAGCGTGCGCCCGAGCCGGAGAAGGTCGCTCCAGCGGTTCCTGGAGCTGATAAGAAGATCGACGAGGATGTGATCCAGGCTGCGAAAGAGATTGCTGGAGATTCGATAGCACCTTCAGAGACTCCATATGCTCTACGGGAGTCAAAGGTCCCCTCTTCACGCATCAGCCGAATTTGGAACTATAGTGGTCTTGCAGCAGGTATGTTAGGAGGTGCCATGTCCGAAGGCTTCAGCCGGGCATTTGGTGGTGGCGGCGAAGGATCGGTTCTCCTCAGCGAGAAAAACATGGAGCGCCTGGTAGCAAAACTCTCGCGAATGCGTGGTGCTGCTTTGAAGCTTGGTCAGATGATGAGCTTCCAGGATACCAAGATGCTTCCAGCTCCTATCCAACAAGTCCTCCAGCGTGTCCAGGACCGCGCTGATTACATGCCTGCTTGGCAGCGCGATCGTGTTCTCACTGCGAATCTTGGCGCTGAATGGAGAGATTTGTTCAGCGAGTTTGAGGAGAAGCCTATTGCAGCAGCCTCCATCGGACAGGTTCACAAGGCCATCCTAAAAAACGGCAAGCGAGTTGCTGTTAAGATCCAATTCCCCGGTGTCGCAGACTCAATCAATTCAGATCTTGACAACCTCAGCATCCTCCTGACAGCAACCAAGCTTCTCCCAAGAGGTCTGTACCTCAACAAAACCATCGACAACGCGCGACTGGAGCTTGGATGGGAATGCGACTATGAACGCGAGCTCCAGTGCGCACAACGCTACAAAGAACTGCTCGGCTCAAGCGAGAAGGATGTCTTCATGGTACCAAATGTGTACCCTGACGCATCGGGCAAACAGGTCCTTACCATGGACTTCATGGATGGCATTGGAGTAACTCGCATCACGTCGTTTACTCAAGAGCAACGTGACTGGATCGGCACTCAGATTCTCCGACTCTGTCTACGTGAAATCACCGAGTTCCGTTTCATGCAGACCGACCCCAATTGGACAAACTTCCTATACAACGCAGATCTCAACAAGCTCGAATTGCTCGATTTTGGAGCTTCCCGCGAGTACCCTGACAAGTTTGTTGAACAATATGTGCAGCTTCTCGCTGCCGCCTCACGCTCCGACAAGGCTACCGTTAAGGAGCTGTCTGAGAGCTTGGGATACTTGACTGGCCATGAGAGCCGGGTCATGGTTGA
The DNA here is from genome assembly GCA_033439405.1 of Fusarium sp. NFCCI 5145. Taxonomy (NCBI): domain Eukaryota; kingdom Fungi; phylum Ascomycota; class Sordariomycetes; order Hypocreales; family Nectriaceae; genus Fusarium; species Fusarium sp. NFCCI 5145. Next base: position 99,043 of record JAWDHB010000121.1, read on the forward strand.
AGCACACACAAAGTCTGTCCTCACCCTCGCCGAGCCCTTCCTTGCCAGTGCACCTGATGTCTATGACTTCAAGGACCAGACTATCACAGAACGTGTCAAGGCACTCATCCCTGTGATGCTTCACGAGCGACTGGCACCTCCACCTGAAGAGACATACAGCCTGCATCGAAAGCTCAGCGGTGCGTTCCTCTTATGTGCAAAGTTGGGTAGCAAGGTCCCCTGTAAGGCCATGTTTGAAGAAGCCCTCGTCAAGGGAGGATATAGTAGGTGAGAGAGGTAGGAAGTGGCAATAATCATGTACCATATAATCTCATGTGTAACATTATTTAGATGATAAAACGGTCGAAAGATGTAGAATAAAAAATGAGGCTTTCATGATGATGATGTCTACTTTTCAGACCACTGGTTCCAATTGGCCCCCTTAGAGCCCAGACTGGTGAGGATTTGGCTATCCTCGGGCCCAATACCATTTTGGAATAAAGATCTCTTTCTAGCGCAAGATTAAAGTGCGATATTTCTTTATGGTGAGTTTATTAGATAATAGCCCAAGCTCTATGTAAGACTTAACTCTTAAGACTTGTTATGAGACTATCATGAGTTATTTAAAACTTATCGATATCTGTTATCTGTCCATAAGCATTTCCTTCTTTTTCTTGTTCCTTCTACTAGGTAATTCACAGTTTCGGGTGGTCGGAAATGGAACGGTGTTTGCTGTTTATGAGACAATGTGGTGGGGCATTGTGAGGAGTCATGATGAGATATTTGCATCGTCAGATTATCCAGGAACAAATCAATCAGCCTTAGCCTAGGTGAAATGCTCTATGGATCCCAAAAAGCATATATTGCATTTCAAGATATAGTAAGGTATTTTGAAAATCGGCCATAAAACCGTAACGACAATTGAGAGGAAGCTCGAAGACAAGACATGTAAAGCGAACTATGCCGCTATCGCAAGCTTATACCCCGCGCGAATACATAACTCAAACTCAGGCCCACCCCGATCTCTTTACAGTCATCAGCCTGAACTTCCCTCTCAGCCCATCTTCTTCAACGACATCTCTACTTCAACATGGCGGATTTGATCACTTTGGCGACATGTTCACTCAACCAGTGGGTGCTGGATTGGGAGGGAAACCTCAAAAGAATTCGAAAGAGTATTATCCTGGCAAAGGAAGCCGGAGCTACGCTGAGAACTGGCCCGGAGCTTGAGATCACGGGTTATGGCTGGTATGTTATCGCTTAAGTTTATATCTTTGTGGTAGCGGAAAAGGTTAACAAATCTGAACAGTCTTGACCACTTCCTCGAGGCTGATGTTTACGAGCATTCTTTGGAGTCACTCCTCGCAATCTTGACTGACACCCAACTACATGGCATTCTCATCGACGTCGGTCTTCCTCTTATGCATAGGGGATGTCGATACAACTGCCGCGCTATCATCCTGGATGGAAAACTGTTGTGCCTCCGCCCTAAGATCTACCTGGCCAATGATGGGTGTGTCCAATTGCTCGTGGACAGGCTCGCATTTACTGACTTGCCAACAGAAACTTCAGAGAGAACCGATTCTTTACTCCCTGGAACAGACCAAGATATGTCGAGAAGTACAACCTTCCTCCTGCTCTACAGAAGCACCAGGGTGTTCGCCAGGTTCCTATTGGTGATGTTGTTTTGTCCCTCAACGACACAACTGTTGCTGCCGAGACATGCGAAGAACTCTTTACTCCCCAGGCACCTCACATCAACATGTATGTTTGACTCACTCACATCGCAAAACAAGTTCTGTGATGGAAAATTCGTGGTATTGCGTCGTGGTTAAACATCCTCTAGGGCCCTCAATGGCGTCGAAATCTTCACCAACTCATCCGGCTCTCACCACACATTAAGAAAGCTCGACGAGCGTATTGCCCTGATTTCTGAAGCCACCCGCAAGAGTGGCGGTGTTTACCTATATGCTAATCAGTCCGGTATTTAATCCCGTCTTCGGCACATCAATATTGCCATGTCTTACTCTTCTTTAGGCTCCGACGGAGACAGGCTGCTCTACGACGGCGCATCGCTCATTATGGTAAATGGTTCAATTGTGGCTCAAGGCGCTCAATTCAGCTTAGATGACGTCGAAGTCGTTACTGCGACCATTGATCTCGAGGAAGTTCGCGCCTATCGATTCGCTCCATCTCGCAACTTCCAGGCTGTGCAAGCGCCTGTATATGAGAGAATCGAGGTTGACTTTAGCCTTGGCCATGAGGATCTCGATCTCCTCCGTGCCCCGACAGCTCCAAGGCCACCCAGATATCATGTTCCCGAGGAAGAAATTGTATGTGACATTCCGTTGAGAAAGATCTATCTTCTATCTTCATGATACCAACGCAGAATCATCGGAACAATAAGTACTGACTGGATCTTTACAGGCTCTTGGGCCGGCTTGCTGGCTTTGGGACTACTGTGAGTTCGCCTTCTCTCGCCCTGTCGCACAGAGCTTGTTAGATCTGAAAATGCTAACCGTTGAGCAAAGTACGACGAAGCAAGACGTCCGGGTACCTTGTCCCCCTCTCAGGAGGTATCGACTCTTGTGCAACGGCCACTATTGTGTTCAGCATGTGCAGACTAGTTGTTGAGGCGATCAAGGCTGGGAACGAGGAAGTCATTGAAGACGTCAAGAGAATTGCTGTGTACTCGGATAAACTGCCCGAAACCCCTGAGGAGTTCTGTAACCAGATCTTTCATACTGTCTATATGGGTATGGAGAAGCAGAGCAGCAAGGAGACTCGACAACGTGCCAAGGATCTTGCCCAGCGCATCGGCAGTTACCACACTGATATGAACATCGACGATACTTTCCATGCCACCAAGAACTTGCTCACTCAGGGCACAGGATTTGAGCCCAAGTTCAAGGTCCATGGAGGATCAGCAACTGAGAACTGTATGTTACTTTGCACACCAGGGCCGAATTCGGCGACTTGGAGCCCCTTTTGATTCATGTGCTAACTCGCATAGTGGCCCTACAAAACATCCAGGCGCGTAGCCGTATGGTCATCGCCTACTACTACGCCCAGATGTTACCAACGGTGCGACAGCGCCCAGGAGGGGGAAGCCTTCTCGTTCTTGGATCTAGCAACGTTGATGAATGCCTCCGAGGATGTAAGTGCCCTACAATGTAATATTATGGCATTGACTGACAACATTTTACAGACCTCACAAAGTACGACTGCAGCTCTGCTGATGTCAACCCTATCGGATCGATCAGTAAGACAGACTTGAAGAGATTCATTGCTTGGTCCGCCAAGAGCTTCGACATGCCTATCCTGGAGGAATTCATCCATGCCACTCGTACGTCGAATCCTCGCTATTAACTCCACTGTCCTAACAACGATATAGCCACAGCCGAGCTCGAGCCCATCACTGCAGACTACGTCCAAAGTGACGAAGGTAAGCAATATGTGACCGTAAAAATAAGGACGTACTAAAAGACAATCTCAGTTGACATGGGCATGACCTATGACGAGCTCTCTCGCTTTGGTGTAAGAACAACTACAGTCAAAATCTTTGTCACAATCAAGCTGACAATATTCATAGCGCCTACGTAAAGAGAGCAAGCTTGGCCCATATGGAATGTTCCTCAGACTTCTTGAAGAATGGGGTGGTGAGGGCAAGATGAGTCCGCGAGACGTCGCCACTAAAGTGAAAAGATTCCACGGGTTCCACGTAAGTTTACTCATTGTATTTCTTCTTCTGCCTTCTTGCCATGCATATCTTGGCCAGAAACATGCTCCATGCTCGCTAAGCTCAACAAATATCATGATTGCTTTGCCGCTCATGTTGACCGGGCACTGACGCTTTTCTAGTACATTAATCGTCACAAACAAGCTGTAGCAACCCCTGCTGTCCATGTCGAAAACTACTCTCCAGATGATCATAGATTTGATCTCCGACCTCTGGTGTATCCCTCGCCGTGGCAAAGCTGGTCCTTCCAAAAGATCGACAAGAGAGTGGAAGCTTTGGAGAAGGCTATGGATAAGAAGAACGCGGCGAGTGCCTAGATGTAGAGTAGACCTGATATCACTATCATGGCCAACAAGGTTGCAGAGTCGATCTGAACACTGGAAAATTCACGACGCTCAAGCTTGGCCGGCCATTCAACTTTGTCAATTCTGTTTACATGTATGTGGACAACAATGGATGTTAGAGAGGAAGGATGTTTTCGGCTTAACGGTGGTCTTGAACTGTGACATCGAGCTTGCAGTTGTGGAGCAGATGGAATAGATAAAACTCCTGCGAGGCAAAATTAGAGTTCACATATAGGTTGCATTTGGAGATGATGATGGTACATACGACCATACCTACTAGAAAATACGGGATCCCGTCCGCTCTCCCATAGTCAAGCTAGTAAGGGGCGGATTAGTAGTTGGGTCGGTGACGACCAGCGAATCCCCGCTGTTGTATGTTTTTTGCCAATTTCCGTTAGGGCCATGAGACTATCGTGATGAGGTTGTCATTTTGGTGTGGGTCCATAGAGTATATGGTTGTGTTCAGGGCTACTTATTTGTAGTCGAACTTGGCTTGTCAAGAGTCTTCGAAATTTATTAATATTAAACTTCCAAGCAAATATCTTCCAAAGGGGCTCTAGGATTTGACCAACTACAGAGAGTAATCAATGATTACAGGATGTAATATGGAGAGGTCTAAATTTGTGGTCTTCGTTTGGCTCAAGGCTGCAAGTAACATAGAACACTCCATTAATCGGAAGGTGGTATATGACGGTGAAGAGAAATCCCTAATTAAAGAAGGAATCAAGGCATATCATAAGGCATAATAACAGGCACAGGCCTTGATTGACAGATGGACTGATAAACCTCTTCCGCCGAGTTCATCGATATGGGTGCAAGTCTAGGGAGTCATGTTGCAACACGCGACCAATGGCCATGTGGGGGCAGGTTGTGGATTTGATCATGAAGGAAATATTCAATATTCTAAAATCTATAAATAAAAGCCATTGCAATATGGATATCATCGAAACTCTCTAGGCAAAGGAAACACTCGCTAATATAAGACAAAGCACCATCTCAACCCGATCATTAAGCTGCAGCTACTGCAGCTGCTGATGATGAAGACGATGAAGAGGCTGCAGCTGCAGTAGCATTATCCCTCTGAACCTTCTGCCAGATAGACATGCAGCTCATGACAACCATCAACGCCCACTGCTGTCCCAACTCGCCGGTAGCACCACTTCCTCGGAAGTGAATCTCTCCGACACCTGACAAACTCTTGAAACAGTTGGTGCTGCCCCAGACAGCCACGACTTCCTTTCCGTCGCTGGTGTATCCCTCTCCATTGGTGCTACCATCGTGGAGGTCTTCTTCACTAGAGGAGTAGTCCTCCTTGATGTTGGTGCTGCCGAGACGGACGAGCTTGTAGCCGCCCCAGCGCGATTGACCAACGCTCTTGACTTCAGCGCCACGAGAGCGTCGCCATTCAAAGCGCTCGACATGCTGGTCAGGACCATGGCCGACCTGAATGGCAAACCAGAACCGGCCCTTGAGTCCTGTGGGACGACGCAAGATCTCTTCTTGAGAGCCGTCTCCGTAAAGCGCAGGCATTGTGATAACATAGTCGTCGCGACAGTGTCCATTCTTGCTAGCTGTTGCTAGTGGCGGGGCCTCAATGCTCGGTCCGCTATGGAGAATGATGTCGCCGTAGATGCCCTTGACGAAGTTGAGTGTGAACATGGGCTCGCCGTTGGGGGCGCTGAGGTGAAGGTTCATGCGAGCAAAGCAGGCATATTTTTTCCAGCCTGATTCGTATGCGACGCGGATGACGGGTGGAATGCCCTTTTCAAGTCCACCAGCTGAGAGCTGGAGGCCTTGGAGTTTTGAGTTTGAGTGACCCATTGTGAAATGTGTAGAGAAGGAAATTTGGTTGAGGTAAGGTAGGTAGTTATGATAATGTGAAAGATGGTTGTAGTCTTTGACTTTGACTTGACTGTCTTAGTTGCTCGTTGTTGATAATCTTCCATGGTTTGGCAATTGCTTCAACTTATATACTTAATAGCTATGATTCTGTTCAAGATCAGGAGCGCTCCATTGCTACTGCTTCGGGAAACGATCTGCAGATCCCCACGCCGCTGAGGCACTGCCGCATGCTTAGCACTATTAGCTTCCCCAAGCTCGGTATGGGCGATTGGATATGACGTTACAAGGGGCTTGGTAGGGCTGGTCAATTCCCTTTTACGGATCATTTCAATGCAAGGCCAACGCCAGGTTGGCTGTGAAGATGTCACAGATAGACGAGCATTGCGGCGCAATTCAACTTTCTATCAAGGGACGCCAAAAAAAGGAATATCGTGGCCAAGAAATCTGGAGCGATTGGCGATAGGGTTTACTGCAATGTTGAATTATTGCTGTGCTGTTGCATGGCCACTTCTGATGGTACTGAAGCTGGGGCCCGCCCTGAACCGTGAATGAAACATCTGCCCAGCACCCCATTTCAACATATCTGGAATCCTTTTCTTACTGTCGTATTATTGGCAAATAGATACCCGACACTGTTTATTGGTCTTATTAGTGAGATTCTAATGCACGTAATAACACAAGTAATTTATTCCTCAACCTCGTTACAAGCAACAGAATGATTCTGAATGCAGAGCAAAGATAGGATTAATACCAGAAGTCAAATCAATTGGAAAAAGGAAATCTAGCAATTGCACGTTGCGATCGTTCTTGTAGTTTCGTCAGTGACCATACAACAAATCAAGATCTCATGTACAAGGTGGGTTGGCAAATGTCAGTCGTGTAACAATCTCAGATCTTAACTACAATTTGAAATTGAGTTGTGAATATTATAGAGCCGAAGTTATTAAATTTTTGAAATTATTTCTAACCTTGGTGCAGTCTCAGCTCCCAGACATAATTACTGTTCGTTCATCACAAAGAAGAAGCTTCCCTACATTTCCGATCATGGTGGTGTGTCTTCTCTGCTTTCTGCCATCTCTAAGAAACATATTTCGAGGCACACTGGTGGTTTATCCTCAGATTATCTAAATTCCGCTTAGTTGTTATTATAAACTTACATACTTTGAGGTAGGTAAGTTTATGATATTGAAACTCGTTATATGATGTATGGTGAATATCCATAGCAGTTTAGGCAAACTCCGGAGTTATATAAGATTGGATATCTTGGACGGCAATATTGTGTTTAAATACCGGGTTCAACAAGTTCCTCGAAGTAACAGTACCTGTTGAATGGCGGAATATGTTCAAAACAACAATGCTCACAGCATGACTCAATGTGCGGTGTTGTTTTGAACTTAAAAGTTGCTCCCTCTTCCCTAACTGACATGAGGAACATGCTTACCTTGGAACCCATTGTGTTATACACCTGATAAGTGCTCGGGTCTAAAAAGTAATAAATGAGGTGAAAAGGCAGCGCCTAGAGTTTACACAGATAGAAGCAGATGATGTTAGACTTTCCTTCAGCTTCCAACCCTTCCTAACTTTCTCTCCTCCAGCCACCTCAGGCTATCGGCATCACGACTCAAAGGATACCAAATCGCTTTCTTTCCAGTGCAAGAGAATATCATTAGTTATTGATGGATATAATCTCTCTGTTCCAAACCTCAAAAACATTGCGAGATGGTTTCACTCACAGACGATTTCTGCGATCTGATGGCGTGCAGCCTCAGATTTCAGATTAGGCCAGCTTCAGTACCTCCTCCGCGATAAGACACTGGGGAATATGAAGTCTCTGGAACGCCTATACCGTCAAACCAAACAAGCCATCATCGTGACTTTCCATCTTTTAATCTTTCCTCTCGCCAGCCAATAGGGACATAAAACTTCCGACTTCGGATCTCAAAGGGTACTGTCATCACTTTTCTTTTCCATCTCTCTTTTTTTCAGTGTGAGTGAAGACCACCTATTCTGGTGAGTTTCACTTTGCTAGCTCACTCTCTCTCCTTCCTTTCAAGAACCAATATGTAGGCACAAAATTCTGACGGTGCATGAAGCACAGTACCTTGAACCAATATCGCTTCCTTTGAGGAGCAAGGGATTATTGGACAGGGCTGCGAGAGACTGTCGTCTCACTCGACCACGGAGGGTCTTCGGGACAACAAACCATTTTGACCAATATATCTACTCAAGTCATGCCAAGGACGTAGAGAGGCCCAAGGCCCCCTTCGAGCCCAAGTCAAGCCAAACCGTGCTGTGTTGATACTTGGCAAGCCGTCTGATGACATCCCTGAAAAGCTAAGATGATAAGCTTGTCGCGAATTTCCAGACGAGAAAGTAATGAGTCTCATATAAAACTAATTCCATCGGGTGAGGGTTGCTCCTGGGGGAAGAACACCCAATGCTCTATATATATCATTTAATCATAAAGTCAGAGCAAAGTCAGGGCTTCATAAAAAGAATAACAAAATGAAGTTTACAACAAAAGGCCATAAGATTATGTAAACAAAGATAACTTCTATGCTTTTCTCCAGGTGTCATGACATGGGACGGCATTATAGTGTGCGAGTTACATTGTAACACACCAAGTCATAAACTTCACAATCGCATCATATTAAATGTAAAGACGTTGCGAATTCATTCCTTTTACTGTTTTATCTACCAAAGACCTGATCGGTAGATCCATCCCAATTTTCCTTATCCCATAACCATTTTAGTCCTCATGTCTTCCGTGTGCCTTCGTCTATTCTTTTAACAATAGAAAAATTAGATCATCATAAAATAAAATAAAACAAAAAACCAGCAGATAGTTTAGGCCTTACGCTTCTTCAGGGCAGGGGCGGAGTCGTTCTCATCATCGGAATCATCCTCATCCATCTCCTCGAACTCGAGGTCGCTGGGAATATCATCGGCATCTTGGGCGTTGGCTAATATTCTTGTTAAACCTGAGCTGTCTCTGCTTCACGCTGTGAAAGGTACATACTGAAGTACTTGATGGCACCGGGCCAGAGATCCTCGGCAATGAAGACGGCGAGATCGTCAGCGGTGGGGAAGATCTCATACTCGTACTCATCATCATCGTCGTCCTCGTCCATGTCATCGTCATCCTCCTCAATCTTGCCCTCCTTGCGGGCCTTTCGCTTCTCCTCCTCGATCTTGCGGCCCTCCTCAGACTCCTCGGGGGTGACCTTGCGGCCGCGGAAGCCGAACCAGCAGAAGAAGCTGACGCCGCCCATGCCAGTCTCCTCCATGAGCTTGAGGAGCTTCTTGGAGGCCTCAGTCTCACCGGGCTTCTGACCAGCCTTCTCCTCGTCGTGGACCTTCTTGGCAAGGCTGAGCATGCCGTTGGTCAGATCCTTGCCCTCCTTCCACTTGATGTCGACGGGCTCGGAGACGAGGCCGGCCCAGCCATCCTTGTGGAAGCGCCAGTAGAACTTCTTCTCAAGGACCTTGTTCTCGAACCAGTCGTTCTCCTTGAACTCCCACTTGAGGGAGATAGAGCGAGGGTCGCCGTTGGGGAGCTCGAAGCGCTCAACGGTGAGGCCGGTCAGGGCGTTGAGGAGGAGCTCGGAGTCGCTGGGCTGGATGTACTCGTCGACCTCGGGAGGGGACTGCTCGAAGACGAGGGGCCAGAACTGGGGGATGTTGGCGATAACCTCTTGACGCTTGACGTAGAGGTCCTTGGTGAGCTTATCCTGCTGGCGGACTGGTGTTGTCAGTAAATTGTCCAGGAAATGGGGGCCGAATTGACTTACGGATCTCGAGCTCAACGTCCTCGAAGTCATCCTCAATGGCCTGGAGCTTCTCATAGGTGATGAGAGCCTCCTTGACCTGCTCGTCGTGCATATCTCCGGCAGACATTTTGAATTTTAACTTGAAAGAATCAGGATGCATTCAAATCACTCGAAGTATCGAGAGAATATTGGGTATCTTAAAGCACGGTGGTAAAAGAGAAAGATGTGAGAGAGGAGAGAGTAAAGAAGACCCTGTCGGTGAGAGGTGCTTTATTTATTTATTTACTAATGTGAAAGCTCTGCCCGCACCCAATTTTTTAAAAATCTCATCCCGCCTCAGAGCTGTGAAAGCTCCTCAGCGGTGAAAATCAAACATTTTTTTTTTAAGGTGGGGTTGTGCTGATGTCATTGGTTCCCGCGCCAAGGACCCCTGTTTTTTTCACGGTCTCTTTTTTTTGCCTCTGCAGGTCCCCTAAAAACATTGTTGAAACGCGTGGCTTTAGTGGTCCAGGTGTCATTCAACCCCACTTAAAATGGAAGCTCTGTCATTCTTTACAGGGGTTGAAGTATCCACTGAAGTGCAGGTTTTTGTAGCGGGGTATCCTTGGCTGAGGGGCGTTTTTAATTGATTCATGCCATCCATGAATGAGATTGACGAAAGGTGAGCCTGAGTGAACGGGCTTTGACTACGGATGAACACCAACAAATCTATCACAGCACAACAATAGTCGCAAACACTTGTAAATGTTAGCTACGTGTAATTAAATAGTTTTTGTTGGTAAGTCATCGTCTTTGACTTGCTAAAAGATGAACTCTCTCAGTCTCTCGTTCGACCCATCGTTCGATCATCCAACATGGCAGTCACCATCAACTCCTGTGTAAGCCATTGGATACCTTAGGTAGTTCTCATCTGAAAGAAGTAAGGTTAGGTAGTTTGCAATGGCGCCATCATCAAAATTCATAAGCGAATCTACTCAATAGGAAGGCTTTCCTCTTTCTCTTCTTATCAACATCATCCTCGCGAGCTTAACCACCACCACTGTATAATACTACTCTCATCACTGGTGAAACATCAAGCCCATATCAACTGACCAACTCAACTCGTCCAAAATGCCGTCTCTCCCAACTAAGTACCCAATGCAGATCCCGCTGGAGGTCACGGTTTACGGCCCTCACAACGCCCTCAAAGCTGCCAACTTCGGCGCAAAGCGTCTCCTCCTCTGTCGTCAAGGCTCTTCCACTGTGGGCGGTCTCACCCCTAGTGTCCAAGAACTTCTCCATCTCAAAGACAAGATTCACATCCCCATCAGTTGCGTTATTCGACCCCGTGGAGCTCCTAATCCTTCTGTCCCTGGCGAGTTAGACGATCACATCTACTCCAATAACGAATTCGTTCAGATGAGCGAGGCTATTCGTGTGCTCAAAGAGACAGGTGTCATGAACCCTATCCGTGGAGACTCCTTTGTCTTTGGTTGTGTGATACGTAACCACGAGGGAATGTCTCAGAGGTCTGGGGATAAAATTGTTGTTGATCGAGCTCATTGTCGCTATCTCATCGACATGGCTAGGCCTTATGGTTGTGTCTTCGACCGCGCTTTCGATCACTTCGCCGAGCGCGGAGACTGGGATGAAGCTATCGCTGAGCTCACCGCTCTCGGTTTTACAGGCGTCATGACAGCCGGAGGACCAGGCTATTTCTATAATCACGTTGAGCGACTTGGCGTCATGTGTCACCATATCAAACACATCCAACTCATCGTCGCTGGTGGGGTCCTCTGTCCTGAGGTCAGAAAGCTTCGGAAGCATGCGCATGAGCACAACACTCACTCTGTCTGGATGAATAGTGAGTGTCTTCGACCTAGAGACCATGATGATCCGGAGACGACCGATATCAACGGTGTAATGTCGCTGATCAATCAGCTCGGCCTTGACACGACGGACTAGTTATCCCCTCATGATATTGGCAAGCAGGTCTTTTACTAATTGAGACCTATTGAGTGACAGCAGCCCTGAGTATGCGGCATGCAACATATGAGAAACTAATAGGGGGGGAAGTTTTATGAAGTTACGAACTACAACGGATGATTAACGGCTGACGACTTATGAAGCACCTGGAATTGCGTTGGAATTTGCTATCAATACGGTAACATACGGGCTGAACCTCACAAAGGAATCTGTAACAGTTAGCTACCACATAATTGCTCACATACAGTGCGCATCAATAAAATCTGCGAATATTCAATCATGTATTCCGTATTCTGAGAAGCTTCTTTTATTACACCTCGCAGCACTTGCATCTCTATCTTCGCCTTACTACGTATACATCGCATTCATCTCGTCATAAACCGCCACCACCATTAACTGCACTTTTTTAATAACCTTGCTTCTTGCCCTGAGCAAGACCAAGGCAGTTGGCAATCTTATAGAAGATGTCAACATTGTTGAAAGTACCGCTGAAGGTCTCCTGGCAAGGGCCAAGAGCGTAGACAGGGACATCAGTAAGCGAGTGAACACCCTGCTCGTTATCAACGCTGAGAGTACCATTGATGAGGAAACCCTTGGGAGAGTCCTCAGGGTTGGCGTAGTAGTCCTTCTCCTTTATCTCAACGGCAGCCTCGCGGGGGCCGCTCTTCTTGACCTTGAAGTCCTCGCGGTGGTCGGGGACAGCAACGACACCAGCAGCGATGGCGTATCGGGGCTCCCAGTTGGTGGGGAAGTTGGCGCCAGTGCTGTAGTTGATACCCTTGGCCTTCTTGGTGTACTGGGACTCGCCGGACTGGGCGTAGACACCGATGGCGCGGCGCTTGTCACGGTCATCCTCCTGGTGGGCGAGGTACTCGGTGTCGGCAGAGCCATAGACACTATGATCGTTAGTCATCTGATATAACACCTGTTGAGATTAGGGTAACCTACTCAAAGCCGTGGCCGTGATCGGCAGAGACGATGATGAGAGTCTCGTCGAGGATGTTAAGCTTCTTGAGCTTGTCAACGGTAGCACGGACAGTGTCGTCAAGCTCAAGAAGATCACCGAGAGCACGGTCATAGTCAAGAGCGTGCATTTGCTTGTCGATAGAGGCAGCCTCGGACATGAGGAAGAAACCCTTGTCCTTACCACGGGTGGCAAGAATGTCAATGGCCTTGAGGGTCATGTCCTTAAGACCGGGAAGGTCAGTAGCATCACCCTTGCCACCGGTGGGGTTGTTCTTCCGGCCCTTGAGGTTGTCCTTGTAGACGTTGCGGTCGAGCCAGACGGGGAGGTTGCTCTGGCAGAAGACACCGAGGGCACGCTTGCTCTTGTCGGCCTTGAGGAGAGAAGACTTGGTGTGGGAGACGGTGTATCCCTTCTTTTCGAACTCCTTGTAGTAGTCCTTGCCCTTGTAAGAGCCCTCACCAGCAAAGAAGTTCTCTGCACCACCACCGAAGAAGACATCGGGACCACCATGCTGGGTCCAGCTGTAGTTGCTGTTGCCGTTGAGAGCCTGGTCGATCAAGGGACCGTACTGGCTTCGAGCACGGGTGTGGCCGGTGAGAGCGATGGGAGTAGCATCGGCAAGGAAAGCGGTAGAAACGGCACCCCAAGCACCACCCTTGTACTATTAGAACGTGGGACAAAAGCCAATTGGGGTTGCAAACTTACCCAGACACGCTTGAAGATCTCAACGATAGTCTCGACCTTGGGGTCGTCGAAGGGGTTAGGGGATGAATCAGCATAGACACTGTCTCGTTAGCTCGCGATCTCAAGTCTGGATGAAAACAGTTCTTCTTACCCCATAGCATTGACAGTGCTCTTGTGGCCGGTGTACAGAGCAGAAGCCGAGTTGGCAGAGTCGGTGATGTAGCTGTCGATCGAATGGGTCATCTGATGACCGAGAACGGGGAACTCGTCCAGCTTCATCAAAGTCTGGTACTTTCCGTTGACACTCTTGTGTCCCAGCAGACGGGCAGCAGTGATCTATCACACCAATTAACTTCCACGTGCCTCTCAGGCGGCAATCAAACTTACCATGTTAGTGGTCATGCCATCACCAATGAAGAAGATGACATTCTTGGCCTTTCGCTTGGGGTGGAGCTCGCGAACGGTCCACTCGGCAGTGGTCTTCTCTCCGTTGTAGTAGGACAGAGTAACGGTGTAAGTGCCGGGCTCGTTGAGGGCGATCTTACGGTAAACCTTGGAAGCAACGTTGACAATGCTAGGCTTACCCGCATCTTGGGCAAACAGATCCTCGTACCACTTGAACTTCCAGGTCTCGACCTTTGGCTCGCTGATGCCGAAGGCCTTTGCAAAGTCCTTGGCCTTCTCGCCCTTCTTAGCGATAGTCACCGTGAATTTCTCGTCGGGCTTTCCGTTGTGGGCAGCCTCGGAGCCGTTGACGGGGGCGTGGACTTCGACACGGAGATCAAAGAGCTGACCGGGCAGGAAATCACTCTGGTCCGGAGGAAGAACGCAGCCAAGAGTGGGACATGTGCCGAGACGCTGGAAAGTCTGCGCAGACACGGCGGCAATTGAGGTTGCCAAAGCAGCAATGGCGTTGAGCTTGACCATTGTGACGAAGGTGAGCCCAGTCTCCAAGAATTGGGAAATAGAAGCTCGTGGTTGGCGCAGAAACGGCGAGCTGAGGCAGCTTGGGGAGAGCTCGATAACTTGGACTTTCAGCGAGGGTAGCATCATTTATAACGTTTCTGCGACGATCCCACGTGGATACCTGCCTCTCGGAAGGCAAACTCGTCTCCGAGAAGCTGTACCATGTCACAGATAGACAATTGGCCTTCCTCAGTGGGACAAGCTGAGGAGACTTATGATGAACTGACCTTGGCCTAATGTTGCCTTGCATCTGGCCAATTGAGCTTGTGGCATGGCCAGGATGATACCCGAGACAGGTTTAGATCGACGAAAAAGAGTACGGGCTGTTCCAGTGTGTTGGGATGAAAAAGCACATCTGCAGAGTTGCATCAAGCAAGCAATTGGCGCCTCATGATGTCGCATGGTAGCACGTGTGTATGTTGTGACAGTTGTGCCAGGCTCGTTCCTTGCAAAAGGACCCTGCAACGAGCTCATATGCTAGTTAACTAAATTCTTTGCGGTTCGTCTTATCATGGGCTGGGCTTGGCTAGCAGCGGAGATGCTACCGTTGGTGCTAGTCAAAACAGGTCAATCATGATCTACCGTCTGGCCCAGGTGCCATGATGAGCGTTGACATGTCAGCATACATCTCCGATCTCATCCCCGATGCTTGGCGAACTTATTCATTGTCCCAAGTTGTTGACCGAGCTTGAACGCCACCCGCTCATAACAACCTAGTCAACCGAGACCAACGATCTCTCGTCCAGTTGCAGCTGGAATCGGAGGATACAACTGCAGAAGAGGACAAGGATTCTCGGATGTGGCTCACTCGAGAAGCTCAGATGCCGCTCGTGGGCAAATTGAGAAATCCTATTGGCTTTTAAACCCCTGCTCCCGCAGTTCCACAGATCCCCAGATCCATGAGAGGGAGCTTGGCTAGCAAGCTAGTTTGATTCAAGCTTAAACTTTCATCCTTCTTATTCCACTTCGCAAGACAAGCTTGTTTCTTAGCATAACTTGATTAGGGCCCTTGTCGGCCCAATTGCTGACTGACGTTTTGTACTCCGATGGGTTGCTTAGCGTAGGTGGAGTGTATTATTCCAACTGCTGGCGACTTTTTGTTAGCGATTTACTCTGCTAGATGAAGACATATTCAGCTCATGTAATTTCGTTCGGAGCTGCCTTATATGGTTCACCGAAACATGATTCATTGTCGATATTGAGGGGCTGTGTCGGTGAATTGACCAGGTCTTGCAATTAAGGTTCTGAGTCGTATGTTCACTTGTCTCAATCAGCCCTTTGCGGGCGTGTTCATAGATCTTTGCCAAGATCTTTTCCAGAGTTGATTCATGGAAATATTCAAGAAAGTGAAGGAACTGCTTTTATTCAAGTTGATTGTCATGACCCCAGAGAGCTGGGTGGAACATAGTTCATACCAGCTCTGTTTTATTGAGAATTTGGCCTTGCGAAAGGTGATGCAATGAAGCCGAAAGCCGCAAAAATTGGAAATTTTAGCTAGGTTCAAGTCCTTTCACAGCTTCAGCTCACATCTACTCTGTCAAAGGTGGGCCGAGCCAGATCGCCGGAAGAACATCTTTGCAGCGCGACCGTACCTGGCATGATATGAACGGTTGTATACATTAGTCCCATCACTTCTCCAAGTTCGGTGCAACCCCATCGACGGGTAATGTTCCATCGACAGCTGCCAGAGGTTCTGCAATTGCTTCCGGGTGGGGACTGGCATCGACCGAATCAAACGCTTGCCAGCTAGGCTCGTTGATCTTGGTCTGCCCAGCAATGCTCTTGAAGTGGTAACCCCTAGCACGAGGTCTCACTCCAGTTCCAACGGGGATGTCTGGTTCGTAAACGGTCAGGAACTTTTTGTGAAGCTCGTCGAACTTCTCAGTGCCCTCGCTCAGAGCTGTTCGAATGCCAGCAAAGAAGGCGCTGAGAACAGCGTGGTTGTGGATCTGGAGAAGATTCCAACCCAGCATCTCCTTCGCATTGAGTAAGTGCTTGATGAATGCCCGGTGATGCTTGGTGCAAGTGTAACATTGGCAACCGTCCAGTAGAGGCTGCAGGGATGTCGTGTGCTCTTCAGACCACATATCGATTCCCAGTGGTTGCATGCCAGTGGACTCGGAGGGTGGGAATGTGAATGACAGGGCGATGCCTGCATCTGAGGCGGTGTTGGCGAAAGGTACCGTGCATACATCGATACCGAGAGCGATCTGTCGCAAGAGATCCTGGGGGCTTTTAGAAGGCCCAAAAGACAACCGCGGCAGAGCTCCAAGAGAAGGGTAGTTGACCAGCTCGGGAACAAGGTTAACGTCATACACAGCGAGACCAGAGAGGCAGTCTCGAACGTCTTCTGCGAGATATCTCAAGTAGTCCCACTGTATAGGGTATTCGACAGGCAGCACAGGGGCAAAGACAGAAACACCCATCTCTTTTAGGCGACCCTTGGGATCCGAAAGATGAAAGAACTCGTCCACCCATTCTTCTGTTCGCTCAACCATACGAATTTGACGCTTGGATGTAGGAGTTGTACTGCTGTGGAATAGATCAGCTGGCGGGATGGCAATATCTGGTTGAGTGAGCTCAATAGTCTTGGCGAATTCGGGGATAGTGAGATTGCGGAAACCAGTGGATGTGAAAATGCTAATATGATGAGCAGCGTTTCCAACAGGTGTTGTCACAGCCGGGAAACGCCTCGGACCAAGAATGAGAGCTCGGTCTGATGGGAAAGCTGTGAAGCTTTGCAGGTTCCTTGGTGTTCCGGGGGCTAGTTGAAGAATGGGAGGATGTGATTTCTCAAGGACTATTTTCAAAGTCAGATTAGCACTCAAAAGGAATGTTTATATCTCATACAATCCTCGATTGCTAGATATGCTGCATCTAAAGTTGTGTGTTTGCTGACATTATCTGGTGTCAAGTGAGGAACGACTCCTCGTGATGCAACGGCGATGTAGTTTGGCGTCTGCATCGTCCTACGACCACTGGCGAATGCCAGACGACCAAGCCGAGCAACACCAGCTTCAGTGATAGCGGGTTTCAGTAGCTCAAACATTGTAAGTGTCGAATCTTTGGATATAGGTTGAGTCATCTTGACATGGCAGATTGTGATGTAGTGTGAGGAAAAAAGAAGAAATAGATGCCTGAAGGAGATAAAGAGGCTTCTCTTCTTAGTGAGTGAGACTACCCTGAAGTGAAATTAAAAGACGTTATGCCGACGCGGTTGAGTCACGATCTCCTCCTTTGTCTGTCTGTAGTTACAAGCTGTTGATGAAACAGTATTTGCAGCAAGGATTAGATGTGCGAAGGAGGTGTGAAAACACACTCTTCACACGGTACACTCACTTCCGAGGATATCCCGATCTAAATCACCAAGAGACTAAGACTTATAAGGAGATATTAGAGCACCAAGAATATTAAGGTAATGTTTTTATGATGTAGCAATGTTAAAATCACTAGTTACTTGTGGTTATGGTCTTATCTAATTATGTTCTTCTTGAAGGTGTGCCGACATGTTGCGAAATCAACAGACGTACCTACCCTGCGTACCTATGTTGAGTACAACAAAATCCAACATCAATTCTGGCCGCTACTATAGGTGCTAAAGGGCTGAGTTGAGTGTCCCTAGTCGCTGAAACATGAAATTGAATAATTGAAAGAGTAGTGGAGTTTCAATGTTGGCTCAAAGCTTGTATGCAGAAGTATTGACCTGGTCCTAAACCTATTGCAGTTGATTCCGTTTCGACAAGTCTCTTGACTGGGAGCATCTTCTCCGACTAGATAAAGCTCTGTGAATTTAACCATGACTCTTCGCGCATGGGAGATAGTTCTCTCGCGTGAGTTGATACCAAGAATGAATAATAAAGTGGCGTAGGGACCTTGAACCTGTTGACTGTACCTGCTTCTTAGCGCAAATCAAGTCTCGTCTCACAGGAGCTATCTTCGGGCCACAGGGCTGATGCACAACCAATCAATACCATAAACTTTCGGATAGATACAGCGAAACCCCAGGGTTACATCTTGCATGTCTCGGTCCATGGAGTAAACGATGTAACTGAATGGACGAGATCATCTCACATCTCAAACTTTACATTAATATAAACCAGTATCAATACGATATCACCTATCATCACCTTTTCTGCGCTGCGTAAGAAACGAAAACGAAGTGCGACACAGGGGATCCATCACGAAACACAAACCTCGATAAGCGCTGCTATTTCCCCACATTTCCCACTGCATCGCATCCTTTGGTGTCGGCTCTTCCGGAGCAGGCAAATTCACCGAGAAAGCCAAGCCCTCGAACTCTCCCCATCGAATGCGCAACCCATTCTTCTTTTCTCTTCCTCTTATATATATTTAAGCTCCCATAATGGTGAGCTATGAAGACGAAGAATCACAACCTCTAATGGCTGGCCCCGATCCTGTAGACGTCGACGTCGTGCCCGTCAGCGGCACCGGCAGCGATAGTGACCGCGATGCGAATGCGAATGCGGATCATCCTGATGCGCCGCTCGAGACAAGAACGAGACTGGAAGTCGACGAGAGCGATCCCCCGACCCCGCGATTTATCCAAGACGAAGGCTCATGGAAGAGATGGAAATGGGTTCCGTATCCTGTTCGACGAGGTGTGAATTGGATTATTAAATGGTCTCACGGGCCTGTAAATCCTCAGCCACATCGCATAAAACCGCTCTTCCCGGTCGTCCAAGAATATCCCCTCCTCATAGTTGATCGCTTTCTTCCCAAGCGAAAGCATCGAACATGGCTCGTCCTCTTCTATCTCTCCATCTGGGTTGTCACCTTCGCCCTCGTCAAACGCCGGGACACTATCGCTAGCTACATAGAAGGATGGGGCACACCGCAGAACATTGGATGCGGCGTTTCATATTGGGGCACAGGAAATTCGTGTGGCTTGGATGGAAGCGACTGTCGTCCTTTCAACGGCAGTGGATTTCCCTTCAGGTGCAGGGCCTATTGCGAGAACTATCACGTTTTGAACCCCAAAGCGGTTGGAAACCAAGAGATCAACTATGCGCCCATGGTTATTGGCGGGCCGGGAACCAATGGGTCTGAAGAGTCTGTGTATCGTGGAGATTCATTTATCTGTGCCTCTGCTATTCACGCTGGCATTGTTTCTAACGAGAATGGCGGCTGTGGTGTTGTTGAGTTGGTTGGTCGCGATCAGAATTATGTTGGCTCGAAGCACCATGGTATCTCGAGCGTGGGATTTGACTCTTATTTCCCCTTGTCTTTCCGCTTCGCGCCCGACGTCAAATGCTCCTCGCGCGATCCGCGATGGGACCTATTGGCTGTTTCGACTGTCTTCACTGGAGTTTTGTCTCTGTTCACCAACTCTCCAGGTCTCTTCTTCTTCCCTGTCTTTACAGGCATCTTCTGGACGGTCGGTATGGCGCTTGACCCGCCCCCGCATTCATCAATTGCGTCTTTGTTCTCCAACTTGATCGGAAAGTTTGTGCCCGCCATGTTTTGTGCATGGGTCATGTACGACAAGATGGGAGTTCGTCGAACCCTCGGCGGTCTCACAGCCCAGATAGAAAAGACGATCTTGTGGTTAGGCGGATGCTGGGTTGGCGGAATGGAGAACTATACGCTTAGCTTCATCCCCATTTCCCGTCTTAACAAGCACGATCTGCAACAACAGCCCGGTGCTAGAGCAGCCCTAGCTATGATCGTAATCATGCTCGTCGTGATTGCTTCCTCACAGGTGTGGTTCTTTAGGCAAGAAGGACGCTTGATCAGATACCTCAAGCTCTATGCTCTCTTCATCGGAGCCATTCTCATCTCTCTTACTATTCCACAACTTAGCCTGCGGATACACCATTACATCATTGGACTCCTGTTTCTTCCGGGAACAAGTATGCAGACACGGCCAGCTTTGCTATACCAGGGACTTCTGGTCGGTCTTTTCATCAGTGGCATTGCTCGATGGGGCTTTGACCCGGTGCTACAAACCGCTCAAGCCCTGCAGGGTGACGCTCAAAAGGGTTCGCTACTACCGTCAATTCCCACTCCTGTCATTCATCTCGGAAACGGCACAGACGCACTGTCAAACATCACTTTCAAATGGAACGAGCCACCACGTCAGCTGTACGATGGTATAAGTATCTTGGTAAATGACGTGGAGCGTTTCCGTACATACTTTGGCGATGTTGATCAGAAGCGAGAATTTGTCTGGAACAGGAACAGCACCTTGAATCTACCAGAGTACTTCCGTTTTGCATACATGGATGGAAGTGAAAGTGGAGATTATACCAAGGCTGGTACCTGGATGCCAGACGGCGAGTGGAATATGATGAAGCCTGGTCCATCGAGGGTCAAGGCTCGGGATTTGGATACCGATGAGTTGGTTCGGCGTTGATACGGCGTTGATGACATTTTTAGATTTCATGTGTATATACCATCACGATCCTTAGATATAGCTGATTACGGTCCTTTTCGATATAGCAATCAAGATTTAGATATCTCGAGACATAGATCACAAACTGTTTGATTCTTTAGAAATACATGGCTTACTTGAGCAACATGGTGTATAATATCAGCACAAGTTTCAGGTACCAGTTCTTGATGCCCCTTTTTCTCACTACAGAACAAGTCTCAAAAGTCTAGCACAGAAAAGCCATCCATCTATTATCCAAGGAGTTTTAGCATTCCGTGCCGGCAATGTGCTTTCTCTTGTCATATTTGCACCACCCGTCTTACGAGTCCACAATTACTCAAAATCATACATACGTCTTGGGTCCTTCCTGAAATAATGCCAACAAGCCGGCAACCATTACCATCCCCAAAGCCAGCATCATCACCACCACCTTCGCTTCCGCCTCCATCGCCTCTTCCTCCTGGCGCATACAGACCGAGCCGGAGCTGAAAGAATTTTTGACTAAACTCGAGTCTGCCCCGGGAGATTGGGCATCGAAAAATCCCACAGATACAGATTTCAGAATTTAGGGCCATATCATCACGAGCCTATCTACTGCTTCTTCTATGGCGCTCCTGTGAACCCTAATATGGTAAGAGATATTCTGCATCTACCAAATGATTCTGGCATAAGAGAAGCAAAACTGAGCGGTTACGCGCTTTCATCTTGGGGCCAGTACAGAGCACTTATTGATGGTGCATCCGGTGGGGAAGTTCGTTGCAAGAGCCTCGACAAGTTCCCGGAACGACGTTCATGTCCGCCGGCGATGCACAACACTGAATATGGGTAAATTGACATCAAGCTATGGGAACTTCGGATGGGAGTAGCTCCTACCAACTTGGGGGAAGAATAAAGCAAAGTCAAATTCATAAGCTTCTGTTTTTGTTTGTTTAGGGCCTTCGCTCGACATGGGATAACATGGATCCTTCTTGGGTGGCTAAACGGTATAAATATTCCGAGATATATATCTTTTGCAGTGGCTCCTGGTAAACGGTTTATAAAACTAACTACAGATTTTGACACAGACGCTTTTCAATCCCAAAGATAATTCTGAGGAAGGTTATACGTTCTTGAATGCTCGCTGATTGACACGATGGTATAAGTCAGTCTTATATACCAAGTACCATTTAAGGAGGTACCTCCGACTTTTGGTCTAACAGATTGTATTGCCTCGTCATACCGACCTCGGCGGCGCGAGCGAGAAGCAATGTCTGGGGTTTTGCAGCAAAGCGGTTGACCATAATAGCGAAAACGACCATTCCGGTTGATAGCAGTCTGAACTGGCAAATTTTTAAGTACTTTTGACCTAAGCTCATCACAAGATAGATGGAAAATAGGATAAAACTTTCTATATCTCCACCTCAACATCAGGTTAGGCTCTGGATTCTTCGAGATCATTCATATTAATCTTGCTCAACTAAGCAGGTTTAGAACCCATGGAAATGACTATAAGGGCCACATATGAGCCTCTCTGACTACATGAATCCTTGTAAAGTTAATACTGGGTAAAATAGCCCGTACAAAATGAGAGGGTCTACTACACCACAAAGAGTAGACTCAGAGTAGTGAACGTGAGAACATTTTCCGACTCAGAGCCAAACAAAGTATCATGATACTGGCTCTAGCCATTCAGTATATCAACTAAAGTCTGATTTTAATTATGTGCTATTATTGTAAGATTTACTGTTCTCTGGTTGAGTTGACTCCTTGCACCTCGCTGAGTTGCACGACTTATGAGGGATGCCTGTACACGAATGAGGTATTCGCCATATGGACTAATAGGTGGTACATCGCAGTCTATCTACTACTCGTACACTCGCTTGATAAGGCAGTCAGAGTAGAATACATATCTCGGGCATGTTACTTCACGTGTTGCATCCATCAATGCTGGGAGGGTCAATAAAGGTTACGTCCCATGGCTTTATATACAGTAAATTATCAACTTCTGCCACCACAAAAAGCAGCTTGGCGCAGTGGAAGCGCGGTACGTTTATCTAATTCTTGAATGATGATTTCATACTAACTTTCCTCAGCCGGGCTCATAACCCGGAGGTCACTGGATCGAAACCAGTAGCTGCTACGAAACAATCTTTTTTTACATCTCCTGGATACAGCCTCTATCATCTTCCGATTCTTATTTCTTTTTTTTTTTTTTTCTCTCTCTTCTTTTTACTGTTGATCTGTAAACCGCTTGAAGCGCGAAGCTGATAGAGAGAATTGACCATTGACAGGTGTCAAAAAAGTGGGATACCTGCTACCCAATCGATGATGTCAAAGGTCAGAAATCCGGGGTAGCTGCTCAGCTTCTCTTCTTCTTCGTGACAGTTGACAATGGAAGCAGGGAATAATCAAACTTAAATCAACGTCGATTTCGCTATTGATTCTAAAGAAATACGAGCTCGGACTTTGAAATTGAGCCGTGGATACTCGACAAAGTGCGAGATCCGAGATCCTTGCAGAACAGCCTTTAAATTTGTCAGCCCACCTCGAATGTGATATCATCGTCACCAACGCGTCCATCATAATTGTTTCTCTATACATTCATACAAAAGTTAGTTTTTGTTGAATTTTCTGTCATTGTGTATAAATACTTGACCTCCTTCCCCTCATGTTGGCGCGGTCAACTTTCAGAGTCTTTGCTAGACCTATCACTATCACAAGACTGAGATACTCAACAATGGCGACTCCTTTCAAGGTTCATGTTGAATCTCAGAACTCCGGGCTATTGGGGTTGAAACTTGGTCAGATTGAGGCTTCCAAAGTGACTGATCTGCTTCAAAAGGACCTTGATGTATGCCACTTAAACCCACCAGTTCTATTCACTAGATCCTTTACTAACCTGACCAGAACCATCATGTGTTCTTTAACGAATCTGGTTTCCACGATCATGTAAACTCTATATTCGTATATAACCAGGCATCTCACTGACACCTCTAGATTGTCCATCATGTCCTCACCTTGTATGGCACCGGTGCAACAACAAAGGACCTTGACACAGCCTACAATGCTAATAAAACATATCAGCTCAAAGCCATGAAGCCCAAGTCCGAAATCATCGACAAACTAGAGCACGGCTCAGATTGGTCACAATATCTCGGTAAAGGTCGTAACTACGCTACATTCTTCCGCTTCTTCCAGGATGAGATTGAAAGAATCGGATGGCAAGACACTCTTAAGGAGTATCTCTTTAAAGACGATACGCGAGGCCGCGATATGCAGAGTCGCTTATTCGCGGGTATCTTGCACCCGCTTATCCAACTTCTCTATGGTATGGAGTGGTCACAACCCATGATTATCGCCTCGGCTCTTGCGCAGACTGCTGTGCATCGGGATGACTACCATGAGTTTCTTACTCTCGCTGCTAAGAGGGCAGAGGCTGCCGATGCACCACTAAAGATGACGACTATTAGTAGTCTTTATGAAGATGCCGTTGAAGATAATAAACTCAGAACAAGTTCGCATTGGGACGATTCAAATCGAATCTTTGATGGCGTATTTACGAGGGCAAAGGATGAGATGATCACTTTGGCAGCGAGAGTGAGAGTTGATGAAGATGAATTAGATGAGAGAATGGCAGAGATGATACACAACTCTGCTTTTGTTGCTTCAGCTGCTGCTTTTCATCCTCCTTACTCTCCTAGGTTTGAGTTCATTCTCATGTAAGTACTTTCTCTACGTTTTTGACTCGTTTGTTAACAAGACTAGGCATCACATAACCTCCACCCCCTTCTTTCTCACACTGAAAGAACATCCCTGGATCCCAGCTTCTAGCAAAGCACGTTTTCTCGAGAACAAGATCCGCATGGATCTTTTGCAATACATCGCTCGTGGCTCTCCTGCTCTTCGTGGCGACTTGCTTCGTGGGTATCAGCCCAAGGATGGGAATAAACTAGTCGATTGGCCGGAAGATTTGTTCGCCAGGATTCACAAAATTGTGGACGATGGACATACCATCAAGTTAGCCAGGGCGCTGGTGCTGGCGCAGAGAGTCACGAAGCCATATGAGGACAAGGAGTGGGTAAAGATAAAGGGAAATGATGAGTGGTTAAGGGCTGTGTATCTGTTACTGGATGCTAATGAGGAGGCCGATAGGCAAGGGGGAACTATGTGGGTTAGGTCTTCAGGATTCGATGAGGCTTGGGAGGAGATTCCTAAGGCGAAGATGTAAAATACCCAGAAGGAAAAGATTATATGATGTGCATGGGTATTATGAATCGTATTTACTGTCTATTCTAATCCAATCCATTCATCAGATCCCGCCTCAGACTCCTCATCTCCATCAACATCCATAAGCTTCACATCCACATTTTTTCCGCTCTCCAGTGTCTTAACCTCATTCTTTCCAGCCTTATCCTCCGCTTGACCCAATAGATAATCAACCATGTACACATTCTCATCAGCGAGTCTTCTAATCTCGTCTCTCATCTTGGACACAGCTCGTGCAACGACTCTCAGCTCGATATCAGCCTTTGCGCGGTTCGCAGAGAGCCAAGCTCCGTGCTTATCAACAATGGCCTTGATCCAGACGAGACAGAATTCAATATGTGGCGACTCTTCGGTCTGCGCGGCGACGAAGCGGAGGAGGCGAGAGACGTAGACGGTGGGGAGGTCAGCAACGACGAGTGGAGTTTCGGGGGAGGGAATGGCTTGGAAGACACGCTTGATAAGACCGGCTTCGTTGAGGCGGAAGGCCATAACCAGTGCTTTGAGGTAGTCTTTCTCAGTCTCGAGAACAGCGAGCGTCGACGCAGGAGTGATCTCCATGTTAAGGTCAAACGGATCGAACTGGATATCCTGGTCTAAGCTGTAGATCAGGAGACCCTCTGTTGAGGCAGCACAGAATGCGGTGCCCGCAGGTGAGAATCCGATGCCTGTCACACGCACTTCGGGGGCCTTCTTCCTCGCTGAAGGGTCACCTCCACGTTTTGATCCTGGTAGCGAACTGTCCACGCGATCCTCACGGTCTGATGCCTCTTGGTCATCAAGTTCTCCGGCAGGGCCAGCTTCAGTCAGTAGCTTGCTGTTGAGGAACTCCTGGGTACCAGACAGAGAAAGGTTCACGCTGACGGTGAACTTTTTCAACAGCACCATGGTGGTCACAGAGTACAAGCAGATGTACTTGCTGTTACCACCAGCCAAGAGACAACTACCGTCGGTGCTATATCGGATAGTGTTGAAGCTCTTTGTACCAGCCATGTTTGCCGCTGTTCGACGATCCGTGAGTTTTCGTCCACCAGAAACATCTCTTCGACCATCTACTCCAGATGTCTGCTCAGCGTCTGTTACCGACCAGAAGGTCAATTGGCCGTCTAGTGTTGAGATAGCTAGTTGCAAGGAATCGGGCCGGACGGCGATGTCAAGAACATCAGCCTGGAGCTGAAGGGGTTCACTCGTCTGCGTCCGGCTGAAGATGGACCAGATACGGGCTGTGCGATCCCAAGAACCACTGATAAGGGAGTTGCCATTGGGTGTGAACGCTAGAGAAGAGACTGGGCCTTCGTGGCCGGACAACTGATCAAGAAGTTGACCCGTTTGAACGGACCAAATGTGAATGTCGAAGGAATCAAGAGAACCCGCAGCTACGACTTCACCGCTGGGATCGACAGCCATGCATGAGAATGACAATCTTGTAGGTGCCGTAAAAGTTCGGAAGTTTCGGTATCGGATCAGGTCCCAAGCTCGAATAGAACCATCCAGGCTGGATGTGAAAAGAACGTTGCCCTTCTTGGCAAACTCGCAGGCTGTCACACCGCTCGTATGCTCGGTGAAGGTGACGATACAGAATCCAGACTGAATATCCCAGACCTTGATCTTTCCGTCGTCAGCAGTGGTGATAATGCGCTGACCATCCGGTGAGTAGACAAGAGAGTTCATCGAGTCGAAATGGCCTTGCTGTTTGAGGATATAAGACTCTGACTGCCATTCCCACACCAATAATTGACCCAGCTTTGATGCACCAAATGCCAGCCACTCGCCGCTCTTATTAATGGTGACAAAATCAATATCGTTTTGAGAAATGCTAAGCTTGTGGATCATGTTGAAGTCTGGCATCTCGTATAAGCCGAACAGGCCATTGGAGAAACCAGCAACTAGAAGATTCGTCTCAGGGTGGAAAGCAGCACATCGCACATGAGCGCTTGCCTGCATGAAATAATGGCGTTGGACAATGCGCCATCGCATATCGGAATCTTCATCATCATCATCCATCTTGTCGTCGTCCTTGATACGGTTGATAGGCTTGACATATTGCCAGTCGAAGACTGCACCATCTTTGCTAACAGTATAGATTGTCTCTTGGTTCTCAGAAAACCAAGCACCAATAACAGCTTGTTTGTGGCCCGAGAGCACCGTTGGGGTGAAGCCTTCTTCGGGATTCAGACTCCATATCCGCGCCGTAAGATCCTTAGAGGTTGTGAGGAAAAATCGAGAGTCGCTTGACCACTCAATGTGGCTTACGGTGTCAAAATGACCGGTGTGAGTGTGATATCGAACGAAAGGGGCAAACTCGAGCTCGCCCTCGGCAGAAGCATCGGGAGTCGAGGGAACGTGCCAGACCTCGATCTTGCGACCCAGTCCTACGGCGAAATGTCGGCCCGATGGCGAGAATGAGAGAGCTGTGACTGAAGATCGGAAAGAGAAGTGGTATATGGATATCCTTCGAGGGACATTGGTCAAGATCGCATGGCCATCTTCGTCAATGGAGAGGAGAAGGTTGCCGCGTGGTGTAAGTCCGATCCGGGCAATGTTTTTGCGATGGGCAAAGGGGAGTGTGTATGATTTGTTTCTGGGTAAGTTGTCAGTAGTTTTCCATTAATGTACTTGGATGAATCGATCCGGGGCAACATACTCTACCAAATTAAACACAGTAACTCTGTTACCAACTGGCGAAAAGAGATGGGTGCCATCTGGGCTATAGAGTAGATTGCCCTGGCAATAAACAGTGCCCAGCAAGTTCGAGAACTACCATGAAGTCAGAAACGCCCCATTTGTGTATAACAACAGTTTATGATCAGTCTTACCTTGAAGTCGGTCTTCATTGTTGTCTGCAGGTCATAGCCATGATGCTTCTAAACATCAAGTCGCAAAGCCCGCCAAAAAATCATTGTTGCGCCTTATCGATAAGAGACGAATTTTGTGACTCTCGGCAACAGAGTTAATCCGAGATGGTCGACTGCCGGTAGGAGAATTCACTTGTGGCTGTCATTTCTGTGGCTGTTGGCCAAAGCTCAAAGGGACCGGGCAATGCTAAGCTAGGGTCAGTGGCTGTTTATTCGACCCTTGGCACAGCAAGACCCGTTTTGTTTGGCACTTTCCCTTGCTGCCCCGTGTCCACTGACCACTGTCCACTCACTGTACCGTGTCAACGCTAGCCTATCAGAAGCAAGCGTTCCTGGGTGTTGCTTTAGGGGGGGAAGGGCAGGAAATTCGTTCCAATTCCCCTGAACTGAGGCAAGCACGAGCTGTCCCCAAACCTCCCTCTCCACCTTGAACCTTTGCACTCGTTCGACCTTCATCGCGATCGGTTGTTGTCTTGTCTTGCATTATCTTTGTTTTAAAGTCGTGTTTTACGCTTCAGACCCTCTTCTAATTCACCGTTTATCATCCGCACTCAAGTAAACAACCTTCAAGATGGCTTCTGCAGCTGCCGAGAACGCTTCACCGATTGGTATTGCCAATCTGCCCAACCAGCGACACAAGATTGTCGCGAAGCGTGGTGCCGGTTTCACTATCATGGTATGTTTCCAGGCAATTCAGCTATGCTATCCTGTTTTCGCAGCTGCAACGAGCTATCTTGGGAGCTCCTTGTCAACTCTTGCTGACCGCATCATGTCTAGGTTGCTGGTGAGTCTGGTCTGGGCAAGACTACCTTCATCAACACTCTCTTCTCCACCACCATCAAGAACTACGCCGATCATAAGCGCCGTCACCAGAAGCAGGTTGACAAGACTGTCGAGATCGAGATCACCAAGGCCGAGCTCGAGGAGAAGTTCTTCAAGGGTATAGCTCCAAATTAAGCCCTTTACCCAACCCTCACTAACACCCCTTTCAGTCCGATTGACCGTTATCGATACCCCCGGATTCGGCGACTATGTTAACAACCGCGACTCCTGGATGCCCATCATCGAGTTCCTTGACGACCAGCACGAGTCTTACATGCTTCAAGAGCAGCAGCCCCGCCGCCAGGACAAGATTGACCTCCGTGTCCATGCCTGCCTATACTTTATCCGCCCTACCGGCCACACTCTCAAGCCTCTCGATATTGAGGTTATGAAGCGCCTTTGCTCGCGTGTCAACCTTATCCCCGTCATCGCCAAGGCCGATACCCTCAGCCCTGCCGACCTGGCCAAGTTCAAGCAGCGCGTAAGTAGCAATGATTCAAGTTGATGCTCCTCATTCTAACTCTATACAGATTGTCTCCGTTATCGAGGCCCAGAACATCAAGATCTACCAGCCCCCGATCGAGGAGGACGATGAGGCCGCTGCCCAGCACGCCCGCAGCCTGATGAACGCCATGCCTTTCGCTGTCATCGGCTCCGAGAAGGACGTCAAGACCGGCGATGGCCGCATTGTCAAGGGCCGACAGTACTCTTGGGGTGTTGCCGAGGTTGAGAACGAGGACCACTGCGACTTCAAGAAGCTCCGCTCTATCCTGATCCGAACACACATGCTCGACCTTATCCACACCACCGAGGAGCTACACTACGAGGCTTACCGCGCCCAGCAGATGGAGACCCGCAAGTTCGGCGAGGCCCGTCCCCGAAAGCTCGACAACCCCAAGTTCAAGGAAGAGGAGGAGGCTCTCCGAAAGCGCTTCACCGAGCAGGTCAAGATCGAGGAGCAGCGCTTCCGACAATGGGAGCAGAAGCTCATCTCCGAGCGCGACCGTCTCAACAAGGATCTCGAGCAAACCCACGCTCAGATCAAGCAGCTCGAGCAGGAGCTGGAGCAAATGCAGGGCAGCGCTGTCCGCAGCCACGGTCGCCGCTAAGCGAAACCAAGCGGGCCTTTGTGCGTATATGCATGGCTGCAGTTGGACAGTCGTTTCTTCAAGTTTCTTTTACCTGGAGCTCCGTTTTGGGGTTTGGAGTTGAAAAATGAAAGGTCCGAAGAATACCACAACAAGAGGACAGGAGGGGGACCACGAGTTTCATGGATATACCCTGCTCGCTCCTCCTTGCGGAGGTCAAGGGGAGTCACCCTTGCTGGGACTGTTATCATGGCCGCGGTACGTTCTGTAGGAGTTATGATTCCCTCCCCATGATTTTGTTTGTCCTTGGTTGCTGTACCGGCACCTCATACCCACAAGTACGAGACGCCTTTCAAGCGAACAAGACGTATGGAGAAAGCCTTGATAGTCTTGCCCTTTTTATTACAACCTTTTACTAGAGCCCTTTCTCTCAGCTAGGCACATTTTAGTTTCGATGTAATTTCAATCACAATATTTTATGATACCAGGTTGAGATTGAAGATGTTGAATATGTATGTTTCGATCGATTGTGATAGAACTCAGACTGTTATCCCATGTTTTATGAAACGTTCCAAAGCCATCCTAGTACCCGTCCAATGTTTCAATCCGGCAAAACAGTTACCAAACACCGTGCTCTAAGCCATGTTGACCCAATTCGTACTCGAAAAGAAAGAATAAAAAACCCCGTGTCCTTTGACTGGAATTTCAAACTTCAAGGCAGGCTCGAAAGCAATTTCAGTCTTTCCTCCTAGGACATTACCCCTGACCCCAAGTGCTATAAAGCATCCATGCTTGCTCGTGTCGTGAGCTGCTCATTCTTGTTTCCTAGTCGTGAAATCTGCAGGAACACATCCGTTCCGTAGCCTTCGAGGCTATGTAGGTCAAGATTTCCAGCCCAATACTCCGCATAGACGCGGCTAAGGGGTAAACCCATACCGAGGCGTAAGTTGGGCGGCCGACTTGTGAGAGAGGACAGAGAGCTCTGGTATGGCGGTGCTTTTAAATCTGCACGCCCCAGCTCCTCCTCCACGTGAAGCTCTTGCATCGTTGCTGCCATCTTGGGCACCTGCGCGAGATTCTCGAGGCGTCTCTGGCTTTGTGGTCCCTTACTGAAAGACCAAAGATATGGTAGTTCAGCACGAGGGATACCACCGCCGCGATCACATATGCGAATAATAACATGTTGCTGGTTCTCGCAGATGGTAATTTCCACGGGAGGAGGCTTCACGCCGTTGGGGTCCGGATGGACTCTCTTGTGTCGATCAATAACAGCCTGAACAGAGTTGCGGAGGAGCTCGCCAATGATGTATTCCAGATGGTTTAGAATGTAAGGAAACGAGGCATCCAGATGACCGTCGACTGTGATGTCGGGGATTTGGACATCCGGACCGTTTGTTGATCGGGCAAGGGCAGTTATGGCCTTTGAGCAGCGCTCAATAACATCTTTGGCGTAACATTTTATAAAGACTTCTCCGATGAAGTCTGACTCGGAGAGTTTGGCTCCAGGAGAGAAATTGGGGGAGTTATATGTTTCCGTCAAGGAAAGATGCTGCTCGGCGATGACCCGTCTGGAGATGCGCTGTTCTGTGTCAGTGAGGGCACCAAAAGTACTCAATTATAGTCATCATACCGATCTGAGGATGGTATTCATGAAATTATCCAGATCTTTGGGACTCATTAGACCACCACATTCTAGGATTCCCATGGCAAGCTTTGGTATCACAGTCAAGTGGCCCTTGAGATTATGACTAATGAGTTCGCATAGCTTGTCGTTGTCCTCCAGGGTCTTGACCTCCTTCACTTTGCGAAACGTATCAAAGGCGTAGTAGTAGAGGTCATAGACTTCTTTGATGTGTCGGTTCGTGGTGACGACGTAGGGCAGGCGTTGCATATCTCGAATGCGATGCGCAATTCTAGAGTCACATGTCAGATTTCTGTATTCTCCAAGATGTTATTCAGGACTTACCGTGTAGGCAATTCGGTGCGGACATAGTTGGCTGAACTTATCAGACGAGATTCCGTGAGTGAACGTCCAAAGACCATAAGTTGGCGAAGACTAATAGGACGAGCCTCTTTTGCGACCCAACTGAAAGTGGCATGGATTAGCTTCCGCAAACACTTGGATAGCAAAAAAATGGGCATGATATACTCATCAAGGATGGAAACAGGGCGCCATGATGCGTTTGTCGCAGCGCGAAATTGTAGATTCGTATACGAAGGTCGGGGAGTATTCGCCAAGTAAGCGCGCGGATCTGTCAATCTACATCGCCTGCTCTGTCGCAGGGCGATGGATGGCATGTCGTCACAGGCACATGCGAAGATATCTCAAAGTTTGTATTGGTCGATATATCAAACTCAATCAGGTGGCGTGTGTGTCAAGATGCTGATTGTGTACAGAGATGAAAAAGATGGCGAGATTTCAAGAAGAGGAAGAAGGTCTGCGTGCGCCGTCTCGGTGGGAAGGAAGCTTTGGGCGAGTGACTCGATACTGCCCAGGCACGGAATTGGAGGTTTACCCCACACCTTATTGGCGATACCGGCCGACCCAAAATGGTGGGTTGCAGAAGGAGAGGCTTCCGTTGGATTTATCCCGATTACAGCCCGGGCTGGATCTAAGGTCCGATGAGGCTGGCCGAAGCTGTAGATAGGGCTGTTCCTGTTATATGACTCCTATTTTAGAGGTGCCTTGTTCTTGGTAATCCGTCATCCAGCTTTTGTTATGAGTGCTTAGGGTAGCTCCCTGGCTTGCCTGGTCCTTGTTGTGGCGTCTGCTACCTCTCTACCTTCTAGGTAGTTGAGTATTGTAGCATGTGGCAGTGAGCTGCAACGGCTCATGATTTAAGACTGGGCACATATTTTTTAATTATTGCCTGAAAAGATGTCGTATATTATTCTATGAAATACGTTGGGTTTGCTCGCTTTAGAACCACCAAGCTGACGCACACTCTCTGTAGTCAAACCGTTACTTTGATGCAAGCTACAGTGCTTTACAAGGCCCCAGGACGGGCCAAGCAAAGACCCTTGATACCAATGTTCGAAAACCTATCGAAGAAGGTACCTGCCTTGCGTCAGACCGCTTCTCTTCCATATCCTGAATAAAGTAATGCAATCCATTAAAAACGAGGCATGATAGGTAGTTGTCTGACAAAGACTCGAGCTTAGGTAGCCTTTGCCTGTGAGAGACTGACAACGTCATTGGCGGGGTGACCTGATGACGCTTGGCGTGGCTGGTGTATGTTAAAGTAATACTAGTTTTGTAGTGGGTTCACCACCATATCACAAGTCCCTCGGCAACATTTGTTATCTAGGTATCGCCTCACCACTCGCGTCAGTCTCAAGTCTCGCACAACTCTTGTTCCCGCTGGATGATTGATTACTACTGGTTCTCTCTGCCTGTCGATGCAAGGCATTGGATCTAAACTCACTCACCTCACACTCCTTTCTCCCAGTTTTACCATCCAAACTACAGCCTCTTCTCTTTGTTTAGACGCGACCTGACTTGACCTGGGATTCAAAAGGTCTAGGGGTTTAGGACCTGAGTTGTGGGCATCGCCTTTTACTGACATAACCGACCGCTCTACTCTGGGCTCTCTTTTTTCCTTTACGGTGCAGACCACATCCCTCCCAATCGTCATAGCATAGCATAGCATTGCCTTTGCCTTGCATCGCATTCACTGCCTTGCCTTGCGCTCCAGCCCAGTACAGGGTCTTCTTTTTGGAGTATTCTTTTTTGCTCACGGCAACTACTAGTTTCTTATTCCCTGCTGTATCGTTGCGCGACTCGACATTGTCGAGCTCTGGTTGAAGCACTGCATTGATCGATTCCTCTGGTGCTGCTGCTGCCACGCTCGTGCATTGTATCGTGAAGGTCTGCTCACCTGTTTTTGCACACCTTTAAACTCGCCGACCCTGCCGTTTCGGTCGCAACTTCCTTAAGATGGTACGTTCCTGCCTGCTGCTGCTGCCCTTTCCCGTGTTATCTTGTTCCATGCAGCCTGCCGTGAGTTACATGGTTGCTGGAAAGCTCCTTGTGCAGCCCCATCAAAGCTGCGCTGCGTCATCCTTCTGGCTCTTGTCCATCATGAACCTCACCCATTATCCAACTTCGTTCAAGTTGACGTTACCGCATCTTCCTTTGACATAGAAGCATTGCGCAACCTTCTTTACCTAGCACCTTCAAATCATCATCACCTCCAATAGCATACCACTTGCCCCTCACCACCCGCACTAACCCCAGTCACTCCGAACGCCGACATCATGACCTCGTTTTATCGCCGCCTGCCCCATCGCGCGAGGCCTATTGCTGACCGTCGCAATTTTATCCAGACTCACGACATCAACTCGCCCAACGATATGGTTATGGACACGGACGATTATATCGGCGTGGCCAACGAGCCTGAGAAGGTCGCCATCATCAACCCCGATAACCTCGAACAAAGCGAAGTCGACCAACTGCAAGACTTGCCCATGGCCACCGACCGTGCGTATTCCTTTCAATACCTCATAGACTCCCTGCATATGGCGCAGACCCCTTGCTTCATATGCTCCCAGTCAACATCATATATCCTTGAGCTATGTTGGCTAACTGTCATGTCTATAGATGAAGCCATGAGAGAGATCTGTCTTCCCCCTCTGATTGACGAACCAAAGATTCTCGGAGATTACGATTACACATGGACTGTTGAAAACTGGCGCAGTTTGAACAAGAAGGAGCATGGTCCCATTTTCGAAGCAGGCGGTTTCCCATGGTGCGTATGATTGATCCCGGGCCTGCCGTTCATTTGAGTGCTGACATTTCCTCTTTGCAGGCGAATTTTGCTTTTCCCACACGGCAATAATATCGACCAGTGCTCTATCTATCTTGAACATGGCTTCGAAGCCGACAGTGTTCCCGAGAATTGGAGCTGCTGTGTTCAGTTTGCGCTCGTCCTATGGAACCCGAACGACCCCAGCCTATATGTCCACCACACTGCTCATCACCGGTTCACTAAGGAGGAAGGTGACTGGGGCTTCACTAGATTTGTCGAGCATCGTCGCATGTTCAATGTGCCATGGGAGGGCAGTAGCCGACCCCTCTGCGAAAATGACACCGCCAACATTACCGCCTATCTTCGTCTTGTTGAGGACGAGACGGGTGTCTTGTGGCACAATTTCGCAAACTACGATTCCAAGAAGGAGACGGGGTATGTTGGTCTCAAGAACCAGGGTGCCACCTGCTATCTAAACTCCCTAATGCAATCGCTCTACTTTACAAACAAGTTCAGAAAGGTAAAATTTCTCTTTTATCTATTTTGTTCTACTATTTGCTGACTTATGTAGGCCATATACGAAATTCCTACCGAGGCTGAACCCAGCATGACCAACAGTGCTTATACATTGCAGCGACTCTTCTACCAACTACAAACTTCGGACCAGGCAGTCGGAACCACGGAGCTCACAAAATCCTTCGGCTGGGATACGCGGCATATTTTTGAACAACAGGATGTCCAAGAGTTTTCGCGCAAGCTCATGGAGAGAATGGAGGACAAGATGAAGGGGACCGCCGCTGAGAATGTCCTACCAGCAATGTTCAGTGGCAAGATCAAGACATACATCTCATGTATCAACGTCGACTACGAATCCAGCCGAATCGAGGACTTCTGGGATATTCAGCTCAACGTCAGTGGAAACAAAAATCTTCTCGAGAGTTTCGAGGACTATGTTCAGGTCGAGAAGATGGACGGAGAGAACCAGTACTTTGCTGGTGACCAGCACAAGCTTCAAGACGCGAACAAGGGTGTTATTTTCAACAGTTTCCCCGATGTACTGCACCTACAACTCAAGCGCTTCGAGTACGACATCCAACGCGATACCATGATGAAGATCAATGACCGATACGAATTTCCTGAGTTTTTTGACGCTGCGCCGTATCTATCCGAGGATGCCGACAAATCTGTTTCATGGACATACCAGCTTCACAGCGTTCTGGTTCACAGCGGTGATCTGAATGCAGGACATTACTACGCCTTCTTGAAGCCCGAAAAAGACGGCTGGTTCTACAAGTACGATGACGATAAGGTCACCAAGGCAACGATGCGCGAAGTGATGGAAGAGAATTTTGGCGGAGAATACCAAACCGCCAACGGTTACCCGCGTGCGCCTGTGCAAAAGAAGGCCCCTATCATGCGCCAAAACAGCGCATACATGTTGGTTTACATCCGCCAATCGCGCTTGGATGATGTCCTTTGCCCAGTTACCCAGGACCATATCCCGCTACATCTTAGTAAGTCAGGTGGCGCTATTCTTGTGAATAGTCCTGCTAATTATGATAGGACAAAAATTCGAGGAAGAGACAGTTCAACGAGAGGTCCGTAAGAAGGAGCAGCGAGAGGCACATCTGTACATGTGGGCGAAGGTGATAACTGACTACTCATTCCAACAATTTGGCGGAACGGACTTGTGCCAATTCGATGCAAACCCCGAGGTTGATCCCGCTGCGCCCAAATTCTATCGAGTGCGTCGCGCGATGACCATGGAGGAGTTCGTTGCACAGGTTGCATCAGATATGGGCGAGGATCCA
Source organism: Fusarium sp. NFCCI 5145 (assembly GCA_033439405.1). Classification (NCBI taxonomy): domain Eukaryota; kingdom Fungi; phylum Ascomycota; class Sordariomycetes; order Hypocreales; family Nectriaceae; genus Fusarium; species Fusarium sp. NFCCI 5145. The sequence continues at coordinate 135,256 of JAWDHB010000121.1, forward strand.
CGAAGGGTGCGACTTTGGCTTATGGTTAATCGACAAAACAAAACGATCCGTCCCGATCAGCCAATCATGGATTTGCGACCTACAGTGGACGAGACTTATTCCCGTTCTGCTGCACACAGAGATACTAGTCTGCGAGTATGGGCTGAAGTTGCCGAGGATGTCAATGCCGACGGAGAGCCAATCTGGCCATCCTATCAGAGTCAGCCCAACGGTGTTATCGTTAAGAATGACACCATTCTTCTTCTCCTAAAGCATTTCGACATAGACGCTCAAACCCTACGGGGTGTCGGCCACGTCTACATCTCGAAGGAGAAGAAGGTCGAGGAGCTATTGCCTATGATCCTGAAGAAGATGGGATGGGGTGAAAAGCTGCCTGCTGAGGAGAAGCTTCTGCTTTGGGAGGTAAAAAAACCTTCGATCTTGAAAAGACCTGCATATCTAACTCGAAATAGGAGATCAAGCCCACAATGATCGAACCACTAAAGCCCAAGCAGTCTTTGAAGGTTGCAGAACTGCAAGACGGAGACATCATCTGCTTCCAACGAACCAAGGCTGGTGTCGAAAAGCGCGCTGGCGACAAAGTCTCACAAGAAACGTGCGTCACATTATTTAGTCAATGCGGGAAACTACTGACATGTTTTTAGAAGCAACACATCTGACCATTTTGAGGATGCGCGTGAATACTACGACTTCCTCGAGCATAGGCGCACGGTTAAGTTCCACCCCCATCCCACTCGATGTGACCAAGCACAGTATCCGCCATTCGATCTGGTACTCAACTCGAAGATCACATATGACACTCTGTCAGAGCGTGTTGGAGCATTTTTGGACGTGCAACCGACACATATTCGGTTCTGGACAGTGAATGCTTCAACACAGAATCCCAAGACACCGGTTAGACGCGGAGCGAACCCAACGCTGCGACAGATCCTTAGCCCCATGGGCACAACCACCCTCAATTCGACCCAGAGGCCTGATGCCTTTTACTTTGAGGTGCTTGAAATGAGTCTAACAGAACTCGACACCAAGAAGAGCATCAAGGTCACTTTGCTGAGCGACGGAATTACCAAAGATGTATGTTTTGTTGACTTAGCATCCGTGAACACTCTGGCTAACCACGTATACAGGATCAATATGATTTGCTTGTTCCTAAGACGGGAACTATCGACGATCTGGTCGAAGTTTTGATAAAGAAGGCACAGATCTCGAGTGAGGCAGAAGGCGGAAGAATTCGCATCTACGAAACGAGCTCTAACCGCTTCTACCGCGAACCCCTACGCGAGCATCCCGTTATTAACCTGAATGAGTACGCGACGATCTACGCGGAGCGAGTTCCTCAGGAGGAGATCAACGCCGACGAGAGCCAGTTCATCCATGTCTTCCACTTCCAGAATGATGTGAGCCGTGTTCATGGCGTACCCTTCAAGTTCTTAGTCATTGAGGTGAGACAATTTGTTCCTAGATGTGTATATAGCTAATAAGGAAACAGGGTGAGAGTTTCATAGACACCAAGAAGCGATTGGAAAAGCGAACCGGAATCAAAGGCAAGAGCTTCGAGAAGATCAAGATCGCTGTTGTACGACGGGCCAACTACTCGAAGCCGCAATATCTCAATGATGGTTCGTAGTGTCCGAAGATATGATTTTTTGAGATGGATAACTGACAACGTATTAGATGATGTACTATCAACTTTCATACAAGGGGAAGACGACTACCTCGGCCTTGACCATGTAGATAGATCGAGGACATTGAGGAACGGCGTTGGGGACCTATTCCTTAAATAAAAGGTGTCAAAAGAGAAGGGAGAATACCTTATTTTCAAGAACATGTAAGAATCGAGGGCAATGAGTGTCGCCGATGACGCGGCAGAGACACGGAGTATCTAGCATACCTGCCCGCTTACCGTTTGGTACTGGCAGGTGCCAAAGCATCGTATATTCGCAGTCACAAGCATCGATCGGCGTTGTCGTTCGACCAACGAGCACCAGGTGATGGAAGAGAGCACACGCAGGGATGCATTGAATGGATGCACGAGCTTGGGGAGGGGTTTTGCCTAGTCACGACAATGGACGGATGGGAAGAGAGGCATGCGAAATGAAGCATGAGCTAAGAAAGATAGGGGATGATGATTACGGCATAAAATTTCATTCTTATCGTCCATCCTTGATTCTGCGATGTTTAGTTGTGCATGTCTGGGGGGCCTTCAGGCCGCACCATGGAAGACGACCACCGAGTTTGATGATTCGCATATGGTAACAGGGAAATACTAATAAGCGAAGATACTCTTACTCATGTTATGCAGAGTGAGTGCAACTCTAAACCGACCAATGGGCGTAAAATAGCAAGGCAATATTAGTATGTAGTATTAAAAGCCATGCAATATTTGGATTACCTCCCTATTTTGTCTATTCTACGTGTAAATTCTCGCTTCCTTTTTGATATCCTTTTTATAACTAAAGCGCAAACGCTAGATTCAAAATTTACTCCTTCTTTCGTTGAAATGGCTTCTTGATCAAGTCAACCAACTTGCCCAACGCGCCAAAAACTGTTCCAAAGCCGAAGCTCCAACCCCGAACGCGGACTGTGTAGATAAAGAAGTATACGAGCATCCAGTTGGAGACGCAGAATGCTAGGAAGATACCGAAATCTATGTACATATTAGTATTTGTATCTAATGGGGCTTATTGGATGCATCAAGACATACCTCTCCACTTATCGCTCGCGTTGATGTTGAGCGATGCTAGGTAACCGTTTCCAGAAGATATCGGGCAGAACTCGCAAGCACTCGTGGCGCTGGGGTTAAGGAGATAACCTCCGGTGGAGTTTGCGAATGCTCCCGCATATTCTTGACATGTTTGGCCTGAAGGAGCATCAAACTTGGCCGTCTCCTCAGAAGAGCACTCAACTGGAGCCCCATCAAGGGTTGCTGCAAGCATGCCGCCGATCCAGTAGGTCGATGGGTTCGCATAGTACATCCAGTACCTCCAGAAGACAGGAAGTGAGGCGTAAGGACGAACAACTCCATTGAACAGACCAAACATAACAAAGAAGAAAGGCAATACCTGTTAAATGTTAGCATTCGCTGATATCTTGTTAGGGTAGCGTTTAGCGAGAACTTACATTGGAGATGACGGTAAAGCTGGGGGCAAAGGCACAAATCCACTGACCCCAGCTCGTCATAAAAAGGAACATGAGAAGAGTCATCAAGAAGGCGTAGCCTGAAACAGAGCTCTCGGTGGGAAGTCCGGTAGGCCAGTACCACAGCACAAAGTACAGAACTGCCGACACCACAGCGGCAGGGATATCAGAAACGATATTGGCAGTGCAGAAAGCAACCCATCCATAGATACGAGAGGGATACTCTCGGGCTTGCCAGAGAGCCATGTTGGTAAAGAACTTGGGGACAACACCGTTGACAACGGTAGGGGGAACCGTCACAATCAGGAAGCAGGTGAACATGCGGTTCTGCATATCCTGCATCGTGTAACCCAATTTCCAGAAGGTGAAGCCATTGAATATGCCAAAGATGACTGCTATGAACAACTTGCCATAGATGTAAGAGGGATCGCGCCAGTGTTGTCGGAACATACGCTTGGTCAACTCGACTGTCTGAAGCCAAGCCGAGGCAGCAAACTCTGAGTGTTCCTTGCTCGCAATCGCCGCGCCTTCGGTTGCAGAACTGCGGATCCGCTTGAGACCATCAATTTCTTCAAGGACCTGCTGAGCTTCCTCGCTTCCGGCCCATTCCTGATTCCAATCAATCTTTGTACCGTCAGGTCGCTTGTGAGGTCGAGCAGCGGTCTCGAGGATGAACTCAGCGACATTCTTGTTGGGAGGGCAGACAGCACCGCGGTCAGAGAAGTACTTGATGACGTCTTTTCCATTCTCTCCCATGGGACCAAAGTAGAATGTGTTACCTCCGGGGTTTAGCGCAAGGACCATATCAAACTGCTGAATAAGAACGGAGCTCGGCTGGTGAATGGTGCAAATGATGGCCTGGCCAGCTCGGCTTAGCTTTCGGAGGAAACGAACAATAGAGTAAGCGGACTGGGAATCCAGACCAGAAGTCGGCTCGTCAAGGAAGAGAAGCAGTGACGGCTTAGCCGCTAGTTCAACACCTATAGTTAAACGCTTGCGCTGCTCTACGCCAAGGCACATGATGACGGCGTCTTGTAGGTCGTTGAGCTCGAGGAGATCAATGATCTTGTCCACATATGCAAGCTTATCAGCACGGCTGACAGACTTATCCTGTCGAAGAATGGCAGAAAACTCAATGGCTTCTCGAACAGTCTGAGTTCTGTCGTGGAGATCACCCTGAAGGCAGAATCCAGTATTTCTCTGGAAGTCTGCACCAAGAGACCGTCCATCCACAAGCATCTCTCCTGTAACGACTCCAACGCTTGCACGTTGCGAAAGAATATTGAGAAGTGTGGTTTTGCCAGCACCAGAAGCTCCCATAAGAGCAACCATAACACCAGGTTTGGCATAACCGCTGACCTTATTCAGAAGCTTCTTCTCACCACCAAGATAAGGAACAGTGTACTCGATATCGCGCCATGTGAAGATGGACTCACTGTCCGTGATTTTGTCCAAGGCTTCGTCTTCGCTTCCTGGATTAGGGTCGGCTACAACACCGGATGAACTGCTGGCACCATTTCCAATAGCCTTCTCATCATCTACAGGTGCCTCAGCCTCACGAGCTTGCTCCTTAGCCCTTCGACTCTTCTTGAAGATCAAGGCACCACCGCCACCTTGGGTAAAGTTGACCAGCTCTGTAGCCAAAACTGTGACGAGTATGTAGAGAACACCGAAAGCGACAACAACACCAAAGTTCCGCCACAGGTTGGACCGGCTGTAATTGTAGGTAGCCTGTAGATAATCGCTTCCGGAAACCGACTGCGCGTTGACTGAGGCTCCGCTGATTGCGCAGCCCTGGTATCCTGACTGAACTCCTGGTCCCTGAGGAACAAGCTGAGAAGGAGCGCATTCCATGTTCCGGTCGGATAATTCGTTGGTCAAGACAGCCTCAAAGCTGTAACTGATGGGGTTGACCCAGTACAGCCAACCAAACCAAATATAATCCTTTAGCAACTGGGTCTTGGGAATGACATATCCAGTGTAAATGACCAACAAGTTGAGCGAGATTCCAGAAAACCGCACAGCGGTATCAATTTCTGGCGACAAGCTGGCAAACATACGATACAAGGCAGTGATCATAATGGTGTTGGTATATACGAATAGCATGTAGATCCAAAACTTTGACACGTCAACGTCAAGTCCTGTCATGAAGTACATGATGATACCAAAAATGCAGACTTGAACAGCAATAACGGGGAAGTCGAGGAGAACTCGGGCAAGAGAAACAGCAGACGGGCGGTAGAAAGCATAATCATGGTGACGAGCGACGACAGCTCGTCCAGAAACAGCCTTCATGAGCTCGGAGAGCTGAAGCCAACCAAGGAAGAGGATGGAGAAGAAGATAGTGCCGCCACGACTGAAGGCACTTGCGGTGTCGTCAGTTTGTCCGTAGAAGAGAGATCCGACGATGAGACCGTTTGAGGTGATTATGAATAGCTTGGTCCACAGCGTCGTGGTATCGCCGAACAAGAGCCAAGCTTCTCGTTTGGTGCAAGCAAGAACCTGCCGAGGGAACGAGATGGTGTAGGAAGACTTATCAGAAACATGCTTGGATTTCGATTCTTGTACAGCACCCTGAAATCTCTTTGCATCCTGATAGTCGGACTCGTGAAGAGACGCCTTGTAGGCCGCGACATCAGCCAGGAGCTCCTGATAGTGCGGCGAATTTCTGAAGGCCGACTCAAGCTCTTCGGGTGTCCGGGGGGCACGATGTTCAAATCCAGGTCTAAAGCGTCGCTCGGTCGGATCCGTGATAGCGGTCAAGAAGTCGGCGGTCGTCTGTCGTTCCGGGCATTCGAATCCGAGGTCGATAAAGTATTGCTTGGCCTTGTTGGCAGGTCCAGAGAAGATCTGTCGGCCTTGGTCAATAACCAGAACTTTGTCCATCAACTCGTAAATACCCTCTCCAGCTTGATACAACGTAACGAGAGTGGTTCGGTTGCTAATGTCCGTCATGATACGGAGAGACCGCGCGTAGTCAAGTGCGGTTGAGGCATCCAATCCTCGAGTAGAGTTGTCCCATGCCATGACGGTAGACTTGGAGGCCAGCGTCTCTGCAATGGAGACTCGCTTTCGCTCACCACCAGAGACACCCCGAGTGAAGTCATCACCAACCACAGTATCTCTTGTGTGGCTGATGCCGAACATCTTCATAAGAGCATCAACGATAACAGGGATATCGGTCTTCTCCTTGATCTTGGTCTTGTTTGTGAGGGCGAAAGCGAGAGTCTTCCATACACTCAGAGTTGCGAAATGGACATCATCCTCGCCGTTGTAGTTGACCTCGCCTCGGTAGTACTTCTTTTGGTCAGTAGCGGGAATGCCACTGTAGGAAACTTCTCCCTCGACGGCAGCATACGACTCGCGATTGTTGCTGATGGCCTTGAGGAACGTACTGCAGCCAGCACCAGGTCGTCCCAAAACGAGCATCATCTCGCCATCGCGAACACAACCAGTGAAGTCGTTGATGAGTGTTCGAGTTGGAGGCTTTCCAATTCGGAGGGATGGAAGATATCGGGTGATTACGTTGTAGAGATCGGGGCCGAATGTACCAAGGATAGCATCAGGTACAGTTCGAACAAATGAGGTTGTGCTTCCAACACCCTTGACAGTCAAGTTCTCGTACACGACTCCAACTCGTTTCAGAGATCCCTCCTCCTCAGAACGCTTTTCGAAATGTCCTTCTCGCATAAAGCGACCAAGCTCGAAACCTTCATTTTCTTCAGGACCAGCTTCAACATCGGTCTTCGAGCCATCATCGTCGTCGTGATGATGTTTTGCCGAATGAACTCGGGCAGCAGTACTTGCTCTTCTGCTCTGAGTTTTACCGGCATGTGTTTCTTCTGTTCTTGTCTTGTGCAGGCTCATCAAGTTGTGCCGTAGAGACTCAAATTCTTGCATAGCTTCTTGAGCGGTAACATCTTCTTGCCCTCGCTCGCCCCATTTTCCTTCTTGGATAGGATCTGTTTCGGAGGAGTTGCTACTTGTAGGATTGTGTTGTCCGCCCTCAACGGTTTGCTGGGAAATGGGAGGTTGCTGCTGTTGCCACATTGAAGATTGAGTGCGGCGAAGAGTATCGCCGTCTACGGTATTTCCCAACATGTTGACGGCGATGAGAAGAAATTGAGGGTAAGTGTTGTGTTTGTGTCGATATTAGGTATAGAGAAGACTATGACGTGCTACCTGTGAAAAGGCAGGGCCTTAGTATTTGTAGTTATCACTAGGTACTTAGATAAATCTGTCCTATCAAGCTGGTGATAGAAGAGGACGAACTGGTGAAGATAAACCTCACAAGGGTCGCAGGACAGGCAGGAACTTAGTCTAGCACGCAACGTTGATTCCCCAACACTTCAACCCTGAGAATAAGTGTATTTATAATTGGCCCCTGGTTAGGTATGCACAATTTTTTCCTCCGTAGTGACGTAAAGGTGCTTCCTGTACGCTAAGGGAGGAGGAAGGGATTTAGACAAAGGGATTCCAAAATAACTTGCTCGCGCGTTGCACAGAGCAGGCACTAGAGTCAAGTGCTCTTTTCTGTCACCTCTCCCCAGCGCTTATTTAGCAGTGGATGCTCTGCGTATTGCTGAGAATGGAGTTTAGCTCTTGTTTCCGAACCTCTGTGGCTTGCCTAGCTAACGTTATGGAGTTTATGGAGTTGCTGACTCGGGATCTGAGATAACCCCCCACATATTTTACTTTAACAGATTCATGCCAAGCTGCAGATCCCTTCTACCGGCCGGACATTACAGCGTAATCTATCGGATTTTAGCGCCTCAAACTTAAAATTCCATCCATTCTGCAGCAGTACGCCCATACGCCAGGTACCTGAATGGCTGAATTCGTGGACTGATTGTCTCCAAATCACCCGGATATTAGTTAGAGTAATACAGCAAAGTGGAACTGTCCACGCCGTAGGAATCATAGTAATTTGCTCTGTCGTCAACCTGTTGCTATTGATGTTGAGAACACGTTTTGTATTGGTAAGCCCAGTGAATACACAACGGCTGCGCCAAGGCCGATGTGGAGCGGTAATTAACGCTACCGATGCACATAAGCAGAGAGCCCCCCCCCTACGGAGTACAACGTTATCAGTTAATAGGATAATATTTCACGGAATCTCCTCCGTTGAGACTTTGCAGTATACTTATCTTGCACGACGCGCACATTTCATTGATTACAAACTCACTTTATGCATTGGACCCCTTTCACATGCTAATTGTTGTTCGTCCGCCGGTGTCAGGTTTATTCGGCCGAATCAATTCTCACATCAATAACAGAGATGTTTCAGGGTTGGCTTTTACTAAGTAATAGTAATTACTATTTTACTAATATAACCGCTATTAGTAATAGTAATAGTAATAGTAAAATAGTAATTACTAAGAAATAAGGTTTTACTAAATTAGTAATCTTAGTAATTACTATTAGTTTAGTAATAGTAAAATAGTAATTACTATTTTACTAATTTAGTAAAATAAAATATAGAAATATTAATTTTTTTAATTTGTTTTAATTTGTTTTAATT